>PYAF01002403.1:29604-43786 GCA_007407185.1 Glycine tomentella
AATTTTTATAATAATTTATTTGATTTAAATTTAATAATTATATAATATTTAATAACGTTCATTATTATTATATAATATCTAAACTGACTTCCCTATAAAAATAAAATTTTATATATTAATAAAATACACACACAAAGTTAATGATAAAAATTTATAAATAAATTAATGTTTCTATATTATACTAATATATCTTTCCATTTTCTATTTTAAAATATACATTTTCAACTAATTATTTAAACATTTAAAAATGGAAAATGTTAAATATATTAGCATATATATTACACTAATTTATTAAATATATTATATTTAATATATTATAGGTAAAACTCAATGTTCAACAACATTAAATACTTTGTAAAAAAGAAACAATATTAGATACAATGTTTACCAAATATAATATGCAATCAAATTGTTGATTGTATATATTAAGAGATAAATTGTAATATCACTAAATTTAATTAAGGTAATTTTGGGTTATATTTATGTAATTAAGCGGATTTACGAAAGTTAGGGTATTTTGGTCTTTATTAGAGGTAAGGTGTATTTAGTAATTGCTGAACGCACCCCCAGTTTCATGTTAAAACATGCAGAACACGTTTTCTGCCATTTGCTTCTTCTCTTTTCTTCTTCTCTGGTTTTCTCCTCAATCCCAAGCTCTCTTTTTGCCACTTCCACTTGATTAATGGCTGAAATCACAAAGCAAGCAAGGAAGAAAGCCTTTTTCTTTGTTCTTTGTTGCGTTTGAGCTTGGGTGTTGGTGATTTGACGAGAAGAGTGGGTTTTGAATCTGCCCATTTTCGTTCGGCGTCGTTGAATCGCGATTGGAAGCCATAGAGTGCTGGTCTACCCTTCAATTTGGTCTAATGAACTCTAAGGTTTGAAATCTCCTCCTATTTTTTCCTTGATTCTTGAGATTAGGGTTAGGGTTTGGAGTGAGATTGATGAATGTTGAGTTTTAAGAGGGTGATACAGTTTGGAGTGTGTAGAAGTTGATTTTAAGTTGAAATGGTGTTCCATGCATAAATCATGCATACATGTTCATGACAGCCAAGAACACCTATTTGGGCAGTTCTGGTATTTTGTCCATAGCAAGAGCTATCGGTGTCCAAATGGTATGAAACCAGTGCCATTTGAAAGCTAAGAGAGTTAGGTTTATTCTGGAATTTTCGTGATATTTTTGGAGACTCCTAGAAATTGTGGTGCAGAGTTATAACAGGCTGTTATACTCTGTTTTTAGCAAATTTTTCTGCTGCAAAGGTCAATTTTGCAGAAATCATAAATCTGTCTAGGATGATCCAAATTGAGTGATTTCAGTGGCAATAGAAAGATGGGTATGTGAAATTCATGCCTGTAAAATATCAAGTCATTTGGACGAGTATCCTGGTGTGGGATGTCGTTGAAAGATGGCTGTTTGAGCTGGTATGTTGCTGTCAGCACTGTTTTAGTGCGTGACAGTTCTGGTTTTCTGTTTGCTACAGAGGTTGTGGTTCATGGAATTTGATGAAACCAGTTTTGTTTAAAATATGAGAGAGATATCTTGATGCCTCTAAATTCTCGTGATTTTAGGAGCTTCCCATAAGGATTTGTGATTTTTCCAAGTGGGCTTAAAATCTGCAGAATTTTATGCAGCAGTTTATGCTTTTCCATATGTTTTGCTAGAAATAAATGCTATGTACGGATAGGATGGTGATTGATTTTGCTTGTGTGCCTTGTATAGGACGTGACACCGAGGGTGTCAGTGGCGTAGGCCACAGAGCGGGGAAAGAACTGCAGAGCTTGGCTTTGCCAAGTAAGTTCTTGGTCCCTTGAGGATGTTTCCCACTTGTGTGCTCCACCACACTCCAAGGGAGTGATGGTTGCATTCATGATGCATTCATTGTTGGTTATTCCTCATAATGATATGTATGTTGCATCTATGCTTGAACATGTATGATGCCTGTTGATAAATCTTCTGGCCAGTATGATAGATATGGACCTCCCTAGGAGGAGAGCGCACCTCCTAGTTTGGTTTGCTCATGGTTGATGATGATCCCTTAAGACCAAGAGATAGGTGTGTCCCATCGCGGTTGATTGCATATTCTCGGAGGTACCATATACGTGCGTCCATGCGTAAGGGGTAGCTCCCGATGGGACGGCATGGGTGTGAGTTCCGATCTCACACTGAGGTTGGTGTTGATGTTGATCCATCATACATAGAGCAAGATGACTTGCTTGTATTGTTATGAGGGCCGGGAAGCCAGTATGATTGTGATGTCCTATGTTTGTGTCATGGAAAGTGAGCCAGGGTGGAGGAGATGCCTCCAAGGACCCTGAGCTTACTGAGATGTATATCTCACCCCGTGCGGGGTTTATGTTGTTTCAGGTGACTCTTCTGGCTGGGAGGATCAGTCTAAGGACGGGACGCCCCAGTAGAGACAGTGATTGCTCAGCCGTGTGGCAGCTGTGAGAGCCGGGTGGCTCAGTGTTGTTTATGATGTTTTGTGCCCCTGTAGAGGGAAGATGTGTGTGCACACATGTTATGCTTGTATATAGTATGTATACCCTCGTGTGAGGAAAGATCTTTGAGATCAAGGCGATGTATGCGTATTCTTTTGTATAGACACTTCGAGTGTCAGATGATGTACATTTACATGACCAGTTTACGTTATGTAATGATGTTTCCTCCTGAGTATATCTGTTGAGATATTTGTGTTTATCTGCCTATGGTTTTGTTATTCTGGATAAGCAAGGGCTTGTGTTGTTTTGTGATGAGATGTTATATGTTCCATACATAATGTAATCAAGAAATATGGTTTCGTTTATGCTTCCGCCAATTTTAAATTAAAGTGATTAAGCACTATTCTGATATTATAAATGTTAATACACCGGAGGCCTACGGGGTGTTACATAAATTATTATATATGATAATGAATTTTTAATGATATTCAAAATTTTCTATTTTAAAAAATATTTTTATATATAAATTCGTTGAAATAAAATGAAAAATAAAATTATATATGTAGGTTTCAAAATAAGTTTTTAATATATATAGACAGCATTTAATCTCCAATCAATATTAAATAATATATTTACCACATGTAATATTCAGTCAAATTATTAAAAGATAAATTGTTATGTACTTTTATTTAATAATCTTATCTTAATATATATTATGTTTTTTATTTTAAAATATGTTTTTATAAACTAGTTGTTTTAAATAATAGTAATAAAATAATAAATTTGAATATACATATATATTGTTTTAAATATTGTAACTATTACTTTAATTTGAAAATATATTTTTAATATATATTCATTTGAAATGTAATATGTTTAAGAAATAGTTCTTATATTTAATATATAATTTTAATAATACTATTTAAGCTCATTCCATATTATATTAATTGATATAATAGGTAATATAGTAGAAATAAAATTGACTTTCTAACAACATTTAATACTCTTTTTTTTTTTGAAGTTGTTAATTACAAACTTATACACAGTAATAGTATGTAAATTAAGTCTAGTCAAAATTAGGGCTATCAATATTGGGAGTCAGACAATTAATGTTGTTTATTTCTTGCAACTACCCTTTTTTAAATATATTTTTTAACTCGTCCATGTGAAATGTGATGATCTTTTTTAGATTGCTTGTGAGTTTTCATTAGAAATATAATTGGTTTGCTATTGGATGGAACATCTTAATTAAGTTCTAACTAAGTTCTACTCCTCTAAAGGCGGAAAACACATTTATTGATTAGTAGAAAGCTTTGCATGTTCCAATTGATCAGTAGTTAGCATTGGTAATTATTACTCCATCTTTATTTAAAACTATCCGAATTTTTATTTATTTATTCAGTTTTAGCATACTCTTTTGCCATTGTTCTTTTTTCTTTTCATTTTATAGTGGAGAAAAGAAATTATTACTAAATCATTAGATTCTTTTGTTTGTTATTGTTGCAATCAGGTTCAGGAAAGGCGTTATGGACTTTTAGTGGCATGGCATTGTTCATAGAATCTATGACATCTAAGGAACATATGCTTTCCAAAATAAAGGAAGATTTCATATAATTGAACGTTAATGCATGAATTGAAGATGGATGATGAGTACGATAGCGATGACAAGGCTTTTACCATTGAGGATGATGATGAAAAACCCAAGGTTGAAATGGTAATGCCATCAGTGAAACGAATTAGTGTGTACAATCCTCGCTAACCTATGAAGCAAAGGTACCATTTCAATGTTGCTAGTGAGCAATTATCTCAACACATTGAGAAGGGATATGAGGATAGGTTATTTATCAGCAATATGTAGCTTCTTGTTTTAACCTTTGGGCCTTTACTATGGGTGTTCGCACTGGTTTCACTACACAAGTTCATGAACCTAAGTTTTCTTCAAAAGGGATGGATTATGGAACAATGACAAAAGAATTATTACATTAGTGCCATAGCAGGATTTAGTAATGGGAACTCATTGGTTGTATAGATAGATAGATAGATAGATAGATAGATAGATAGACAGAGAGACAGAGAGACAGACAGAGAGAGAGAGATGGATTAAATTATATTGGTGTAATTTTGACAATTATTATACCATTGTATAACTTTCAACTGAATAATGTTTATGTAAAACTCACCCTTGGATTAAAAATTCATTTCACATAGATCACATGTGTAAAATTTCATATTAATCCAAACTTATTTGCTATTTTGTTCACTTAGATTAAAATCGATGTAATGTAAATATCTCAAAATATATTAATGTATGAATCATTTGATTATCTTGTTGTTAAATTTTGACAAAATTTGACACAAATAATCTTGGTAATATGTAAATATAATTCAATAGGGTGAATCAATAAAATCACATTTTTATCTAGTTATAAAAATAGTGTAATAATTGTCAAGGTTTTCCTCATATATATATATATATATATATATATATATATATATATATATATATATACACACACCATATAGGGTGGAAGCGAGGCTAGGGGAAAGGGACTAAGACAGACAAAGCATCAATAGAAAGTAGGAATAGAATACGGAATTCACATGGCTATGAACAATAATTATGCGGAAATGTAAGTTTAAAACATAAAAACAAAGTGAAACTCTCAAGCGCGGCAAGCCGTCAGAATGAGAGAGTGTGGATGAGAAGAGAAGAGTTCAATTGCAGAATAAAATTGAAAACATGCAAATGAGAAAATAAGATTTTATTACTTAAAAAAAAGAAATTACAAAAGATTACTCAGAGGTATACCTATAGGAGAACTCTCTGAAAGGAAAAAAACTTGATTACAACATGAGGGACGCAGCCCTTTTAAAGACAAATAAAGTTCCTGTTGCTATAGTTCCGTTAAGACAAACTGGAAAACCTACCTCTACAGTATACAGTACCAAACAGTAGTTTGCCGCAGGAAAAGATGAAGTCACGCTGATGATATGCTGATGTCAGTCTTCAGCTAGATTGATTCTGAAGCAGTCATCTTCATTCTGATAGAAGTCGTCTGAGGATTGGGAGGAGGCTTCAGCGGGTTCTTCAACTGGCATCTTGGATGAGGAACATGCATCATCATTGTCCTTCTCCAAAAGATTAAAGAGCATCTTCATCTTCTCGGTGAACTTCCCCTTTGAGGAAGATGACGCCAAGGCTGCAATGGTTGCTGATCTTTGATTGAGGAATTTATAGGTTTCTGGGTCTACTGCTTTGGTCAATTTTAGATGGGATTTGAACCAAAGAGAAACCTGGTCAGGATGGGCCCGGAAGTGATCAAATTGAGACCACCATTTGACAAGTGCTTGCCTTTTGAGCATTGGTAATTGTCCTTTGACTAAGACATTACCATAGACATATTGCAACTGAAAAATCCAGGTGAGGGACATCTTACTGAAGAAGTGTAGATCCACTGGGAAAGGATCATCAGAGGACTCAAACTTCTTAGTAAAAGTGATTAATCCTTATACTACTTCAAAGGGAAGAATATCTAGGACTGGTCCAAAATAATTCCACCAATGGATAAACCATTGAGGAAACTTGTATTGAACATTCTGTTTGAAATAGATAAGCCAAGAATGCATAAAATCTTTATTTTGGAAGTAAAAAACATTATGCCAGGCAGATTGATAGTCCCAATAAGAAAAACCAATAGGTTCATAGTTTTGAGAAAAAAAATTCAATTTTATTCAATTCTCTAAATTCTCTAGGTGTCAAAACCTTAAGGATTTGTAAAGTTGAATAAGAAATTAAAAACCTTTGGTTTAACAAATCAGATTGAAATTTAGATATGCACAAAACAATTGCTAAAACTTCATTTTTTAACAGTTGAATAATTCTGCTGAGCAGGATTCCAATTATAATAACCTAGGCTTTTATAAAAGAAAATAAAAAAAATAAAAATTTAAAATTTACAAAATTCCGTCGCAAAAACTTTAGTGACAGATTTAGCGACAGAATTAGCGACGGAATTAGCGACGGAGTCTGGCGCCAGGAGCGCCAAAGTGGCGCCAAGGGCGCCAGAGACACTGGTTTTTGGCGCCATCAGCGCCGGTGTGGCGCCAGGAGGGCGGCATGTCGGTCAGGCCACCTATATAAAGGGAAAATGCGATTTTTCAGAGGAAATCACTGTTCCTCTTCTTCCCTGAGCCTCGACCACCATTGTTGCACCTTAGGAGCTTCATATCTTAATTATAAGCCACTAAAACACCTCCTGATCACCTCTAAGCTTGATTAGAACAAATGAGAAGCTGAATTTCAGCTTAATCCCTGGAAAATCCTCAACCTTTGAATTCTTGAGAGGGAGCTGAGTTTTGGAAGGAAACAAAGCTGGTTCCAGGGCACCAGAACTAGTAGGAAATCTTCTCTAGCCTTCCTTTATTGATTTGAGGTAAGGAATTGTGGTTCTGAATGTTTGATTCTTAGAATGAGGGATTTGATGAATAATAGTTAATGGATGATAGGGCTGGAATTAGGCTTAGGTTCTATGGAGAGATGTAGTCAGGAGGTTGTTCTGAGCCATATGGCATGTTGAAACTGAATTTGTGATGAAGTTTGAATTTGGCTCTGGACAGGAATATAGGTGTGTAAATGGGAGGTATTCTGGCCTGAATTAACTTAAGTACCTTTACAAAAGTTATTCATAAGGCCAAATAATCGGTGAAAATGTGATTATATATGTGTTTTGGCTTAGTTGAACCAATGTGGGTTCTTGATTCTGGTACAGCTTTAAATTGAGTTGTACAGAGTTCTGAACGAACTCTGAGGCCTTGGTGAGACTGAGGCAGACCATTGAGGGTCAATGTATAGACTAGTAGAAGCTGGGCTAAGATAAACTTAAAGTTAGAAGACTTTGGATTGATTATTAGAGGAAGGGCATTTCCTTCCATATAAACGGTTAAACACCGTTTCTAATTGTTTGATTCATGCCTACTGTAGGGCGTGACGTGCATACTGCTGGTAGAGACCACCAAGAGTCTAGGGGAGCTGATTCTGAGCTACGACCAGGTAAGCTCAGTGTTTCCAGTGATTGTTTTCCTACTTGTGCTTCACTGCACCCAACATGGGTGATTGCTTGATATAACTTGTATTCTGAGGTATGATGATGTTGTGGTGCCGAATTGCACTGATTATTGATGAAATGGTTTGATGATGGCTGGCAACTGCATGCTAGC
The DNA here is from genome assembly GCA_007407185.1 of Glycine tomentella. Classification (NCBI taxonomy): domain Eukaryota; kingdom Viridiplantae; phylum Streptophyta; class Magnoliopsida; order Fabales; family Fabaceae; genus Glycine; species Glycine tomentella. The sequence continues at coordinate 37,258 of PYAF01002403.1, forward strand.
TAAACCCTGAGATGGGGTGTACTGATTTTGATTATACTGAATTATTGTACATTAAGTTGCTTATGATGATTATATGGAACACACTAGTATAGTGTATGGTTGCATGATCTTTGTTCTGAGCTGATTGTGATGTGATTGCTTGAAATCTACTGGCCAGTAGGATGAAGTACTATGGACCCCTTGGGAATGTGCCCTTAAGTGGATGATCTCCCCTGGGATAATCCATAGGCGTCCATGTAAACCCTGAATAGATGTGCCTTTAAGTAGATGATCCTATTCAGGTATTGGGCGGCAAGTCCTGGGTAGATGTGCCTTTCAGTAGATGATCCTACCTGGGCATGTGTTGAGCAAGTCCTGAATAGATTTGCCCTTAAGTGGATGATCCTATTCAGGCAATGTGGGTTGATTATATATGCTTATAATGTGCTGTTAATTGTATGTATAAAATTTGGTCAGCCAAGAAGGCTGTGGATCTGATGTGAATTCTGTTTAATTATGTGATATATATATATATATATATATGTGTATATGTATCCATGCTGTGATATTGGGAAGTGAACCAGGGGGAGGGAAACCTCTGAAAATCCTGAGTTTACTGAGACAATTATCTCACCCCGATTTGGGGATTATGTTGCAGGGACAGAGGCTGCAGTTACTGAGAGATCCCAGGGCAAGAGGCCTGAGCTGGGATAGAGTGAAGAAAACCCTAGGTTTAGATGACCGAGCTTATTAGCTCAGATGTTGTCATTTTGTCTGTATTTTGAATCCTAGGGAACATTTGTATAGTTTTGAGAATTTTGTACCATGTATATTACAGAGATTCACCATATATGTATAAAAGTGTATATTTTACTTGATTCAAGCTTCCTTAAATGTGATTTCCATGCTTGCTGCATTGTATGATATTGTATAATGATAATACGCCGGGTGCACACGGGGTGTTACACCAATGCTTAGAAGTAAATGCAATTATATGTTCTTTGCCATTAACAAACTGTTTAAGGATACCACCATAACCAATGTCAGAGGCATCAGTTTCAATAATCTTTTTGGCCGAACGATTGGGGAGGTAAAGACAGGGAAGGTCTTTGACTCTAGATTTGATTTTCCTAACAAGGTCGTGTGAACATTTGTCCATAGAGGAGGTGTCTTCTTGAGACGATCATAGAGTGGTTTGGTAAGATTTCTTAATTGCAAAAAGAAATCAGCAACATAGTTTAAGCAACAAAGAAAACGTTGGAGTTGGTTTTCTCAATTATCTGGTCAGGAAATTTGTTTGAAAACTCAATAGCACGATTGATGGGAGTAATGGTGCCTTGGTAAATATTATGACCAAGAAAATGAATTTTAGTTTGAAAAAGATTAATTTTAGTCTTAGATAAAGCAAGACCATTTTTCTTGATTACCTAGATAAAAATATTAATGTGTTTAAAGTGTTGGTCAACAGATTGGGAAAACACAAGAACATCATCAATATAGAATAATGAAGGATGAATAAGAATTAAAAATGTCGTTCATAATTTTTTGAAATTCTGAAAGAGCATTTTTTAATCCAAAAGGCATGACTCTCTATTCATATTGTCCAAAAGGGACAGTGAAGGTTGTCTTGTAGTAATCACTCTCACTGATTTGTATTTGCAAAATCTTTATTTCATATCAAATTTTGAAAAGATTTTAGTAGAAAAAAGACGATTAAGAAAATCCTTTTTGTTAGGAATTAGGTAGCAGATCCACTGAAGAGCTTGATTGAGAGGTTTGTAGTTGATAACCAAACAAGGAGATCCTCGCTCAATTTCAGCTGGTTTATTGACATAAAGGAAGAACAAGACCAAGGGCTTTTGCTGTTTTTGATTAATCCTTTTTTGCAGGAGGTCCCGAATTTCCTTCTGGCAATGAACAAGGAGTTCCTGACTCACCTGGATGGGTTTGGCCTTGGTGGGGATTTTTCGATCAATAAAGTCATTTTCATAAGGAAGATCAACAATATGTTATTTTCTTTGCCAAAAAGCATTTGGAAGATTAGCACAAATAGATTCTTGGATTTGATTAGACAAAGATTTGATCCTATTACAAATAACAGGTTGATTAAGCAAATCATCAATTTTCTTAAAACAGATTTCTTCTTTAGGATAATTAATTTGGTTTTGCTTAAAAAGGATTCGATTCAAATTTCTAACAATAGGATTTTTAAGAAATCTGAAAGTAATGGATTTATTCAAATAAGTGGTAGAAATACCCTTATCAGAAATGGTTATAGGGGAAATGGATTTGATAAAGGGTGTTCCCAAAATAACCGCATTTTTAAGATTTTTTTACTAAAAGAAAAGATGTTTTAACCCTAAAATCATCATTTTCAATAAAAGCGTTTGAAAGTTTAAAATTGACACGAAGCTTAGAACCACTGGCAATACTAAGTCACTCAGAGGTTTTCTCAAAATACTTGGTTGGAATTAATCCTTCCTGAATGCAGTTTGAATCTGCCCATGTATCAAACAGAGCTTCAGTCTCAAGGATAAAGGTTCCAACAATAATTTTGATCTTAATATAAAATTTTTGAATTGTTAATTGGTTGATTAATTTAAAAATCTTGGGAGGAATATCAGGATTAACTAAATCATTTGGAGAATCATTATCAAAGGGTTGATTACTCTGAACAATTTTCCTCATCTGTTGGATCACCACATTGCAGAACACTCAAAATGTTCTAATGAACATGTTGTTGTTCTTTAATAAGGCAAATTGCAGCCTTCAGTTGATTAACTTCATGCTGAAGATCCTGGAGGGTTACGGGTTTTACAATACTCTTATCAAACTTATTTAGAGTATCCTTAAGATTAAACTTGTTATTAATTAACAAATTGTTAGATTTAGAAGATGAAGAAGATGGTTCATCAAAATATTTTTTAAGTTTAAGCAAAAGATTTTTCTTTTCTTCAGGATCAAAAATAGAATTAATCACCTCAAAAAGAAGATCTTGCTCCCTGGTAAGGACATTGATTTGAGAAGATGAAGGACAGTCTTCATTAGTCAAAAATAAATCATCCTCTTGAATTTGATTCAGATTTTCTGAAGATTGACCTTCAGAGGACTCCTTATCAGATTCTTCTTCAGAGGAAGATTCTACTAAGAGTTGATTAATATTTTCTTCGACAAAGGGTTCTAGGTTAAGATTCATAAGCTTCTTCTTGAGTCTACAATACTGGCTTTTACGGCCAAGTTTGCCGCAAGTCCAACAGACTATTGGTTTCTTGGGAATGTTGACCTTATCAAAGGGAGGTTTGGTTTGGAATTCTCTCCTAAGCTTCCTAGGTGGAGTTCCTGACTTATGACGATGATAAACAGATTTCTTGGGTTTCTGTCTTTCACGATTATGATTGTGTTTTTTGAGTTTCCTAGGCTTGGAACAAGGAAGACCAAACTGCTCACAGAAATTACCCAAATCTCTGCGATTTTGAGCCTTTTCTTTGGTAAGCTGATATTGGATTTTATCATCTTGACAAATTTTTAAGGCTACCTTCTGGATATAAGCAATAAGTTGACCATAACTTAATTGCTTATAAGGGATTTTATTGTTGGGATGCTGACTACGGATCTTATCCCTAACCTTATCTCCTAAGGATTTTGGAAGACCAACAAGAAATTTTTCTTTCCAGAAAGGCTCTTGGCTGTCTTCTCTGTAAAGACTCTAGTAAGGAAGGTATCCTTATACCACCTAAATTCAGCTAAAGTCTTACACCTAAGATTGGATAGGAGTTCGGCAGATCATCTTTCCATAAGTTGGAATCACCTATGAAATGTTGAACAATGGTAAAGATTAACTAGTTGACGAAATCAGGGATGGGTTTACCTTCTTGGGTCAACACTGTGCCATCATTTTCTGTTTTGACAGCACTTTGGATGGTAATCTTATGTTCCTCAGACAAATAGTTATCCCACCAGCCTTTTAGTTGTCTAGTGAAACTGGAAACTAAAACATTTACAATAACAGCTTCTGAGCAGTTAAGGGATGTATCATAGGTTGTAGCAACCGTGGTCATCTACTGAAGGATGTTGAGAATTTGGTATTCGGTTTTTCCATCTATGTTCCACTGATAAATATGGTTGGCATTAAAGGATTTGGATTTTTCCCTTTCTTCTAAGAGAAGATCAGGAGCGGTTGCCCTATTGTAGTAAAGCTTGGAACGTTGCTTCCAGTTGGGCTGACTTCTAATGGGATTAATCTGGACAGGTCTATCTGAGTCTGAGTTACCATTTTCTAACCCAACTTGGTTAAGGACATTGATTTCTCTATCTTTGTCCTTTTGGGCTTCATGCCTAGATCTAGCTCTAGTGAGGGTTGGTCTAGAATAAGCTTCTTGCTAAGTCTGAGGAGTATCTTGAATGATTATAGAAGTTAGTCCCTCAAGTTTTTCCTTAGACTCTTCTGAAGGGTGACTGGGTTGGTTGAAAGCTTTAAGTTTGGCAAACTTTTTCCTAAGATAGGTCATCCTAAAAGGTTTAAAGATTGGGGTTTGAATGGTTCTAGAAGAAGAGGTGCTAGCTTCTAAACTATGGCTAGATTTTTCTCCTAATTTCTCTCCTATGGTCTGGAGGTACTTGTTGGTATAGTTGGATTGTTCCATAAGGTTCTTAATATCTTTAGAAGATATGGGTTCAGACTTATCCTTAGACTTAAAAGGCGAGGCATAAATAAGATTATGTTTTTCATTCCTAATATTGGGAAGGGTAAACTTGGTTGAAGGAGGAAAATCATATGTAACTATCTGGCCATCCTTAAGATCATACTTAGTGATAACACTAATGGTGTTTGGTTCTAAGAAAGGGTAATCTATCTTATGGTAAGCTGCATAAGATTTAAATCAATCAAAGAAAAAGATTTGAGACCTAACTAGACTAAAAAAGGAGTAATACTCTTCCCTAATCTGGTCTTTATGATCATCCCTGTAATGGCTAAGAAACCACTCTCTTTGAGGAGTCATTTCCTCATAGTTGAAATCTAGCTTAAGGGCTTCATAATCTATGCAGGTCTTATTAATCATGGATAACTTCATAATCTTGCATAGATGAAAAGGTTGGAGAGGGGATAAACCTAGACTCTTCCTCGTTATTATCCTGGTGATAAACAGGTTGAGGAATTGTGTAACATCCCCAAAACTATAAAAATGTGATGATAATTGGATACAAGTATGTTTAGAGAAAAATAACTATATCGCTCTTTCCATAATGTAGAAATTACTAGAAAACCCTTAAGATAAAAATTTCAAAAATGCCCTTAGACATTTTTGAAAATAACCAAAATACCCCTAGGTTGAATGGCATAATTACCAAAATGCCCCTAGGCCAAAAATGCTCAAATAAATTTAGAAATTTTGTAGAAACTTGATGAATTATAAAATACACTTAGCTGACTAAGTATCAACATATTTTGTGACACAAAACTCTAGAATAAAATTTCTACAAATTTTGGAAGATGACAACTTTGAGGTTGTATTCAAGAAAACTCAAGCATCAGAAAAATATGAAAAAATGGTACATAAAATCTATAGAATTTTCTCTTAATTATAAGATGAATAGACCTATTTAATAAAATGGTTTAGTAATTTTGATGGTCAGAAGAAGTATAGACCAATCAAAAATAAGATAAAGATGTAGTCTAGAATGAAAGGTTTATGTATTGCCCTGTATAAGACTGTTTGGGATTAATTTAAACTATCATTGGGATAAATTCTTAGGAACATCTAGAATTCTAATATTCAACATTTTCTTTAGATAAAAGAATTCAAATTAAATTGGATTTCTTTTTATGAAAATACCATATTGAAATTGGATTTTTATTCATCATAAAAAATGACCACATGTAGCATGAAAGGAAGAAAAAATTTTATTCCTTCCCTTTGAGCTTGTCCTTCACGTGGAGAAGCATGGAGAATTAGGAAGAAGCTTCTTGAATTCAGCCACTTGGAAGATAAGACATAGGATGAAAACAAGTGACAAGACACTTGTATGGCATGGATGCAAGGTAACATAAAAATCAAGCCAAGATTTCTCTACACTCTTCCATCTTTCACGTGGACAGCTCTTGACATTATTTCAACAATCCCAACGGTCAAAAGTTACATATGTGAGATAGTAGTGTACCTTTAAAAGTTTAAAGAGATCCAACGGTTAACGAATCCAGAATTAGAATTTTACTAAAACAGGTTTGGGATAAACTCTAGAATGAGCTACTCCACGAAAATACAAGAGAAATGGAGAAACGTCATGATTTTGGACACTTGGAAGCAAAATCCATTCCCCTCAGGACCTAACAGGATTAACTGCTCTGATACTAAAACTGTAACGACCTAAATATTTACTTATTTTTATTTTTACTTAAGGATAAATTTCTAAGAGACGTATAATAGTAACGTTTTTAAAATGTAAAATCTGCAAAAGATTTGTTACTTATATACATAGCCAATGTCTCTGATACAAAATTTTATATAATACAAGTACACTACTTTCTCAAATATCCAACTTGTTATATAAC
>PYAF01002403.1:55455-75528 GCA_007407185.1 Glycine tomentella
TAAGAAATTTTTAACGTAAAATAAGGACAAAATTATTTCAGTAGTAATCAATATAATTATAATTGATGCATGATTTGAAACCATGATATTTAAATAAATATAGAAAAAATATGAAATTTATAATATGCCTATTAAAATTATTTCTTAAAAATGTAAATTATTACTATGTTTAACAATCTGTTTCTATTATCAATATTAATAATTAATAATTAATGATATTATGTAAGTTCTATATCTTTATTAATATAAAAGTTTTCACTTGTTTTGCAATTAAAATTATTTCCCTAAAATATGTAATGTATTTTTACATTACAAATTGTTAAAAGAAGAAGAAGAATCATTATTAGAAGTGAAACAGAAGAATATTCATAGTAAAATCTCTACTAAAGAACAATAATTTCATAAAGAAATATCTTAAAATAAATAACAATCAAATTAGGAAATATCTAACCTAAAAAAACATATAACCATTATTTATTTAAATAATTGTTAAACAGAAACAACATAACAATATATTATAGGAGGATCATCCAATCAACATTCAATTTGATTGTGCTTCCTTCCTTCAAGTCATTTGTAACACACAATTCATTTTATGCTGTATGTTTTTTTCATTCGAGTAAATAAAGAAAAATTAAATAAACCGGTTAGTAACAAGAATACGGAGTTACTAGATGTTAGTGGAAATTATAATTCTGATAATAAGTTCAAGCTAAGAATTTAATTTATTTTGTTATAGTTTTGCTCATTAAGAATTTAACTCACTTGATTGAGTAGAGTACGCAAATTATTGTAATTTTTTTGGGTGCAAAGTCTCCTCGCTTGTATGGGTGCAAAGTCTCCTCAATTTCCACGTTGAGACTAGAAGTGAAGTGTTGGAACTGTGTGGGTGTGGATACATATTAAGGGACCACAAGAAAAGGAAAGAAGAAAATTCATAGAGGGTTAAGGTGGTAGAAGGATTTGCACCTCACCATAGAACCTTTGATAAGTATCTTATTTTCTATAAATTGGGCGAGTGAAAAAGAACTTTTATCTTCTACAAATGCTACTACGTCTAGACACTTAAAAAAGAGTTAGAAAAGTCTGATTTGGAAAAGCAATGATGAGACCGAGTTACATCCTAGGTATTGTTAACATGTACTTTGGTTCAAAGGAGACCAAATGATGTACGATTGGTTCCTATGCTGCAAGTTTGATTTTTGTTGCAAATTGAATATTAAATGGAAAGGATAAGGTGTCAAAATAATGCTCCCTTCCTTCCACTCATTTAGAACTGAAAAATATCAAGAAAATTTTAGGATAAATTATTGGTTTGAAAGAGTGTGGTGTTGTGTTGACGGCATTGTCTGAGTGAAGATGAGTATTATGTAGTGGTCCATGGGGAGGGGCAGATATGGGTTGCATCATCGTTAGGATAAATAATTGGTTTGAAAGAGTGTGGGTGTTGTGTTGATGGCATTGTTTGAGTAAAGATGAGTATTATGTAGTGGTCCATGATGAGGGGCAGATATGGGTTGCATCATTGTTAGTCCAAAATCCTCCTCCTCCACAACTGCACCGACGTAGGATGCATCCTAGGCCAGTCTAGAAGGTAGAGTTAAAGAAGTTTAGAATTATAATTTATATTAACTTTTTTTAAAACGTTTTAAACCCTAGGGACTTATAATTAAAAACTTCTTAAAACCATAAGGATCTACAAACTAATTAAACCATATTATAATCAAAATGTATTGAACAATTCCTAATCAGAGTACAATTTATGAAAATATTACTAATTAATAAATAAGTAAAAATTTACTGTGCGCGATTAAAATAATATGCATATATTCAAGACGTTACATTTTCTACCCCACACAAGGAGCCTCTACTTCCAAGAACCTACTTTAGATAAAATCCATGTCTTGGTTAAAAAACGCATAATCAAAGGTTTTTATTGAAAAAATGTTATTAAATGTTACTCAGCCAATTAATAAATTTAATCAAGTTATTTATTGTATTTAAACACTTCAATATTTAATCTATTTAAATTCAAAATGTTAAATAAATTAAATAAAAATTAAATCCATTAGTGAATTTTTGACACGATAATCATATCTCCTGTTCCATTTTTATGAGTATTGACATCTGATCAAACACTGGTTTTTTTTTTTTTAATCAAACTTTTGCTTTGCCAAAAACAATCATTGAATACACACGCTAGCACTGAAAAACAAATATGGCAGTATTTTGATTTTTGACCATGATTTTCAAAATCGAATCAGATTGATCAATTCAACCGATCTTTCGCCTGGTCTGAAAGACCCTCAAAATCAGATAGTAATGAAATCGATGCACCGGTATAAAACCATGAAAACCGAACAAAACTGATGATTCACTAGTTTAACCAATTCAATAAAGAAAATGCTTGGATGGTGAGCCTTGGTCTTCTCTGACCCTCTGTAAAAACAGTTCCCGAAAAAATATTTTAAAATACCCCAATGCCAAAAAGGTACTTGTCATGTGAAGGTATAAGAAAGAATCATTATATGCAGTCTTATTTTTACATATGAAAAATATTGTTTCTAGTTTCAAACCCTTCATTTATATCAATACCAAAACTTTAAAATAATTAAAAATTACATTAATACTGCAGGCATTTAAAGTTGTTAACCACATAGAGTGTGCTTATCATATCACCCACCATCAACAAAACCAGTATAGAGCACTCAACCCAGTAAAACTATAGTTTCACATAATAAACCAAACAGGATACATAAAAGAACATGAAAACTTTTCTGTAACCAGAACTACAGATCATGAGACATCGGAAAAGCATATGTAAACTTTCCCCTCCGCATCCATTCAGACACTACTGCCTGCATGTCATATTTAATGGTTCAATAGACAATCATAGCTTTACAGGCTGTGCTGGTTGTCTCCCCTTACTTTTGTTGATCATTTTCCTCTATTCTCCTCCACTTTAATAATTGATTCCATAATAGGTGAGGTGCAGGTGGTTCCCCTCTAATGTCAGACCCTTCATTGTTATATGAGTTCTGGTATATATATATATATATATATATATATATATATATATTACTTTAATGAACCTCTATTATCATGATAATTAGAGACAGTCACACATCCCTGTATTTGAGTGTAAAGATATTTAGCTAGTGTGCAAATAATATAACAGCAATTTTCAGAGGGTTTCATAGCGAGGGAATCTATGACAAAAGACATAGCCTTTTGTTGAGGATGTCAATCAAAACTAAAGCCTTCAGCAACTCAAGGATGACCTCACAGGAAAGACATTTATCCTCCACAATCCCACTCACTAGGCATCAGGTATTGATAAGATTCAACTCCTTCATCTTTATAAGTAAAATATTGACCAAACAGCGAGTTAATATAACATTAGGGGTTCATGACAACACAAAGGGAAAGAAAGACCATGTTTAGAAGTCAAAAGCAACAACATAGGTATAAGAAACCATATCAAACTATTGTTTACACAACATTCACCATCAGAAACAGCTGGAAACTTACAATGAAATGATTATGATCTTGCAATTTGTGAAATTTGGTGTGTGAGAGAGAGAGAGAGAGAGAGAGAGAGAGAGAGAACTAAGAGTGATCAAAGGTAATAGATGACATAGACCATTAAAGCAGGAAAACATACTGTGAGATTGTTTTGATATTATTCCTGATATTATATTTATTATTAGAACATTCTATTTCCTATATAATCAGTAATTGATTGATCATGTAATCAATATTGATTCCCTTTTCCATATTATAAATAGCATGAGGTGTGGTCTACATTGACACACAACTTACAGTAAATAATTCTTATATGGTATCATAGCACAGGTTATTCTTGACAAAGGAATAACGAAAACTGTCTCCCACTGCCCCGGTGGACCTTTCTAGTCATTGTACTTATTCCAACGACCCTTTCTCCTTTCCTGGCAACTTTTTTGGCCACCACCGGCTGCTGTCACTTTTCCGGCAACCTACTGTCCTGGTGGACCTTCCTGCTCGTTGTCCTTCTTTTGATGACCCTCTTTCATCTGTTTCCACTTTCCGGTGGTATTTTTCAACTTTTCCGATGCATTTTCTGGCCAACCGGTGGCCACACCATCTGACTTGCCTTCTATTGATCTACAAGGCAGTGGTTACAACATCTGACGTGCTCTCACGCACCCCATCTGCAATGCGCCAAACAACACTTCTGCACTCCATTATGGCAACGCGTCCGACAACGAGGTTCCACCCTGGACGACCCTAACCCAGAAGTTTCATGTCGATCGGAGCTCTTGTCCTAAAGGTTTCCCTTTTAAGGTAGCCTCTCTTAGCGGTGAATAGTACCACACGACTACTCTGCCCTTGTGTGACAAACTTTCCGATGCCTTTTTGTCGGAGCTCACTTTGACCACTGTGCGCAGCCTACTCAAAAAACCGCCGCATGCAGCCCAATGCTTGGCCATGGCGCGTGACACATCTCCAACCAACGTCACATTAGTCTTCTCTCCCTCCGCCTCAAGGCATCCCCGATGGACCTTTTTGCTTTTTTCACGGGTGAACAATGCCCATTGTCATCGTCGAAGACCACCACGTCGTCCACATGTGCAGCCAACTCAAAACATTCTGCACGCAACCCCACGCAAGGCCCTGGCGCGTGAAGTTCACGCACACGATGCGTGAGGTAACTCCAACGAGTGTCACACTGGTCTCCATCATCATTGCAGGCCTTCATTGGCTGCGGCTGAGCCAATGTCTATCCAGCGCAACCACACGACTAGAACTGCCTTTAGTTTCTATCGAGTTTACCACATTTGTAACAAGTTTGGTTCATACAACACATGCTCCAGCTTGAGGGGGCGTGTGAGATTATGTTTTGATATTATATTTATTATTAGAATATTTTATTTCCTATTAATCAGTAATTGATTGATCTTGTATTGATTCCCTTTTCCATATTACAAATAGCATGAGGTGTGGTCTACATTAACACACAACTTACAGTAAATAATTCTTATACATACTTACAAAATTGCAGGACCAAAGTATGATACCTAAAAAAGCAAAAAGAAAAAAAGAAAAACTCAAATCTTGATGCCTTGGTTAAATAGTAGCATCAACTTTATTCCATTCCACAGGCATAACCAAAAAAGTTTCTGAATCAAGGAATTACTCACTGAGATTAGGATTTGCTTCAAGAATACAGCCAAACACCTCCAATGGAATGCCTCCAGAATGACCAGCCATGAATAAGAGGCAATGCAAGTTCATTAGCATCATATGCAATAAAAGAAAATTTAAGAACATAAATGTAAAAAATTCAAACTGTTCGATGGAAAGAAAAGCTAAACTATAATTTTAACAAAAAATATCTGATATACAGCCTGATTCAAGCCATGACAGCAAGCAACACCCACAAATCAGAAAATAGTAAAAAAACATAGGAAAGGTCCAAAGAGCATGCCCATTCCCCTAACCAAGCTACCTAGCTTTAAACAAAAAAATAGGAGGCTCACATGATCATTGAATGTCCTCAGGACTCAAAAAAGACCATTTAAACTCAAATTATTTCCCTAAAAAAAACCAGCAACTATCCTATTGGAAATGGAAAAATTTGTAAAGGAAATCATAATTTACTCTATTGTGATCAAATTAATCTCCCAATATACAAGCCAAGGTACCTTCTCCTGGGTGCCTTTTAAGCATCTAATCACGGGAGGGATGCCTCAAACCATTGGCAGGTCTCCTGAATGAAAAACTAAATTAGAATCTCTAAGAATTCAAGCAGGTTTGGTAACAAAAAATGTTAGAACCAGATATAAAAGGAAAGAGGAAAGAAGAAACCAGACTATCTTCTGCAAAGGATCATCATAGAACCACAAGGTTACAATTAATTAATATGAAATTGAATTTCTCATAATAAAATTTCCATGAACTTAATTGCAAAAGCAATGTTCAAGGTACAAACAGCTATACTAAGTAAAACTAGCAAAGATGAAATTTCACAATGGCCGCACAAGAAGGAAGAAACCGCCTTTGGCGTGTTATCTTACAATAGAAAGAGTACTTTCCACTGAAAGAACTGCCAACGACGTGTTAACTCTGACCAGACATCGCCCTTTTTTCACTTGAACAGACCACAACTGTGCTGATACCCCTTGGGCATACAGAGAACATAAATAATGCCAAATAATTAGAATCTCACTATGAATTGAAACACTATGTACAAATATCAGTGAACATCATTGTGGGTGTCAAAATCAGCAACATTGTTCACTTGCCAGTGATGAATGGGTGATTCAATGCCTGTGAGACTGTCAACCTCTTGTCTGGATCCAATATAAAAACTTTTTCCATTAGATCCTTAAAATTGGCTAACATTTTTGGATCCTCCCCTGGACAGCCGGTGATGATTGTTCCAATATCTTTTGGCTTTATGTTTACAATCATCCGCTTTATAGCCTAAGCAATAAAACAACCATCCATTAATAATGTTGTTCAACTTCCATTCATTTATTCAAACAAGAACAACATAATCAAGTTAAAATTTCGATAGCAAAGTCAAGCTCACCTTTTTCGTCACAAGGTCCTCCTCTGTAGCAAGAAAATTCAGGTCCTGATCAAAATGTTGTTCAATAAACGCTCCCTGCAAATATGATTATAAGAATAACTGAATATCAATAGTAACACACCCTATAATTGAAAATACTAACAGGAAAAAGGCAAAGATAAAAGCAAACCTGCTATATCAAAACATTAAATTAATTAATTTCCTAACTCAGACAGTGACAAAACATTACATGAGAAAAAAACAAATAAAAGAATGTTACCTTACGAAGCATCTTTTTCGGAAAAATACCCTTCAATTCCATGTGGAGCCATAGCATATCATTGTTAGTAAAACCTGGAAAAAGAACTTTCCCTGTATAGAGCTCATACAAACAACATCCTACAGACCACATATCCAACGGATGATCATAGGGTAAGCCAAGTACTGCATAGAAAAGTTTGAAAGCCCAACAGTAAAAACCCATTAAATATTCAAAATGACAAAAAAATGGTTAGGACTTGGGAATTTGCAATTACTGTACTGCAAAGAAACTTACTGATTTCAGGGGCACGATAAAAGCGACTCACAAGATATGGTGTAACTTCATTTTTACCAGCAAACATGCCATTACCAAAGTCACAAAGCTTCAAAACATTTTTTGCCTCATTCACCTGGTCCAAATAGAAGGTTGAAAAGGGACATTAAGTAGGGAAAAATGGATATTTCTTCTTCAGAAGAGGCAGACAAACAAATAAAACTAATATTTCTTTGAAAAGAAATAATCTAACAAAAACATATTAGTTTGTCATACCAACATATTATCTGGCTTTATATCACAATGGAGAACACCACAGTTCCGGAGATGCTTCAGTGCAATAAAAAGCTTAGCATACGCCCTAACTGCAGTTAGCCTAAGACCAATATTGCGACCAAACTTCTTTAAAACCTCACGCAGATTCATATGGAGAGATTCAAAAACTAAACAAAGGTGATTCCTGTACTTAAAACTTGAAAGAAAATGAACACAATGCCGTTTATCATCTGGATCAGCACCTACTTAATTTCTTTAATATGACCAACTCATCCATACCAACCTTGTACCTATGACAATGACATACAAAACATAATAGTGAGTATAAGGGACACAAGCTAAAAGCAGAAGTTTTAATGACAAAATCACACAAACCAAGCCCACTCACATTGTGTCATTACTACGAATAATTTTTATGGCAACTTCTCCGGGCTCACCATTACTATTAAGATTTTTTGCCCGGACCACTGTTGAAAAGACACCCCTCCCGTGAGCTGCAATGACTTCATATCGGCCATCAAGTACTTCACCGAAACGGTAACCTGCAAAATACATGGCAATATAACACTGAACAGAAAAACAGATCTTATTGTTCTGACCCCAAGAGATTTTCCATGTCTTATTGGCAGGATACACCCCAACATCCAGGTTAAAATTGGAAATACTTAGCCATGAACCAACTATCCTAAAAGCTTAAGTTATTGGGTGCAGCATATGAATGTTTAATTTTATATTATAAATTACTTCAATAAAGAAATCATTACTAAAGATACAAACAAAACACTAAAGCCAAACATTAAACATAAGAATGACTTTTGAATCACAAATTTCACTACATTAGTAACAACAAAAATTGCTTTTACAGGGTGGAAACAAGAAAATAAGTAAAAACAAAGCAGCATTTTTGTAATCATTAGTGAAATTAAAGAAAATAAAAAAAGGCAATTCCTTAAACCAAACAGTTCATATATTTTTAAGAACTTGCAGAAGTACAAAGGATGGAAGACCCAGTAAGCAAAGTTGCAAAAATCAGTTAATAATGTTGCCACCGAGGCATAGTAAACATAGCCACAAAAGAAATGATCAAACCTATAAAGGCAACAATGAACAGCTAGATACAATCAAGTAAATAACTTACTGTAATAACCCTCTGCATCATCCCAATTGTCGTGAAGGCCGCCCCTCTCAATCCGTAAACCTTCTCCTTTACCCTTCAAAGAAGGAAGGAAATCTTAAGATACAAAGAAAACAAGCCTACAATAAAACTCCAAACAAAATAAACAGTAGATTGACAACTGTAAATCATAAAAAAAGCTTATTTCTGGGACAAAAACTCCAAAGAATGTTCATTTGTGAATAAGTGGATATAAACCTCACCCACCTTTTCAGGTGAGGATAAGACTTCCCATGACAATTAACTGTAATGTCATTAAACTTTCCCATGGTAATTGACTGTATACAAATTATTCCTATGAGAATTAAATACTAACCAAACATTCTTAAAAAAAAAAAAAATTAGTAATCTTATTCCTGATCATCTCATCCTCAGGAAAGTGATTTAGTTTCAAAATGAAAGATACTCTATACCAAATGTCACCTAAAGGTATGGTAATTATTACTGATTTAGATTGAATTTGGAGATTGAGATATAGTCTTGGAATTATACC
Source organism: Glycine tomentella (assembly GCA_007407185.1). NCBI lineage: Eukaryota > Viridiplantae > Streptophyta > Magnoliopsida > Fabales > Fabaceae > Glycine > Glycine tomentella. The sequence continues at coordinate 64,490 of PYAF01002403.1, forward strand.
CAAACATGTAGAGAAGCAGACTCTGAATAGACATAGAGAAAGGAAAAAAATAACAGTAAGAACAGTTAAAAGGCTCCAAGACACATGAAACAGGATACAGCCTGCTATAAGCAACTATCCAAAATGTATAAGGCATCCTTAATTGGAAACAAGATCAACTTATTAGAAGCTCAGCACCTTTCCAAATGAATAATTAGAAAAGATTTTTAACAGAGCACTTACTGATTTCTGAACTCCAGTAGGTGTCTCACCAAATATATCATCACAAAACTCGTCATCTGATCTCTCACTCTGAATGTTAAAAATGAATTTCAAATCCAAAATAGATACAAACGGTATAAATAAATCCACTCATTTTCTTTAAAGCATGAAATAATTTAAATACAAACCTTAGGAGAGCCCTCTCCAAGGCCACCAGAACCAGAGATCTTATCAGAAGAAGCAACATTCCCATTTTTCGCAGGAGATTTCCTGACAGAGAATAACGTTTCGACTTCCACATCATCAACACCATCACTCTTATCATCAAGAGCATCAGGAATGCTAGGAGGAATCTCCACAGCTTGTTTGTCTAATCATAGTTAAAAAATTATGCATTAGAAAGCTATTGCAAGTGGAACAGTTGGGGGGGTGGAATAACAATAAACACAAGTAATTTAACCTCACATTACAAGTCTTTATGAATCTGAGCCATGTTCAGTCAATCAGCATCATTATAATTATGTTCTTGTCCATTGCACAAAAAATTGATTGATACATCTTAAATAGTATATAAGACCCCAGGTCTGACCCTAAGGGGGAGTTTGTTTCACGGTATAATTTTGCATTCCTAGGAATCACATTCTTGGGAATATTATGCCTAGGAATGTTATTCCCATAGACATGTTTGGTTGGTATTTAGTAATTGTAGAAAAATTTAAAATAAAATTAATTAAAAAAGTAAAAGTAAAAAAAGAAATATAGTAATGTAGTGGGAAAAAGTAGTTATTGTAGAAAATAACTTCTATTCCCATGGGAATATCATATACCCATCCATCATCATGGGAATAGAGTTTGCTTGAAACATGAAGATATAACATTCCTAAGAATACAGCATACCCAGGAACATATTCTTATAACCTTCTAACAAACATGGTACATATATTCCCACCCTCGTATTCCCGGGAATATAAGAACATGAAGTGAAACAAACACCACCTAATATCATTCATTTCCGTAACCCACATGCCCAATTTCATATCTGTAACTAGATAAACCATTGTTCAAACCAAGAAAGGGAGTGTTGTCTGGTTGAGTGGGATAAATGTAGTAGGGAAGGCTAAGAGCAGGTAGGCATTAATTCAGTGATTTGGAAGGTAGGGATTTTGCAGCCACTTGAAGAACTGTTCTACCAGACTCTCCCATTTTATATTAAAAATCCTTTTATAATGCTTTACTTCTTCCATTGTTTCAAGTGTGAATACAACAAAACCTGTTTCCTATCCAGACCTGAACCTGATTACTATTTTCCTAACACACGAGCTTTCTAGCATGACAAGAAACCTTCTCATAACATGCAAACATAAAATTCCTTCCAAAAACAAGTCAATTAAATATTTCAAGAGCAGCTCATAAGTTAACATGGAGTTATTAATGTTGTGAGCAGAATTAAAGCCAGAATAGAAGCTAAAATTCTTCCAATCAGTAATTTTCCTCATGAATGACCAGCGCATAACAATGTATCTATAAAACGACCCATTCAGTTGGTTTCTGAGTACCTGTTGGTTCAGAGCTTAAATGTTAACCACTAAGTCCTCAGTTCAAAGCAGGGAGAGGGGGAAAAATACACATTATTAGAGCAGACAATAAGACCAGCATAAAGCATGTGACTCAATTCCACACCATTTGCAATGGTTTTTTGTATCCCAACTCCCAAGTACCCAATGACAAGTCCTTTTTCAATCAAGAAGAGAAGATCATAGTTCAGGACACAACAATAGGACCATATGTTGCAATTCACATGTGCAACTAAAAGGAAAATGTGTTATAACTTATAAGGCACATGCTTTAGAATACAATTTAAGAATAAAGGCATTCTTGATAAATATGATCCAACTATGGAGCAATGATCTGAAAATCATATTCTTGCGTGCATCATAGACAGGCAACTACTAACTACTAAGATGCAAGCCACAATACAGGAGACTTTTTCAAATTTTTCAAAGGTCAGTCATCATAACTAAGGCTAGTTAATACAATCAAAACTATGATCAAAAGAAAAGGACAAAAATAAAAAGATACCTTTTCCTTCATTTTCTGTTTTTTGTTCTATTTGTTGATGCTGCTTCTTGTACTTCTCTAAGATTGCCTCCCTTCTCCTTCTACTCTCCTCTTTAACCCTATTGAAATCTTCCTCTTCTTGATCAGGTAATTGCAATGTAACCTTCTCATCTAAGTCATCTTGTTCATCCTCCCCTCTGCAACAATGTTCATCAATCAGATACAAAAGTAATACAAAGTAAAACACACTAATAAAGAAAAAATAATGCATACAGAAAATCCATACTAATAAGAAAATTTTAAAGATATTTAAATACCTCACTAGTTTGTGTTCATCATCTATCAGGGTACAGCCCATAGAGTTATAAACCTTTACGTGCGAGGATTTTATTTTTCTTTCTTGGTGGCACTCTGTTTCTTCTTGCTTCGAACGCCTTCTATATCTATCATGAGCATCATAATAATCAACCTCATGAGATAGATACTTACCCATGCCATTGTCTCTATCCTTGTGCCTCTTTATATCATCTTGCCTCTCCCTCTCCTTAATTTTATCCCTTTCCCAACTCCTATCATCATGTTCAGCAGTCTCCTGGTCTCTGACCCTCTCATCACCCCTTGTTCTGTCTCTACTTCGATCTCTTTCCTTATCCCTTCTCCTATCCCTCTCAAACACTGTCTCACAGATCCTATTCCTTTCCTTTTCTCTTCTCCTATCCCTATCATCCTCTCTTTCCCTCCTATCTTTTTCTATATCCCTTCTGTACCTCTCACGGCTCCTTTCACATTCTTTTTCCCTTCTATGCACCCAATTGACCTCCCTATTCCTATTCCTCTCTTTTTCCATCTTTATGTCTCTATCAACATCTCTGTCACTACTCCTAGCCCTACCCCAAGCCTCTCGAGTATGATAACTTGCCCTATGTTCCCTTCTTTTATCCACCACCAAATCTCTGCTCTCCCTTCTGCTTGCCATCTTTCTTTCATCATCAAGGTCATAGTCAGTCTTCAGTCTACTAGCATATGAATCGTCCCCCTGTTCACCAGAGTGCTTTCTCTTTGAACGAGCATGTTCTTCTACTATACTACAAGAACGAGACCTGTCTGTAGCATGACCAGTTGATCTTGATCGACTTCTATATCTATCACAAGAATGTGAACGTCTTGATCTTCTATTTTTCTCTCTTCCACTTTCTGAGGAAGAGTTTGTATAGTAACCAACATTCCCTCCATCAACCTCCACATCCTCATCATCACAATAACCGTTTAGTTTCTCATTTCCTTTAAAACATCCATGTTTATGATCCAAAAGCCCATTGCCCATACCATCTGTACTAGCTCTACCATCCTTTCCATCCAAAAGTCCATTGCCCACACGATCTTCATGTATTCCACGGCCAACATGACTCTGTGGCATGCCCCATCTTCTCCATGAGGATTAATAAATCTATCATCAACATTGCAATGTGTTTTAGTTTCTTTATCTTTAGCATGCAACAAAGTCTCCCTGGCAAAATGTCCCTGCACAAAACAAGAAGTAACTAATTAATTAATAAAGAAATGATAATTGATCGATAAAAAGCAAATAACAAGTTTACATCAGTCCATGAGCAAAAATAAATACAAGACACGTAACCTTTCTTACAAATTAACTGTAAAGCCCCATTCTTCACTAAAACGCCTAGAGAGACTGTAAGGTATCTAACGAGAGCAAAAATTCAGAGGTGCAACCAGATAGAAATTATGAGAAGCAAAGATGAATTATCCTTTCCTATGGTCAACAAGAAAATTAAGATAAATTAAAATGCCTAATTTACGAGCATGAATTTTTAATTTCGGACAGAACAACACGATCAATACACAAATTCCACGAAATTTGAATCGGGTATACCAGATTTTTGTTATCTGATCGAACACCTCGATCTCCGGTCGCGTCAATTTCGCCAAGCTCAGCATCAGATTGTGCGTGCTGTTTCGCGACATCGCCGTCGTCTTCGAGAATTTCTCCTTCTTCGACGTCATCGTCGTCGATTACGCGACAATTCGTGCCAGAACTACGGGGAGGAGTCGGAGAAGGAACCGCCGGAGCAATTTCGCAACCGCGTTCAATTTCTTCGTTGGACATTCGACTTCGGTGGCGGTGGCGGTGGCGCTTCGAGGTTCTTCCGGCGTCCTCCGGAGAGGAGGAGCGGCGGTGCTTGCGACGGGAATCATGGCCGTCGTCGGTGGCCATGATCGGATACAATTGTTGGGTTAGGGTTAGGGTTCTGCTTTGTTAATCGGAAGAACATGGAGATTCTGTGTTGGCAGAAATTCTCCAGAGTACAACGGTCATAGAAATTGGGGGGAACCACCTCGCACGTGCCATGCGTCGGAGCGTGTGCAGCGCAAATTAAAACTTTATTGATAAGGCAAGTTTAAATAAATAATACAAATCAATTAAATAATTTGAAATTTAGGGTTGTTTTTATAATAATTTGAGATCTGGTGTTGTCAAATACACCTATATAAGACCAAAAAAAAAATCTTTTTTTACTATTCTTAGCATTTCATCTTCACTGTCTAAAAGTTTTTTTATCCTTCTTTGTAGAGTTTGAGTAGATTTTTTTTTGCATCGAAACTCTGTCAAAAAGTAAATAAATTTAATAATTTTGCATGTTATATTATTGAATTGTTAGCGACATACATTTTATGTTCGTATAAAATTGTTAGGGTGTACATGTTAGTGACGTAAATGTTAGGGTCGTACATGTTAGTAAGAAAATTGTTTGTTCGTACATGTTATTAAGAAAATTGTTAGTGTTAGCGACGTACACCATGTTGAAATAGTAAGAATGGTTTAGCGGTTAGGGTTTATGGTTTATGGTTGATAGCACCATGTTGAATGGCACGTAAGGCCAAATCTCAACGTTCTTCCCTGTTGACTTGGCCTTCTTTAAGACCTTGTTCGGTTTCATCACCTTCATGTTTAATGCTATATATATAACACTCTAACACTTTTAACATTATTTATTTATTATTAGTTAAAATTTATTAAAACCTTTTCCAAGAAAAAAAAATTCTAGGTTTGAGATTTTCTATGTAGATATGAGAGTGTGTAATTTGTCTTATCTTTTAGGTTTAATATAAGTTTAGGGTGTTCGATTTACGGGTTTAGAATTAAGGGTTTGGGGTTTATGGTGTTTATTTGAGTGTTTAGGATTTTGGGTCTTTCGTTTGTGGTTTCGGGGTTAAAGTTTATGGTTTATGGTTTACGGTGTATGGTTTCGGGTTTAGGGTGTTTGCTTTATGGTGTTAAAGGATTTGGTTAAGGGTTTTGTATTTATGGTGTTAGTTTTAGGGTTTATGTTTGAGTGTTTAGGGTTTAGGGTTTAGGATTGTTAACAACGTACATTAGGTTTAATTAATTTGATAGGATAATTATTTGTAATGTTTTCTTAACCGAAGTTAAAAAAAAATAATTTAAATTTTCATTTATTTATATGAAGATACTCATTAGATGGCTGACTCATCTTCGACTGATTCTTCGCACTCTGATCCGATCATGAAGGTGAGCCTATGGATCCAACGACACATGTTATCCCTACCCCGTATAAGTGGGGTGTTTTGCGTAGTCGTACTTAGCGAACCCACGTTTCACAAGTTGTGTGGAATGAGGACACAGCTCGACTGTTAAAGACTCGACATGGTAAAGTGACGGGGGGCCACAACACAATGATATACCTAACATTGTTGGTGATATGTTAAGAAATGTTGGTTTTCTACATGTCGCACGCATGCGACATATTCAAGTATGCAAGTGGGAAATGATTAAACAATTTTATTTTAAAATTGTACATATGAATTGATTAGTTAATTTTTTTAAGATCGATGTTGCGCTTATTAGTGCTCTGGTTGAGCGGTGGAGACCAGAGACCCATACCTTCCATATGACGCAGAGAGAAATGACCATCACGTTGGAAGAAGTGGCTGGTATTTTAGGTTTGCCCACTGAGAGCAAAGTCGTAATAGGAGTCACCGTAGCCAAATGGAACACCATCATTGAGGAGGTTTTTGGTCATGAACCTCAGCCAGACACCGAGCTTAAAGGTGGATATTTGTGCCTGTATTTCTTTGATAGACATTTTGCGCACTGGGGTGAAGTTGAGCCTGATTTGATCGTTGTGATGTGCTTTACGAAGGCACACATTGCACGACTTCTTGGATCATGGCTGCTGAGCGACAGATCCGGGGGTAGCATGGTCACGGCGTGTACGTCCCATTGCTTGTTGGGGACTTCGAGGAGATTGGAGGATATAGCTGGGGCTCTACGGTCCTTGCACATTTGTTTAGACAAATGTGCGAGTGTACAGATCCACGCAGAAATGACATTGGTGGGTGTCACATGCTGCTTCAGGTGTGGGCGTGGCTGAGATTCTCACCCACTACTCCAGCTTTTTCGCTTCTTACTCACCCAGAGTGGCATTACGGACACCGGTATGTGTTAGTATATTTGGTTTTTTTAACAATTCTTGGCATTCAGTTTTATAGTATTCTAATATCAGTTATTTTGAAATAAGGTTTAATGCTTTAGGCCAGTTTCAAGCACACGAGCTACTCTGGTATAGGATGAGATTGGAATCCTCAGTCGGGATGAGGTACGTTTAGTTATTTTTAAGTGTTCTTAACTGTGCATTTGTGGTCCATTTAGTTACATAATTGTGTGTTTATTTGGTCTGTGCAGTTGGTTTAGCAACCATATGGAGAGTACGACTTTCTTGGTGCATCTGAGCAGCATCGACTGTTGTGGATGGCAACTACTCATGTTATATGCTTCCACACAGTTGAGTATTCGCAGTCGGATAGATGCATGCACCCATTTGGGAGGGATCAGCCAATCCCACGTACTCCTAGGAAGTTGAAGGGTGTGCATGACCTTTCCTTGTGCGGTAAACAAGAAGATAACTGGGTCCATAAGCTGGGACCATTTATTAGACGCTGGGAGGTTAGGGACCAGCACATCGACCTTCCCCCTCTGCTTCAGGACTTCATGTCACCAAACCATGAGTACATGGTTTGGTATAGGAAAAATGGGAAGCGGTACATCTCGAAGATGACTGCCAAGACTGGACGTGGTGTAAGTTTTGCTGACATTATAATTTGTCTATTTATCTTTATTATGATAGAGAACATGATTCACACTAATGTTTATATATCGTAATTTATAGATTGATGGGTTGCAGATATTGTACTTTGCGCTTAGTCATGATCAGCGGTCGGGTTACACTCGCGAGTGGGCACAGCAGGAAGTCGGTCGCATAATGTCTGTCTTCAGAGAAAGTTGTCGCCTGGAGGAGGCAGGGCCACATGCACCAGAAACCCAGCTTCAGGAGGACCACAAGTGTTTGTTGGCGTTGGCCGTCGAAGACAGGAGGGGCATGGGCTTGAGCATCGACGAAAACAGATGCACCATGTTTCTGAGCCCATTGTAGGTCCCAGGCCTCCCACTTCGAGTTGGTTTAGGCCTCCATATGTAGCATCGACATACGGCAGCCAACCCTTGTATTACGAGTCTAGTCAGCAGGGAGACATGGGGTACAGGGGTGCAGTTCGCAAAGTCATATGCCTCCACCAGCTGACTCCCAGACCCAACCTGTGTATATGGCTACTGCAATGGCGATGGCATCAGCAGATGTTGGGACCAGTAGTGACGTAACTCCTGCTGAGTGGACTGGTGCCGACATTGACGAGATGCTCTCCCAACTTGATTATTCTGCTGGAGGTTGTGGGGGTTGGCCATCAGATATACCATATGCCACCCCAGCTGCTAAGCATCCCCAACCCTCATTTCCAGAGCAGGTCACTCCATGTCCACCTCCCTATCTAGACCCTTATGAGGCAGGCCCTTCTCAGCCAGACCCTTCTTCGCGACCGCGTAGACGGAGGCTACCTGATCGTCAGGCGCGTCATCATCAGTGGCCACCGGAGTCTTAGTTTTTTGTCGTTCGTGTTTTTTCCTTTTAGTTTGTAATATATTTTATTTCTTAACTTACATTTGTTTTCGAACTTTTTTTTGTAACAGTTATTTTAATCAGTTGACATATTAACAATCACTAACAATGTGAATAACAATAATTGATAACAGGGGCAAAAATCCAAACAACAATGAACAATGACAATTGAAGATAACCAAACTTCATAAACACTACTTAACACAATGAATCATTCTAGTCAGCATTATGACCATGTCTCATTCCATTTGGGTAACTGGTTTGTTAAAAATAGCTAAAATCTCTATTTGACAAAAACATTTTCAGTAGTTGGATTCTGCTAACAACTTAAACACGTCTTCATCGCTTGTCAACTCTATTATGTGACATTCGATTGTGTAGTCTGAATATTTTGCATGGGCTAGCTGTCAGAAAAACAATTTTCTTACCAGCTGTGAGTTGTGAATTCCATAAGGGGGAACCCCAACATGTGCAACTTGCTTTATGACATCCTTAAATGTTTGAATGTTACATCCTGAAGGAATTTCAAACCTTATTGGATTTGTTTCAGTGAAGGAATAACCCACAAAACCTCCTTGTCTTGCTATATTCCACTTGCCATTGTAATATAGCATTGCATCATGTGTAGGGACGATGGTGGATTGAAGTAGGTTGAGTATACCATCAGGTGTTATGTTGATGGTGCATAATATTTCTATAGGGCCAACACTTGACATTTGGTCATTGCACATTAGCATTGTGCAAACATCATCATCATTTTTAAGTTGCAGAGAATGAAAAAAATATTGTTGACCTGCATGTAGGGATGGCTGTCGGTAGTAGATTTCATCAAGAAAATGGTCATTGGCTAGCACAAGGGTGTCGTGCATCCTACTCTTGAGAATAAACACCAGATTCGTTATGTTTCATTAATCCATTTGGAAAAATGAATGCTAATTTGAAGTTACCAATGGTCTGACTGCTTGTTTCTCCTAAGAATGTCATAGTATTCAAATTGAATTTCGATTGGGGAGGTATGTTGCGTGGGAGTGGGATTGTTTGCCTTATATAGGGGTCGATGACGCCCAAATTTAGGCATGTTCAGTCACACCCTATTTGTTAGGCGTGTTCAGTCACACCCTATTTAGGCGTGTTCAGTCACGCCCTACTTGTTAGGTGTGTTCAGGAATGTTTTTTTTGGGTGTGTTCAGTCACGCCCTATTTGGGCCTCATTGACTCCCATAAGCATAAATTAGTCATACGGTGTTTGGTTTACGGTTTAGGGTTTAGGAGAAATCGTCCTTCCGCCTTTTGAATTGTTTGGATTTAGTGTTTATGGTCTAGGGGAATGGTGTTTGGTTTATGGTTTTCTCCTTAGGGTGTTTGGTTTAGGTTTAGGGGTAATAGTGTTTGTTTTAGGGTTTAGGATGTTTGGTTTAGGATTATGGTTTACAATTTAGGGTTTATGGTTTAGGGTTTATAGTTTAGGGTATTTGGTCTAGGGTTTTGGGTTTATGGTTTAGGGATTAGGTTTTAAGGTTTAGGGTTTAGGGTGTTTATTTTAAGGGTTAAGGTTCACCTAATTTCAGGCAAAACGTGATTGTCGTATGTGTAACCACATGCAAAACATGATGAGTAGTATCACCTCTCCCAACCAAATACAGGAATAAGACAACATATTTATAAATGAAATGCATTAACATCACATTAATTAAAAAACATAATTACAGAATCTTGAAGTACCACCACGAGTAGGACAATTTCTCTGATTATGTCCAACCTGCTTGCAAATTCTGGATTTGACGCATCTTTGAATTGTTTTGATTTCATCCATCTCATTACGTATTCTGGTGGACCTTGGACGACGCTTTGCAGGCAACATTTCCCTGTCATGTATGACAACTGGACCTTCACTCGGTGGAATAGCACGTTCATTACCGATTGGCTGCAATGGCAATGAATAAGCCTGAACCAAGTTGCTTACGAGGAAGACATCATCCACAAACTGATAAGGATTTTGGCGAACATGTAAAACAGCAGCTGCGGCGTGACTACATGGGTATTTGAAGGCTTTAAACTTGCTACACTGACAAGTGTAACGCCTCAAATTTCCACTTTATGTTGTATTGATTTTTAATGAAAATACTTTTCCTTTTGTAGATAAAATAGCAAACTAAGGTTTACTAATGACCGATTCGAAATAAATTTCATCACTGATTAATATTAAAAGGTTCAGTATAACATAAAATACAATACAGTCCGATATTTGTTCTAATTCATATTACAAACAACTCAAATATTTCATCATAATAAAACATCTTCAATCAGACATCTTCAATATAGCCTTTCATCAGAACAATCTGTCAATCTCTCTTCACTGTTTATCTACTCACCCAAATCAAATCGGGGTCATAGTAGGTGTGATGTGTTGCAAACACATCTTGTTTTTAGTCTAGTTTTAGGTTAGAATTTGATTAAATACTTAGGTAAATAGCTTAGAATTAGTTGAGTTTAGTATTTTATTGGTTAAATCTAATTTCAATACCAATTGTGCAATTTCAGGTCAAAAGAGGAGAATAAATAATAAAAGAAGCAAGTTCTGGAGTGTCACGCGCGTCGCGCCATTACTCGCGCGAGTCGCGTAGAAGACCCGAGGATATCACGTAGGTAGCGCCGTTATTCAAGTGGATCGCGTGGGAACTTCAAGATTTAAGCCTTTTAACTCTGCCACTTCACGCGACATACTTGGTTATCACGCGGGTCGCGTGAAGACTCAAAGAAATAAGCAATTACCTTCTGTTACTCCACGCG
>PYAF01002403.1:79077-91672 GCA_007407185.1 Glycine tomentella
TCTCCCGCCGTAGTTCTCGTCTATTCTCAAGTTCTCTGAGGTTTCTCTGAGGGAAAGGATTTTGCTCTAATCTTAGGAATCGATGAAGGTTTTTAGCTTTCAATCGGTTAAAATACGTTTCTAGGCCACAGGGAAGTGTTTAGGCTAGCATTTAAGGTCCTAGGAAGCTTGGTTTCACCATTAATGGAGGCTGGGCATGAAGGAAGAAGAGGAAGGTTTTCTTCTTCCAAAACGCGACTGCCCTCTGTTATATTGCCTGCCCGAGTTCTGCGCTGATCGCGCCAGCTCCCGCGCTGACCGCGCCAATATGGCGATTTAGGTGGCGCCACCAGCGCCACTCCCGCGCCTCCAGTGTCAACTTCCAGAACCTGTGGCGCTAACCGCGCCAGACTGGCGCCACCCGCGCCATGCCTTCCCTGACCTATGGCGCCATCAGCGCCACACTTGGCGCTGGTTGCGTGGAATTCCAGGAAAATCTGGTTTTCCAGGCCACTACCCGCGCCATCCGCGCCGCCTATGGCGCTATCCGCGCGGTCTGGAAAACATATGGCGCCCCTCGCGCCAGTTTCACGCCCCAGGCGCCAAGTTCCAGAGACTCTGGCGCCATCAGCGCCAGACCTGGCGCTATCAGCGCCACACCCTCAACAGGGTTTTCTGATGTGAATCCCCGCGTTGTCGCGCGGGGGTATGGCGCCAACCATGCCATAACGTAGGGTTATCACATATAACCTGTAGAATAATAATACCATTAACATTGTTCCGTTTACAGATTTGTCTCAGCTTAATGTATTCAAAATAGTTGTTAACATACCTAAAGTCATGAGGGTCTTCTTCAATCTTACATTCTTGAACCTTTGATTAAAATTACTGGCAATATGATGAAAGCAAAACACGTGATGCGCAAAAGGTGGTTGTCAACCGGCATGATTCTCCAAAGCAGATATTATGCTTCGATACCGATATGAAATGAGACATATATTTTGCATTTGGATAACATGGTAGCGAATGTTAGCAAGGAAGTATTCCCAGGCTTCCAACGTCTCCCCCTCAACAATGGCAAATGCCAGTGGAAGGCACTCGTTATTTCCATCCTGACTCGTGGCAATCAACAATTTTCCTTTACACTTGTCATATAAATGAGTCTCATCAATTTGAATTATGGGTTTGCAAAATTTAAAAGCCTCGCAACACTATCTAAAAGTCCATAACATGCGATGAAACACACGTTTTGCTCGTACCAGTCGACATGCCACAAAATAAGTATTTGTTTGAATATCAAAAAAAGAACCTGGTGTAAAACGAAGCATGTAGTTGCACCACCTGGGCAAAAATGCATAAGATTCTTCCGAATCCCCATAAATCATTGTCATTGCTTTCTGCTTCGCATACCAGGCTTTTTCATATGAAACTTTAAAACCATAAGTATTAGTGATCCTCTCTTGAACCAATGCAATTGACACAGACGGTTCCTCCTTAACCATTCCTAATAATGAAATTGTAACATTGACATTAACAACATTCCTTAAAAAACATTATTTTTCATATTGAGCAAATTTAATAGAAACATACCTACTACAAGTGAAGCAATAACATCAACATCAAGTTGTTTGTGACCCTGTGTTATATGATCATTCAAGCAATTGTGTTTTCAACCCCATCTTGAAACAAGTCACTTCTCACTGTATGTTGGTTTAATTACCCTAACCTTTCAAGGGCAACCATCGTTGTTTCGAACACACTTCATGCTAAACTTGTTAGGTTTGGTCTCAACCACAATTGCTTCTTGATGCTCCTTCATGAGGTTCCGCTTAATTGCAATTTGTGCGTCCTTTTTGGATGCAAATTCCTATTTAACAAACAAATCATCCCCTAATTGCCATGGACCTTGCACTGAACCTGAACCCAAACCCGAAGCAGAACCGGTAAAAGATTCTTCTTCACTTAGATGATTCCAATCAATATATGTGTAATGTGGAATTCCATCCCAAAAAGGAATGACCTCAGCACCTAAACATATCACGTAAATAAAATACTATAATATCCAACTATACATATATGACTACATTTTCACTGATGTCAGCTATCTAACATACCTTAAACAGCTTGTTTTGGTTGAGCAGATCCAACGTTGGCATGATGACCGATTTGAGATGACCCCACATCAGTTTCTTCTTGGAATTTAGTTGCATGCACACTAGCATCCTCATCATTATCCGACGTACTAGCATCCTCCTCAAGAGGACGATCTTCCATTGCGATATTTTCATCATCGTCATCCTCTTCATTGTCATCCATAACCCAAGTTATGTCATGTTCAACTTCCTCAGACACATTTACACCTGGAGCAGCATATGATGCTGCATTATATGCAGAATTAAAAGCGACTGACCTTATGGGTAAAACAACGTCCTCCACTGCTGTAAAATCCACGTACAATTCTAACAAATCATTCCTTGACTGATTGAAAAATTGTTCCATTACCATTTCTATGTCTTCATCATCCAGCAGTTGAGTCCCCATGTATTGTTCATGTTGCCATAATCTTGCTGTCACCAAAGTGATACATTGGTTATCTTTTAGACCTAATTTTTGGCGTATCTTCTCATGCAATTCACTCACTGTTGATTTTTGATTGATACATATCGGCATGTTGTCCCCTTCAAAAACAACATCATGTCGTCCTCTAACTTTCCTTCTATAAAAAATAACATAACACGAGCACTCTCACTACCTAAACTCATATCTTGCTGTCAACAAAAACAAAAAAACTTTAAAGGATGCTTAAATAAAATCAAGACACTTAAAGGACGCTTAAACAAGAACTCACTATCTGAAGAAATGGATTTACAACATAACCATTGAAGTAATGGATCGGGAGAGGCTACTTAAATATAATATGGGGGGTCAAACACGCCTAAATTAGGCGTGTTTAAACACGCCCAATTTGGCGTGTTTGACAGCCCCAAATTTCAAATTATTTTAAAAACATCCCTAAATTTCAAATTATTTAATTAATTTGTATTATTTATTTAAATTTGCCCTATTTAGTCTCTTATTTTATTTTTTTATTGAATGTAGTTGTTTATTTTTTAGAAAGTTTATTTTAATCTTTTATGTTTTAAAAAATATCAATAATCATTTCGTCTATTTTGAATGAATACTATTGATAATTTTAAAATTTTGGCAATTAAAAATACCGTAAAATGTATCATTTTTTTCCTTCATCTTCCTCTAATTCTTCTTATGTCTTCTTCTTCTTTGCCTCTTTCATTCTCTCGATTCTTCACTAGACAACACACCGCCAATAAAGGTTCCATAAGCTTTTGTGCATTGAATCTAAGCACGTTGTCTTCAACTTCATCCTTGTTGTCAATAGACCCTTCTCTGATGCAATGCTTCAACACATTGTCTTCAAGTTCATCCTCGTCAGCAACCCGTTCTTTGTCGCAGTGCTCCAATGCATCATCCTCAACTTCATCCTTGCTAGAAATCCCTTCTCTATCATGGTGCTCCAAAGCATCTTCTTGAACTTCTTCCTTGTGTTCGATCTAAATCTGATTCAAATATGAAATTTGGGAGGCTATCCTTGCGATCTGTGTTGTTTGGTGAAGAATTACGAAGAGGAATGAGAAGGTAGAAGAAGAGGAAGAAGATGAAGAAACAAAAAAAAAAGATAGATTTTGTAGCAATTTTTAGCTACCAATTTTTTTAAATCATTAATGATGTTATTTCAAAACAGATGGAATGATCATTTTGGTCCTTTTTTAAAACATAAAGGACTAAAATGAACTTTCTAAGATAAAGGACAAAATTGAACAAAAAGAAAAGATATTTTGGTCATTTTGGTCCAGCCTTTAAAGGACCAACATTTTTTTAGTAAACATACTGTTAGAATAAACTAAGGGAAAAAAGACACGTGTCTCCTTCCCTATAACATTTTAAAGGCTAGAACATATTTTTTTATCTCTCTAATCTTATAAATAAGTGATTTTGGTTATCTATAATTTAATTGAGACATTTGGTTCCTTGAAATTTAATTGAGATATTTGGTCTCCATGGTTTTAAAATTTTAGGATTTTGGTTATTCTGTTAGATTATTAACAATAATTGTGATTAATAAAGTTATTAATTTCAAAACTATTAATTATCAAAAAATTATAAACAATTATTCAACCCTAATCTTCTTCTCAATCTTAGTCACAACCTAACTCTTCTTCCCCTCTATCTTAGCCACAAATTGCTTTTCCTCAACCTCTTTTTCCCTCAATCTTTGTTTTACATTCACCACATTCTTATGATAATAAGGTCCATTCACTAAGATATATATAGAGAGAGAAACATAAAACATTAGGAACGTTTAATTAAATCATGTCATGAAACAATTGGAATCTTGTGAGGGTGTCATTTTGATGATGATGATCGTTCTAGTGGATGCGCACACCTCGATGCCATCTAGTAGACCCTGCAACATGTCGATGAAGTATGCGGAGAGCCTCTCCATGTTGGAGTTGTGCACCACGTAGGACATTAACTTGTCGCAATTGAGTGAAAGGTCATCGTTGAAGCCAAAGTGCGAAGCCTTCATTGTGATTGTGTTTGGTTGTGTTTCTTGCATGTTGTTTTGCAAAGGTGACATCAGAAAAGGGTGAGAAAGAGAATTTATTGTGCAAAGTGAAATTAGAAGGAAAAAGAGAGGACTCACTTGGGAAGGAAAGATAGGGATCTAGAAACATGCCAAGAGAATGAAAATACAATGAACACACTTCAAATAACCAAGAGGGGGGTGAATTGGTTAAAATAGTCTTTTAAAACTTTTCTTTAAAACAATTTGTGGAATTTAAAACTTGGATTGTATCACTCAATCACCCTTTATCAAAAACAAAATTTTCTTTCAATCACGATTCACCATAGAATGCATGTAATGACTGAAATGCTTCTGTTGATTATGTATTGATTTCCAAATATAAGCAATGAAAGAAACACTGATAAAGAACACAATACACAACTATTTATACTGGTTCACCTCACAAACTTGGAGGCTACATCTAGTGTCTTCCAACCAACACTAGGTTAGAGTTTTCACTAAATCAAGTTATTCTTTTACAAGCAATACAAGTGATAATCTCTATCAACCCTAGATAAAGATATTGAATTCTAAAACACTATTAGAATACAAATCACAAAGATCCTGAGAAACCTACTCAGATCTTTTCCCTTGAGAACCCTACTCAAGAAAGCTTGAAAGAACTAAAATGATTTACACCACAGAATTCTAAAACAGAAATTCTAAAAGAAAGAGTTCAAGAAATACACAACCTGAGATCCTTAATAGATGATTGAATGAATGTTTGATGTTACCAATCAATCAGGTTGAATGAATGTCAATGCACAGACAAATCTTCCTTGAAATCTCTTTTCTTACAAACACATCATCTTCAAAACTTAGCTCTTTGATTCTTCTCACAAGATGAGACTCAACATGTAAAATCAGTTTCTTTCTCTTTTTAATGCACTTGGAACAATTGGGTAAGTCTAAAACTCAGAGAATATTTTGTTCTGAAAAATTCACAAAAACTTATGTGCAGACCAAAAAAGCCTTTTTTATAAAAAAAACTGATTTAACTAATGTAATCGATTAATCCGTTCAGGAAATTGATTATTTTGACATATAGAATCGATTAAATCAATCAGATAATCAATTAATATGTTCTTGAGCTTTCTGAAAATCTTTCACGAATAATTTAATCGATTAATACGTGATGTAATCGATTAACACAGATAAGCTCAAACTGAAAACAAGCCTTTGTAATCGATTACGCCTTATTGTAATCGGTTAAGGCAGACTCTTCATTATATGTAAAATGAACTAAGTAATCGATTACAATTTGCTATAATCGATTAACATAGATAGACATATTTTGAAATAACACTTAGTAATCGATTATAGAAGATAGATAATTGATTAAAGTGTTCATCATGGCTTTTCCAAAAATAAACACAAGCATGTAATTGATTACAAAGTAATGGTAATCGATTAAAATAGTGCATGAACTGATTTTTCTAAAACATTAAACCATGTGATTTTCTTTGCAAATGCAAACATTTAATCATGTATTCTACATATGAATGCATGTAAATGAATTATGCTATGCAAGGATCACTAGGCTATGTACTTGAACTACTTAGACAAATTACAAATGCTATCAAAATGATTGAGCATGTAAAAAGCTAAAACACCAAGCCAACTACATTAGCCCTGCTTTGAGAACCTTGCAGCTCCTTCTTCCAACTCCCCCTGTATCTAATAGAGAAGGCCAAGGATTGGACCTTAGAATCATCACTTGTGACACCCTAAACGGGTGCAAACATTTTTCCTCAAATACTCATAATTAATCTTAAATAATTCATAAAAACTACGAAATAAATAAGGTAATTTGCAACACATAAAACCACATTAATTAAAATTTTGAATAATTAAAACTTTACCACATAAATAAACTTTCTCGAGCAAACATTTATATATGATATCGTCACATATATCATAAGAAATTTAAATCTCATATACAAGATAAATTATACACATTTAACAATAATTGTGCATAAAGATAGCATATGGTTAGAGGAAGAGTAATATAGTTATAGCCTAAAAATAAAACCAAAATAGAGTATCAAAGACAAAGTAATAGGACTAGATAAATACAAAAAGAACTAAGCATAGAGATATACCCAAAATAAATACATAAAGAGGCAAAACCTAGTCTTAGAGTAATCCTAACTACAACAACCAATATGTACACCTATTGTACCCCACCCTTTATCTTATTAAAACTCAAAAAGTCAAACTAGACTAAAATCATAGGAAGATTTTCAGTTGGAATCTCCTTTATCTCCTCCTCCATCTAGCACTAGAGGATATTCATTACCTTGTTGGAAAGTGTGAGTCGCCCTAAGCATGGTCATAGGTAACTAGGTGGAAGATAAAGGCTCCTCAAAATCTTTTGAGTCAAGATTGTCATCTCCAACGTTAGAATCAGACGACAACTCAATGATCTCGATTGTCCTAGCACAACAGTAATACAATGATGCCATCTGGATCCACCAAAAAAAATCAAACGTTTGAGAAGTTGCATCTAGCTCATCTAACCTCGTCACATAAGTTATGAGGAGTCCAACAAATCATTGCAATGATACTCCTCACTGTGCAGCTAGTTTCCCTTAATCATCCATTTTAGACGTGGTACCTTGGTTGCAGCTGCACCATGGAAATTTGAAAAGATATTGATTGTATATGCGAGCTTCCAGTCTCGGCATAAACCATCAAATAGACAATCCTTAGGTCACAGACAAAACATATACATACTCGACACAAACTATAGGTCTCACTCGTACCCCATAGGTCAACTCTTAAATCTTATTTCACATGAGTCCGCTACCACTGGAACTCCCAGAACACAAGGGTCTTACGCTTTTAAGTTGGATAATTGTTGGGAATACACCTTCACCACGCCATCAAACGTCATCCATAATAGGGAATACATTTTCACATGCCTCATGTTTGATCAAGACATTTGAACAAAGAGACAAAGGTTACACAGTGGAAATGGTTGCAGTAAGGTTGAAATTGAGTCATTGATTTTCTCATAAGGTCACACACATAGAGTGATTGATTGGAGCAAATGAATAAAGTAAGTATGATTTAATTTAGTTCATAGTTAATTAATAAAATATTATTTAATTAATTAGTGACATATTTAATTAAATAAGATATTTGATAGACCTTAAAGCATACATTATAGTTTCATTTTTTGCATACAATTGATGTGCTTTATTATGATTTTGAACCTTTTTAATTGAGTTTTGTGAGGTTGGGCATCATTGGACCCAAATGTCATGTTTTCTTAATTTTCACATTTTTCTCCTCTTGGCATTGTTTGAGTGTATATGGCATAAATCTCTACTCAAGGCTTCAATTCAGATTATTTTGGTCTTTTTGGAAAGTTATGAGGAACCTTTACAATTTTTTCTCTCACAAGCTTGAGCTGATTCGAAGGTTTAATTGGCAAAATAGAGCTACAAAGTCTCAATCTTGCATTTGGATTTTATGTTTTTCATTTTTTGGGCCTATTTTATGTTTGTTAGCCTATTAGTGTTTTTAGTTAATGGATTTTTGTCCATCTTAAGGACCCATGAATTTCACTCTCTCTTATAATAAATATCTTTAATCCTTTGTAAGAACACACAACACTTTATATTACACTCTCATTTTTTATTTCATATTAAGTTTTTGTACTCTTTTCTCTCTATTCTCTTTCCTTTTCCCCTTCTTTTTTCTTATTTTGCTAAATTAAACCCTCCAATGAAGATTTTCATGGAGGGTTAATTTCCTTTCAATCCAAGGGTCCTAAGGCTACAGTAAATTTGAGTTCTTCTATGCTTTAATATTTGTTTTATGAATTGTGTTATCCCACCTTTTTTTGTGTTTCTATTTTCTAAGTTGATGCATGATTATGTTGAGATTTGGGAAATTGATTTGGGATTAGGGGTAAGATCAATTAATCCATTCATAATAATTGATTGATTGTTTATTTTAATTCGAACTATGCTTAAATTCATCTAAAGTGAGGGATGCGATTGTATCTCTGATTTTGATGAATGAATGTGGGGAGTTTATCTCGGTGTTTCAAATTAAAGACACACTCATAATTTCATTTTATATATTATAGAACCAAAATGATTTAACAAAGCATTGGATCCTTGGGTTGCTGTTTTGAATTTGTTTATGCGTTTAATTAAATTATGTTTATGTTCACATTTTTCAATTTAAAACAAAATCCTCCTTGTTTTCGAATTAGCACACAAAGTGTTCGATGAAATGTGTTTTTGGGAAACAACCTAGGATCATACCTTATATTGCATTATTTTGGGGATTCTAGTTGCTTTTGACAGTACTACGATAGTGCTCGTCAACGCAATTTGATAATATAATTAATTATACATGATTTAATTAATTATCTATATATCAAATCAAATAAGACTTAATAAATAATTATTTACACCAATTAAGATTTCATAAGGTAAGATATAATTGGGATTTGGATCAAATCAATCTCCTATATATATATTATGAGGAGGAATCAAATTACACTAGTGTAACTTTGACCAATTGTTACATTGTTCAATAACTTTCATTTGGATAATATTTTCTTAAAACCCACCATTGGATTGAAAGTTTCCTTTCACATAGATCATATGTACAAAATTTCATATTAATCCAAAATTATTTGTTAACTCACTCATATAGATTAAAATCGTCGTAATATAAATTTTTAAAAATATAATAAAATATAGATCATTTGATTATATTCTTATTATTGTTTAATTTTGACAATTTGACACATACAACCTTGGTAATATGTAGATATAATTCAACGTCTGGATCGATAAAAATCACATTCTATATCAAGTTATAGAATTGTTTTAAGTTATACCGATGCAATTTGATATATTCTCTCTTTCTCTCTCTCTCTATGTGTGTGTATGTGTGTGTGTGTGTGTGTGTGTGTGTATATATATATATGGAGAGGTAGAATTGATGATGCACATGAAACTGATAATTCACTATTAAGAGAGAGAAGTGTATCACACAAAATCCTTATACTTCTACCATCGGCTAGCACTAAGACTCTACTCTAGTGTTCCTCACGTGGACTAAGTAGAGGTGTGGTATTCTTCGAAACTTGGGGATCAAAGGCAACCTCTTTGTTGTTTGAAAACACACTACAAAGGTAACCTCTAAACCCTTAGTGACTCTTGTGTAATGCATGATCCATGGGATGAGGTTTTTTTCGCTCATTATTTATTTAGAAAATTTTAGATTATAGACCATGAAATCACAACAGATCTAACATCACGACTCAATGCCACACCCCCCAGGATGATCATGCCATGCGATCATCCCCGAGATTCCACTTTGTGGTCATTCGTTGCTCTGATGACTGACTCCTCAACAGCACTCCCCACCGGGATTATCCAATGGATCAATGTGGTTTTCATTGCCGCAATATGAGAAATGTGATGTATGGCTGATCCCATCAACCATGAATTTTCCCAAATCTACCTTGAATTGAAACTCAAACTTCAAGCTTTCTTCAAGGACACAAAGTTGTCCAGTTTCCACAAACTAAGGGTTGTTTGTAAGTTTTGATTATAGCAATGGAAAGGGGGATGAAGGTGGATGGAACCATGGAAAAGCTTTCCAATAAGCCTAGGAAGAATCGTCTCAATAGCTTGAAGCTATTGATAAGAAACATGAAGTTCTTACACAAGAACAAGAGAGAAATCTCTCACAAGCAAACTTTGCTTTCATTAATCTCAGAAAAATTTGAATTCCTTACATTCAGTTTTGACAGCTTTATATAGAAAACGAAAATAACTGAATGTAATCTATTATTTCGTCTAAGTAATCGATTATTTTGTCTCATGTAATTGATTAGTGGTTCATGTAATCAATTATTTTGTTCTTGATCTTTTGAAAACAGATGTACGAACAAAGTAATCGATTATTTAGTTATGTAATCGATTAACACAGAAGGTTTCCATTTTTCAAAGTGTTGTTTAATCGATTACAAACAAATGGTAAATTATTAAAACAGTCAAGACGAGATTCTGTGTGTAACTGAGCTACTCCTAATCGATTACATATACATTGTAATCGATTAATACAGACAGTAATTGTTTTGTGTTTGTACTGAATTGCTTCTAATAAGTGTTAAAATTTATTAAATTAAATTGGACTTGAGACATCAAAATCCAGTCCTTGTCATCCTTGAGTTGATGTGCTTCTTCATATTTATCCAAGTTAGCTTGGATGTGATCCTGAAGTGCTTGAGTCCTAGCTCTTGTCATTGATCCTTTAAAACTCACCAAAGGAAGTGCTTCAAGCTCTCCTTCTAGACCTTTAGCTTGCCATTGACCTCCATCACAATGCTTTGACATATTATGGATCCTTTCATCGCAATCTCCTCTCCAATATGGGCACAATTGCCTCATACAGTCACACCTATCACGAAAGCAACGATACGACCAACCATCACACATGATCCATTTCATCTTTGTGACCACACGTCACATACTCCTTGATCCTCAATCGACATGCATCTCGCTGCGATGACACTTCATCATCATCATCTTTCATGTTTGACCCCAAAACAACAGATTTCCCTTTCCTCAATCCTCTCAGTAAAAAATAACACACAAACATCACATGCACGTGCATTCAAGCACACATCCTGTCTTGAACCCACATTTGTATCTACACTTGTGTCTTATTACATTTTATGACATTCCCCATGACACTCGATGTTTTATGCTCAATTATGTCATAGTTCTCCAAGTCCTTGTATAGGTACTAAATCAATTTCTAAGTCCATATGTCATCCTCGAGTAAGTCTATTATTAAAGCCAGATTCATATTTAAGTGTTTACACTTTTTTTAAACAATTTATTTCCACAATGCCCTACTCTTGGAGTTCATTTTCACCCACATGTAATGTTATATATGACAATAGATCAATGGGTGAAACAAAAGAGAAACTTGTTGAAGCATCAATATCCAAGAAACTGAAGTTGCCTACCTTTGATGCACCAATTCCCAAGTGTCCAAGGGTGAAGCACACTGCTCAAAGAACTAAAGGAACATCTTAGAAAGCTTCAGTAGATGAGGAACTCGTTGAAGAAGTCCTTAGACCTAAGAGAAGGACCATCAAGAAGCTATCCATGACTATTGAGGATCTAGACGATGACTAGACACCACCACCTCCATCTTCTAAAGTTGCAAATACTTCACTAATCCAACCTTAACCTTCAACTTCTACTCCATCCTCTAATCTTGACCCTTTAGGCTCCCACTAGACTAACAATAATATTATTCTCATAATGGGAGGGACAAATCCTATCTCCATCACTTACATCCCTTAACATAATTCATTGTAGACCCAAGTACTACCTTTATGATCACTCTGTTACAAATGACATTTTATAATATTAAAGCCTACAACTCCTACAAGTAGGAATCATAATGGCTTCAAGTCGAAGGAATACTATCACCTTATAGTTGCTATGGGAAGTGCTTACGACACTTACATAATTATTATGAAGTCTTCTCATAATGGGTATATCTAGTATAAATAGTACTCCTATTTTTATACATGTGTGCCGACTTGATATCCTGTATCCATGACTTATGAGACGTGGTCATTTGTCTACTCACACAATAACCTCAGTGCACTATTGTCACCATAGTCAACAATAAAATACTTGACTACAAATGCTTTTAGAAGTGTTTTATTGTTCAATGAATCTTACAATCATGTCCCACTTTAATTGCCATCAAACAAATTGTCACGACCGCTTCTACTTCGCTTTATTTCTTACTTATTTTATTTATTATTTTGTTTCTCTAAATTTTTTTTTCTTATTCCATTTTCGAAAATAAAGGGTAATAGCCCAAAACTAATTCCTTTTAAATTTTGAAAGAAAACAGAAGAGTATGAAAATTAACGCGTAATCTAACGGTGTTCGAATTCACATAGCATAC
>PYAF01002403.1:100883-126649 GCA_007407185.1 Glycine tomentella
TGTTGATGATCCCTACTTTGATCTGTATTATGGACTGTTTATGTATTGGACTGTTAATTTGTAATAAGGGACTGTATGGTATGAATATGTGAACGTCATGAACTACGTCATTTAAATAACGCGTAAACTTTCATAATTTCTAAAATCGTTTTCAAAACTCAATTAAAATGAATTTGGGCTATCCTTTCTTTTTCGGAAAGTTAAAAAAAAATCCTAATAAATAAAATTAAGTACGAAATCAAACAAAGTAGAAGCGGTCGTTTCAGAAGGGACCAGTGTGGATCAGTTAAAGTACTAAAAACTGATAGGTAGTCTTATGTATGCTATGAGTTACACTAGACCTGACATAGCCTTTGCAATTGGCATGTTGAGTCATTTCACTAGTAATCCTAGTAAAGAGCATTGGGATGCCTTCAGTAGGCTGATGAGATACCTTAAAGGTACTAAAGATTATGTTCTATGTTATTCTAGTTATCCTCCAACTATTGAAGGATATTCTTATGCCTCATGGTGTTCAAAAATTTGAAATAGTAAATCCATCAGTGGATATATATTCACTCTGGGTGGAGCTGCTGTTACTTGGAAATCCAAAAGACAAACTTGTATTGCGTTGTCATCAATAGAATCAGAACTTTTTGCTTTAGCCTCAGCTGGTGAAGAGGCAGAGTGGATAAAAAATCTGATTATGGATATTCCTTTGACTCAACTAAAGATTAATTCTTTAAGTTTATTTTGTGATAATCAAGCAACAGTCCAAGTCATAAAGAATGCTCTCTTTAATTAAAAGAGAAGACATGTGAGATTGAGACATGCGTTATTGAATTATCTGAGAGAACAAGGAGTTGTCACTTTGGTTGATGTGAGATTGAAGGATAACATGGCCGATGCTCTCACAAAAGGATTGCCTAAAGATCGATTATTCAAAATAGTGGGGGAAATGAGATTAAAAACTATGTAGACAAGTCTTAATTATCATTTACTTATCTTTAATTCTGTATTTTGAATTATCGAATCTTCCTTTACTAGCCAAATGATAAGCACAATTTATATGTTTCATCGATGATCGTGGTTGCTAACTATTTTTGAAAATGGTGAGTTATCTCATTTCAAACTTGATGGGATGATTTTAATCCAATTCAAAAGTTCTATCTAGGAAGCTTGTGTCAATCCAAACTTGATGATACAATCCTACTAGGTTGGCTTATTCTTGGTTAAATGATCTCATTCCAAATTTGATGCTAGATTATTTGAATTTAAGGAATTAGTAATTGTGACATTCCAAAGTGAAACATAGACATAGTTGATTATATAAGAAGTCTATTGGTTTTGTTCTTAATTGAAACTTGACATTACAAGACTAGGTTATTGTAAGTGACGTGATTATTAGTCTTATTCTGTGAAACGAGACAATCGTTACTCTCTTACAAATAAACTTAAGTTGATGATTCTTTATAACTTAAATTATTTAGGCTTTGTTTTTAATTTATGAAAATGGCTTGATGCTTATGAACATGATATTATGATGCTTTATGATATTGATATATGTTCTTCTTTGCCTGATGATATGATGCTAAGTTCTTTTAGTAGAACTAGACATTTTTAGTAGTTTATTCGAATGATTGAATTCATAATAATATGAAATTCATATTTGACATTCTACAGGGGATGGTAGAGATGGAGGAGAGCTTAAGAAGTTGGATCCTTAGGAGTACGACCAACTTGGTATATGAATATATCATTTAGAGTAGTAGGGAACTTGACAGTTTACTTGCTATTACCCATTATGTTGGAGTCCATTCACTTGAGACTTAAATTTTGTTATTTCTATTTTGTGAACATTATGAGTATTATACTTTTTTCTTATATTTGTAAGGCCTTAGACTATTTTGATTGGCCTACTTACACTTGATTGTTATGAATATGTTGATTCTAAACTGATTTTGAGATTGATTTTTAGATGTTGGGATTTGGATGAGTTTTGATTTAATCTAAAACTCTTGGTATTTATATTGATATATTGATCTCAAAACAAATTCATGATAATGATAATTCACTTAGTTTGATTGCAAATGTTGTTTGAGTTTAATGTTTTCTTATTAAAACTCATTGACTGAACCGAGTTAATTGTCATGGACTGGATGTGGATGATTCATGTTTGTCTAAACATTATACTGACTACCTTATTGGATTGTGCTATATGGTGAACATAGGGGGAGATTGTTAAAGATATTTAACATATATATTAAATATTAATATGTTCACATACAAACCCAATAAATTATTGTATGGTTATATGAGCCCATATGGGCTGGAGCCCAATAACTTGCTATATTACTAAGATTTTTCCTAAGTTGGAGGTAACACGGTTGAGCATTCCACATTTGATACCTCTTGATATAATACTTCAAGCACCCAACACTAAACTTTTCTTTCTCTCTCTCTCAAACTCCTTACCTCCAATAGTAAATACAACATTATCCGTAAATAAATCCAAGTAGAGCAGTAAACCCCTTCTTACCACTCATTGTAACAAAACAAAACAAAAATCCAAGAGTTCTACATGTAACTGGTGTATTTTAATTTTTCAAGATCCTATTTTGTATCCATTTTCATCTTCTTTTAAATACAACTTCAATTCCCAGCTAGTTTGAGAACCACATTTGCAAGTAAAATATTATATGCACTATGTGCCATGCATGACATGGTTCTCTGTTCTCTCTTCTATCTAGTTTCTATTCTCCTTCATTTTGAGCTTCACCCTCCATTTCTTGAACTTGAAGGATCTCAACTCTTCGGTTCATCTTCTTCTTTATCTTTATTGCAACATCCCCTGGTTCAAATCTACCAAACACAAATACCCTGCGCTGCTGCTTCTCTATCATATGATTCTCTATCGCTTCAATATGCAATGAGAAAGAGGTTGTTAAAATTTCCCAACTTTTCTTTAATAAAAAGAGGTTAATATCTATGAACTGATGATACAAAAAAAACACATGAATTTAGTCTTTCATGCAATTAATAAAGAAGGAGTTTTTTTTTTTTCTTATCAAACTTGGTCAATATAAATGAATTTGATACTTAAACTTAATTACGTAAATTTAGTCCTTCTAACTTTAAATAAACATTATGAACTCTTAGGAATAAGGACTAAATTTTCATGTTTTTTTAAAGTATGAGAACCAAATTTATCAATATGAAAATATAGCTACTTTAACCATGTCTTGACAATAAATAAAGGAACTAAAATCGCTTTTTTTACACCATATCACAACATTCATTTAAGTCATTTACCTTTCATCCTTAGAATGATCCTCCTTAATTTTCTGCAACAAGAATTGCAGTCAACGTTGATTCTCATGACCATGCAACAATACTGCAAATGTAAAAACGGAACCAGCATTAAAATTAACCAGCAAAACAATTGACCAAAATGATCAAGGGCTTTTGAAAAAGAAGAATTTTTGTGGGGATAGAACAAGAACTTGCCTTTTCTGACATGGGGTGAGAATTGACGGAACCCACGATTGGTTTTTTATTTTGGATAAGCCAAAAGGCAAATGGAAAAGGAGTTTGTGGGAGCTAGAGAATTTGAATATGATCGTGATCTTGGTCGTGGATCAACTGATATTCATATTTATATTTATATTTATTGTCTATTTGTTTTGGAATCTGATTCCACTTGGAGTTGGACTAAGCTATATAAGGTAGTTGTTTGTCTTATAAGTCCTTTTATCCTTGACTTCACCTTTACACTTAATTCATTTGAAACTACATGGCAAGGGGAAGCATCTCTTCATGCACATGGTTTGCATAGCCTAAAGCAATACTAAAAACTGTAAAGCATCTCTTTATTTATTTCCCAAGTTATTTGATAAACTGCATTAAGGGAACACTTCATAAAATTCTTAAACTCCACTTTTGTTGCCTTCTGGAAGAACTTGTAATAGAAAGAGGTAGGCATTACACAATGGTAAGGTTCTACCCTGTGACTTACAATTCACAGATTTTAATGGTAGAAACGATTATATCTCTCTTTATATAGGTAAACTTGTATGTATATACCCTTCCCAAACTTATAGAAGGGAGACTCATGCACTGAACTTTTTTGCTTTTAGAAAAACTATAAGCTCGATCTATCAATTAAAGTGGAAGATGTTATTATCATAATATGTTACGGTTGGCAAATAACTATAATCTTTAAGCATGTGATTAGGAGTCTGATTCTCTATTTTGTGTGCATGATCTGTTAAAAGAGAGATCAGTCTTTTAAATTTCAAATTCTCAAGAAATCAGTATCTGACTCTGGACGAGGAAATACTGAGTTATAAAAAAACAAGTGGGATGAGACTATTGTTATATGAAGACAAAGTTCAATAAAGTCCTACTTGGATGCCCACGTGTCAGTGGGGCAAAATTAATACAGCAATAGCAAAACATATTAAGTCATGAATACAAAATCTTCCTTTCTTCTTTGTCAAATTCATTATGCAATCACCAAACTAATTGAATCATGAATCCAAAAATAAATAAATAAAATGAATTCACAAATATTTCTTCTGTACATAGTCAAATCAATCTACAAAATATTCTTATGAACATGTGGGTCAAGCACGCGAAGAGCGAAATAATCGCTTTATGATGGCAACTTTGGGGAGAGAATTCCTGTTGTTGATGTGAGTAATTGGCCGAGTGGAAACTTTCCCTATTGATGGTAATCTGAAATTAAGTGTCACTTTCTTTTCCAAAACATTAATCACCACAGACTCTGTCTCTACTAAAGAATCAAAAATACGTATCAAGAGTTAGCATGAGAAATTCCATCACAATTTTGTGACAAAGTTCATCAAATAGGAAACATTGTTAACTAATTTTACTAATGTTCTTGCAATCAAATATTCTAAGATACTTAATACAATGGTTTTTGTGTTTCATTGTAATAGATATTTTTATTTTCACTAAACACTTCTCTTCTTTTACCATTACTAAGCATTTTCCTTTTAGTTTAACAGGTGAAAACCCTTATATGAATAAATTGGTCCTACAAGGTTCTTATTATACCTCTGTTAGTACAAGCAAATCAAACCAGAAGCGAAGGAATAATAAAATGAAAGCAATGGCTATTTTTTGAGAACAAATATTTTATATAATTCAGTTAGCATAAACTCATAGTATAGTTTATCCTATCAACCAATCATGCATTATTGAAAATCATTTACTTTTGTGATAATAATTTAAAAGTTATACATAGGGTGTTATTTTATTATTTGATAGTGTAAAAATCTTTAATTTAACTTCAATAAACTTTATAGTGCAAAAAAAATTTACATGATAAATTAACAACAAATCATGGTAAGCATAATCTTTAAAAATAGTTATTACAAAGTTAACAAAGACTGATTTTATCGTCTTGAGACTTCTCGTTATGCGAAGATAAGGGAGAGAGATATTATAAGTAATTTTACTCTTACATATGTTAAAAGACTGATTTTGGATTCGAACTCATAACCAATAAATCATCAAGGCACAAAAATTATGATTGAATAAAATATAAAATCTCATTAGCTTTTTTCAGTGCATAACCGGTCTACTCAAAAATCTTTCTACCAAATATGTAGCAAAATTAAACTCTTATATATTTAGATGAATCATTCTTGACTAACGATAAGCTCGAGATGGCTTTGTTGTTTCTTGTGTCTTCATACCTATGTGGCTTTATGGCTTAGAGGTACGTAAGCCACTAAAGGGTAAGATCAGACTACTTAGAAGATGTCAAATTAATCAATTAACAATACCATGGTTGTTAAGAGAACAAAGAGTTTCCAGAAGAACCAAGAATAGAAGATTCCAAAGGCTGAGTTAATAAAAGTAAATAACAATAATAAATGTGTCATAAATTAAATTTCTCTCACTTCATGCCAAAACATATGCCAGCCTATTCCAAGGTGGAAACCAACAAGGACCACCTCTTATGAATGATGAATGCATTTCCCTCACTCTCTCTCTCTCTCTTCTCTGGCTTCCTCTTGGGAATCAAATGCTCCTGTTCATCCTAGGAAAGTTTTCTCTTAGGAATCAATTATTAATTTTTCAAAAAAAAAAATCTTTTCCAATAGACCTTCAAATCAACCAAAAGTTTGCCAAACATATGCAACAAACTAATCCATAAAAATAAAAATAAAAAATCACTCTTGAAAGGAAGCATTGCAAATTACAACCAAAGGGAACATAACAAACAAGCTTACTTACCATTCATTTTTGCAATAATGTCACTAACCCTCTTCTGGCACTTCTCACATTGCATGTCTGCAGAGAGAACAACCTCCTGAACCTGGTTTTTACAACAGCAGAACCAACCAATCCATCAACACAAAACTCTAGAAATCCATAACCAAAAACCTGAAAATAAAGTAAGCTAAAGTAAAACACAAACCTGAGGCATGGACAAGAACTCCATAGAAGCTAGACTAGTCCCACCGCCACCAAGAGGAAAACCCTTTGATTTTCTTACACCAACAACCACTCCTTGAAGCTCCTTTTTAGCACCATCTTCACAATCCATACCTGTGATTAGGTGTGCGACAGATACATACAGTGCCTTTATATGTATATTTAATAGATTTGCAGCCTCAATCCCATCCGGAGAGAGAGAGAGAGAGAGAGAGAGAGAGAGAGAGAGAGAGAGAGAGAGCGCTGAAAACGATCTATGAACAGCTCCTATTACACTGATGGAACAACCCCATCTCAAATGTTAAGTAGTTGGTTGAAAAAAGAGAATAAAAAAAATGTACAGTGGCATAATGGCACAGTATGGTAAAGTGAAAAAGGTTTTATATGCCAAATTGACAAAGATTGTTAATTATTATTTCACTAACGTGCAGAAACAGCCCCACATACATAGTGCTTAATTGTTTTTTTTTTCCTTCACAATGATTATTATTCCCTCAAGGTTGCTTATTAAACCAGGTTCTAGGCTAATTCAATGAACCAATTAAACTAATGGTGCTTAAGGGGTTCTTGGCTCAGCATCAAGAAAGCGACTAAGCGAGCCAAGCTGACACTGTTTAAAAGTGTTGTAATTATGGATGGTTACTTTGATAGTACCTTGGCTTAAACAAAGAGTAAAGGATTAAGGTTATGTTGGCGGTGATTATTATTTGTCCAAGGTAAATGATAATTAATTACTTATTAAAAAAAACTTAAATAGGCTTAAGGTAACTGATATATTACCAAATTTTATTTTAGTTTCTAATAAATTTTTCATTATTTTGAGTCTTCTCAACATTATTAATATTTATAACGGTGCATCATCACTTAATTAACTATTAGGACTCAAAACAAAAAAATTAATCTATCATAGACTCATAACAATAACAAAAACTGTTAAGGATCCACAACAAAATTTAACCATTTATCATGAACTTTAAAAATATTTAAACTTAAAAATATATAAACCATTTAAGGAAACCAAAAGATTTATTGTGCTAAAAACATAAAAGCTATTGGATGTGTATTATGTTAAATAACTAAAATAATTTAATAAAATACAAAATTAGTTTTAATAAGGCTAAATATGTTTTTTTTCTATGCACACAGGAAATATTTATTTTTAGTCCCCAGATTACCTTCTTTTGATATCT
Source organism: Glycine tomentella (assembly GCA_007407185.1). Taxonomy (NCBI): domain Eukaryota; kingdom Viridiplantae; phylum Streptophyta; class Magnoliopsida; order Fabales; family Fabaceae; genus Glycine; species Glycine tomentella. Next base: position 108,521 of record PYAF01002403.1, read on the forward strand.
CATTTTTTGAATTGTATTACTTGTAGCCTTTGGTAATAAGACCATTTGAAGTAGGAAAGAAAACAATAATTACAATTTACAACCAATAAATTACCAATTTCATCTTTGAACTATTACTTTCTCCCTAAAATGATGGTCCCCTAAAGTAGTAAAACTATTCAAGTAATTCTCAAAATATTGAATATTCTTCGCTTTAGTTTCGAATTAAGTTGGTGTATTTCAGTAAAATTTAATGACCAATTTGAAATATTTTTAATATCTGAGAGTATTAAGTACGATTTTTAATACTCTTGAGATTATTTAATTTCATTTACTTTAACACTTTGAGGACCACTTTAGAAAAAACGTAATACTTCAAAGATAAAATTAATAGTATGCTCTTTCCATAAATAAGAGAACCAAATCAAACGACTTTTTTTAGAAACTAAGACGAGCATTTACTAAATTACATCAACTAAAAACATATTTAAGGGTTATCAATAAATATTCTAATGACCCTTGTTAGAATAACCCTTTATCCAAAAGTTTACTACAAGTACTCTAGAGTGCTTAGCTAAAAGTCAAACAAGTGGTTCCCCCTTGTGGACCAAAAACCATAAATAATACAAATATGAATAAATAATAAAAGTGCTCTTTCCTTTTTATCACATTCATTTGTCTATCGGAGATGACCCATTTCACTTCAGGGTCAGCAGGCAATTTACCTTTTCTTCTTCTTCTTCTAAGTAATATGTATATATTTTATATGAAATATCATTATTATGAAGGATAAAAAATTTCTTCTAAATATTTAATATAATTATAAATTTAAAATTTAAAATTTCTAATTAAACTACAACAATCTCATATCTGTTAATAAAATTAGTCGTATACATGATCAAATTCTTCACGGTAAAGAAAGGCTGAACTATGCATTAATAAGCACGAGTACCTTTTTTTTTTCTAAATTCTAATTGGATGTATCCATTTATGTGTTTACGCTAGACGGCTATGACTAATTTAGATGATTGGGATTGACTAGTGGAGGAGTCGTATTCAACTTAATAAAATATCATGATACGAGAGGTTGGGTGATTTAAACTCAAATTCTATCGTCATTTTACTAAGCATTAATGTCTGCGTTACAAATTAAACGGAGAAATGCGTAACTTTTTTACGTTTAAATTCTCTACTCTTCTACGTTTTTTTTATCACATTTATAGCTATCAAAATGGTTCCAATCTGTGAATTGAGTTACAAAATAATTAGTTGATATCCCGAGTTATTCCGACTTTTTTTTTGCTTAATTATTTTCTTAGTCTCTGAATTTGAATTTGAATTTGGGAGATATATTTTTTTAATTCCTGAAATTTAAAATTATTATTTTTAGTTTCTAAATTTTAACAATTTATTTTTTTTATTCCTAACATAATAAATTGATATTTTATGATATTTTAATAATTTGTCATAATTTTTTAGTAATATAATAATTTAAAACACAAATTCATTAAAAAGAGTAATTTATCAAAATTAAAAAAAAATATTTAAATTTGAGACTAAAAAATACATTTCAAATTCAGATATTAAAATAATAATTAAATCTTGTTTAAAATCAATTTTGATAAATAAAAACTAATTTTTATTTTTATTTTAAAATTTGTTAAATTAATAAAAAAATAAATTGATTTTCCAAATTAACTTATAATTTGATTCATTTTGAATTTATATTTTATAACCGATATCAAATATTAAAAAACCATCACAACATATTAAAAATCGATATAAAATATCAATTTATTATTAAAAACTAAAATATCAAAATCTAATAACTAAAAAAAAATATTTAAATTTTATGAAATAAAAAAAAATACATCCTAAATTCAAAAACTAAAATCATAATTAAGTCTTTTTTTAAGGAAAGAGTTATCCTGACTTGATACACGTAATTCACAACTTAAATTGACTCGCGAACTGTTTTAGATATATTTTGTTAAAAATGCCATCACCCTACACCTTCAAAATGCCATCACCCTACACCTTCAAATCAATCCACTATTTATTAAGTGATAACGATCATCTGTATGAGAAAAAATAAGTCTGTTATAAAGTAATATTAAAAATATCAATTTAATAAACAAAAATTATGCGATATAATGAACATAATTAACAAAAACTAATTTAAATAAATAAAAATTAATAATACAAATGACTCAATTTTGTACAAATTTTAAAATTTAATTAACAAAAATTATGTTACTAGTAATTCACAGTCATTTCACTACATTATATCAAATGTTTATTAACAATTAATCTTAATTTTGAAACTAAATAAAAATATAAAACTTAAACGTTAACTATTTAACTCAACATTCAGCTCAAAATATAAAAGAACAAGCAAATTGCTACCTCTTATAGGAGAAAGTTTTACACAAATTACATTGGATCATTTTATATGGAAAAGAACACGATCTATCCTACAAGTCAAAGCCTTCCTCGGTTATTCCACTACGTTACACTTTTTCCTATGCCAAAACTTGTATGGCATCATCTTTGCCTCCTTGGCTTCGATGCCACAAACCACAAAACTAATGAAAGGTGGGAAAGAAAAAGACTAACCTAAGATAGATTTCTATGTTAACAAAGGAAATGGAAGAAGAGAAGAGATACTGGACGTGAAGATCTGGACAAGACAGGCATCGAAAAGATGCACCAAGGTTTAGGGGCTAAATACATGTACTTAAAAACAAAGGAGTGAGAGAACCCGGAAACTAAGATATGAATCATGGAGTCACCTACACATAACCATGTTAGTTAAAGAAGGCACAACTGAAGAACTGAAGATGGAAGGATCCCCAACATACTTGCAGTCATCATGATCAACTTTCAATGATGCTGGGATCACAAAACTGTCAGGAGCATTTGATTTCATAACATTCGGTGACCTTTTCTGATGGGTGTCAATGCACCGTGGCTTCTGATATGAGGCGCTGCTTCTTCCACGTATCCTCTTTCTGGTGGTCTTCCACCTTAACTGGGATGACAAAATATTCTTCAAAAGGTCTGGAACCACTTCAGCCTTTCTTGGCCTATCCTTATCAGAATCCAAGCAAGTATCCGATTGCCCAAATTGTATTCCATCTCTGGTGATTGCTCCAGTTGATAGGCTGTTATTGGAATTGGATTTGCATGAGCTTTGTTTTGTTTTCAAGCTAGATAAAACAGAAGCCACAAGATCAGGTCTTTCCCTCACATATACCCACTCATTCCCCACCCAATCTTGAGACTCTCTCAAGTTACCAGGACCAAATACTGACACCACTTTTTCCCCTGCAAAGACATTACCATTGGAATTAATCAAAAATACAATATAAAAAACAAACTAATAATCTAAGTACCAAAAGAACAGTTACCAAGCTAATTAACGTAGAAAGAGCAGAGAAAGGCATACCTGGGAAATAAACATGACAATTAGATTCGGAGTCCTTTTGAACAACAATGCCTTCCCACCATCCATCATGCCACCAAGCATCAACAACAAAACCAACGTCGCCGACCCTCAATAATTCTCGTTTGTTGGATGGTGGAGCTGGCCGGACCATGGTCCTCCCACGCATTCGAAGACCCAGGTTGTCAGGCACTGAAATTCTGGAAGCTAAAACCCATTCCTTAACCAAAGAAAAATAAAAAAAAAATTATATTAGTCTCCACATATAAAAAAAATCATTCCTCCACGAATGACTATAAAGATAAAAAAAAAAGGTTTCAACACACCTCAAGCTTCTTGGTTTCATCGACCGCATCCTGAATATCTTGATATTGCACCTTGACTTTATCTTTATGTTTCTTAATGACAGAAGCTCTAAACCAGCATCCTCTCATCCCACTGTCTTGAGAGAGGACCTCGACTAGGGAACCTACAACTAAATGGTGTGACGCGTGTTCATTTGTCCCTTTAATGATTGCTGTCATATTTGTGTGCCCAACCAGTTTCCCAGAATTGTTTCCAGTATTGATTTTGGTATTATTCTTACTGTTATTCACATTTTCTGTTTTAAGGCCAACCAAATCAACTGCTTCTGTGGCATCATCTGCTTTGGTAAGGCGCAGCCTCTTCTTAGGTCTGATAAAAACCGTAGTCGTATGATTTTCATCAAGTTCCAGGTCATCATCCGATTTCCCGGAACTCCCACTAGACTTCGTGTCCAATTGGGTATACATGTACCTGAGAATATCCTGTTTCCAATAACCTTTAATATGTGTTATATCAAAGGGTTTCACATCATCATTATCGAACTGGTGGTTGCACATGAATGGCTCCAAGTGAGTACGATGGGCCTCATTCTGAAACTTTTCGTAATGCCCAGGACTGAGGACGAAAGCCAATCCATCTATGCATTCAATACTCAGATCTTGAAGATAAAGAGAAAAGAAAACCTCTCTGTCACTAAAACTGTGAGGCAAAGCAATACCAACCTCATCAATTTTGTGAAACCAGCGCACCACAACCATCTTATTGCCTCTGGAATCCTCATAAAGGTCTTCCAAGTAGGCAACAAGACGCTTGTCCTCTTCTGCCAGAACAAATACAAAATCATGCACCTGAAAACATTTACAATCGGAACAACAACAAAAAGAAGAAACACCACAGAGTCAGACTAAAAATGATATGTGTGGCCAACAAAAACTCAATGAAAAGGGTCAAAAACAAAGAACAAGACTCACGGATATCTGAAAACCATTTCTCTTATATGCCTGATAGTGCTTTCTTCTTTTCTTACACGTCCATGGCAACCCTATCCATGAGAATTCTTTTGTACAATTGCGCATCTTCTGCAATTGATTATCCCGAATTACAAACATAACAAAAAAAATAATACAAAATAGATATTAAAAAAGAGCCGAAAAACAAACCCAGATAAACACGATAAAAAGGGTATTTATGTTAAGCATAAGCAATACCTTCAAGGCTCCAATTTCAGGTTCATAACCATGTTTTCCCACCATAGCTGCATCCCCAGAAGACGAATCTGAAAAAATAAACGCAATTTCAATTTCAATTACCTAAACCATGGCACAGAAAAACAAAAAATTAATACAATTCTCAAACCTTATCACAGAGGTCACACGCAACGGAAAAATAATCTCAAATTTTAAAACAAAAGAAAAAAATTCGAATACACAATTCAATTTCAGATCCAGCTAGACCGAAACCCTCAAAATCTGAGAAATCCCAAACACAAAATAAAACCAGACCGAAAACCCCAAAAAAAAAAAAAACGCAACACGCAGAACCCTAAGAAATAAAATAAAAAAGCTCTTTTTCTTATCTCAAAACAAAAACGAAAGAACCCAAAAGAGACTCACCCTCACCGAAAACCCATTTTTTTAATAACAATAAATAAGAAGAGATGAAGAGGAATTAGAATCTTAGGGCGAAAGCGCGAACCTGAAACAACTGAATCCAACCAATTAACAACCTCTCTGCGCGACCTGAGCTTAAAGTAAGGCCGAAACGACGACGTGTTTCGAATGGCGTAGCGATACGACATGTGTCTGAGGCTCTTCTCTTTTCCCAAAACGGCCAGATCCGAGCCACCGCCTCGTCGTTTAAGCAAGTAATGAACCTCCCTGCTCCCCTTGTCGTTCGACACGAACACCTCCTCCCAGCTCACGTACTCAAACGACGTCGTTCCCATCCACCCACTAAAAACGACGACACAGCCTATGCGTTTTCCGAACAAAACGAAAAAAGCAAAAGAAAAGAAAAGAAAAATAACGAACAGGGCTCAGAGGACAATGAAGAAAGAAGAAAGATTGGGGAAGGAAGAGATTGAGGGTTTGAATTGCGATATATATAAAAATAAAACGTTGGTTCTAGGGTTTCGAGATTGGGAGATGGATCCGACGGTGGACATTGCCTCTGACGCAGGAAAGGCGAAGGAAGTTTCGCGGGGAGGGGAAGTTACGGAAGTACCCCTGAAAATTTTAGTAGAATTACGGGTTCGCCATTTTTTGGAGACAAAAAAAAACGCAAAGGAAAATCGATGTGGTGCCCGGAATTGCCGGTGGAGAAAGGAAAGAATGGGAAGACTGGATCTTGGTGGGTGCCAGCTGGACGCGATGCCGAAATGAAAATGATGTCAATTGGGGCCGCCAATCAAAGAAAAATTAATTGGCTTGTAGTATAATTATTGGATTTTTTTAGGTTTAAATATTTTATTTTATGTAGGTTTGTATTTTTATAATTTTGGCTCTTGTAATACTTTTTTTTAGTTTCTATAAATTTACAGTTTTTTAATTTTGGTTTTTTAAAAATATTTTGCTTCTTAATTTTTGTAAATTTATGTATTTTGAATTTTAATTTTTATATGTGTGTTACGGACATTCATATTGGGCAAAATGCTAAGAGGCCCAATGAGACCAGCACACCGTAATTTTCGGCAAACTTCAGGAGAATCATCTTCTAAATAATCACCCGAATCAAGAAGAATAATGGACAATATTTGCATGGTAAATAAAGAAGATATCTGCTCATCTTATTAAAGATTGCGACCAAGAATTGCCAGGAGTTTCTCTATTTTTGCACAGGTCAGTGAGAATAAATAGAAGTATCACCAAGAGACAAGGTATACACATTCTGACTCTCTCTTTTCCATTCACACAACACACACCGCACGCCACTCGTGTTGTGTATCCTTGCTGTGATCTTTTTCTTCTTTGAGGTGCTTCAACACCATAAGCACCTTGAGAGAGAGAGAGAGTTTGATCCTATATCAAGCATCTAGCGTTCTTGCTGGACATCTGTTCTTGAAGGGAAGAACATTGACGTCGTATATGGGGACGTTAAATTTCAACTCGCACCATGGTAAATACGAGAAGACACCAGCATGAAGACCCACCTGTGCACAGAATGTCACTTTCAGTCCGGGGTGGAGGACGCACTCTCGGACATTGCGTCATCTCAGTCGTAGAATAATCCGCTCCCCGTGCCGGCTATTTCAGGGAATCCACTCCCCACGCCGGTCGAGGTGGAGCAAGAATCGGTGCAACGCCTCACCAACAATGCGCTGCAATCCATTCTATCCCGGATCGAACGACTAGAACGGCGGCACGCCCTTCAACGTCAGGAGGATATGAACAACATGATTGCACAACTAGACGAGCGTTGTGCGAGATGGAGGCATGATGAAGAACGCCGACTACAGCAGATGGAGCAGCGCATCGGCCACATGGAGATTTCGACACAAGAACCAACATTCCGCCCGGTGCATGACATAGACACCAGGGTGCCGGAACAGGATGTTCACTTCGAACCAGGAGCAGCGTCTCACCAACAAGCACGAGAGGCCAACCAGGAGCAACATGATTTGCCCTTCAGAGCCGAGATCCCCCGTCAAGCCGTCGTCACCAGAGGAAGCCCGGTCAATCGAAGCAGAGGAGGGACCGAGGTATATAGAAGAAAATACCGACGTGGACAACACAACGATAGTTCGTTTGTGGACGACATTGTTAACGCCCAGTTCATTGGAGATTTTGATGGGTCCTTCCTTTCGAAGTATAATGGAAGTCAAGATCCACAGGTACACATTGACGAATTCGATATGCAAATGTGCGTCCGAGAGATCAACGAGCCAATAGTCTCCTGGATTTTCATTACCACTCTGACCGATGCCGCACAGACGTGATTCCACACGCTGCCACCCTGATCAATCCGTAATTTTGAGGATTTCAACCAGAGGTTCTTGCTCAATTTTGCAACGAGTAAGAAGTAGCCCAAGTCCGAGTTTGTTTTGGGGAAAATCCGTCAACACTTGGGGGAAACGTTGCAGAGTTATTTGGACCGATTTAAGGAGGCTGCCCTGCATGTACAAGACTTGGAAGAAAAGGTGCACGTCCACTTGCTGTCGGCCGGACTCAGCGGATCATCGCGACTTGCAAAATCTATTTATAAGGACCCTGTGAAAACACTACTGGAATTCAGGGTTCGATCAAAGAAATACCTGGAGTTGGAGTAGATGGAGATTGCTAATACTGCTCCCAAGAGGAAAGGTTCACCTCCGAAGCATCGCCAGCACCCTGGGAGTGCGCAACCCAATAGAAATAACGATGTTGGCCCTAGACCGGGGCAGTATGAAACCAAATATGACAAATATACCCCGCTAAACACTTCCCGGGCACAAGTATGGAGAGAAGTAGCTCTGACAGAGATGAAGAAAGTAGATTGACCTCGGCCTGTATTTAAGAAGGTCGATCTTGACTATACTCGTTTTTGCGAGTTTCATAATGGGTCGGGTCATACTACTGACCAATGCTGGGATTTGCGAGACGCTATAGAAAAGTTCATCCGAGAAGGCAAGTTGCGGCGATATGTGATCACAACCCAAGGGCAGCAAGGAAAACCCAAGGGCAACCCCAATGAGGATCAAAAGGGCCGAGATGAAAAATGAAAGAAGCAAGAGGATGAAGAGTTCCCAGAACCAGAATTTGAATGCAACGTCATTTCTGGAGCTATGGGAGGAGGAGGTGATACGGCCAATCAACGCCGAAAATACCTCAGAGAAGTCCTTGTTGTGAAGGAACAACCCAGGTTCAAAACCCCCAGTGACAAAGCCGAGACCCCCCTGCTCTATTTTACTAGGGAAGATTTGGAGGACGTGATTCTGGCGCATGAGGACAGCCTAGTCATAACTGGGACTATAGCTAATTGCCGAGTCAGGAAAATGTTCGTGGATAACGGCAGTTCTGCAGACATCATATCTTGGGTGGCCTTCAAAAAGATGAACTTGGACGAAGAAGATCTGAAACCATGCCAAACGGTGTTATCGGGTTTCAACGACGAAAATACAGTTCTCAAAGGCTCCATTGAGCTACGACTCACGTTGGGAACAACGGAAGCTTTCAAATCGGAAAGGGTGAAATTTGTCGTGGCCGAGTTCCCATCTCCGTATAATGTGATTCTCGGAAGACCGACGCTCCATAAGTGGGACATTTTGATGTCCACCAAGCACCAGAAAATGAAGATGATAGGGAGCAATGGGAAAGTAATGACCATTTGTGGGGATCAGAAGGAGTCCCGCCAATGCTACTTCAATGCTGTGAAAGGATACGAGGTCGGTCCCTCATCATCTCAGCCAGGTCAAGAGGGCCGAGAAGAGTCCGAGCGGAGGATGGATAGAAAGCGGCAGGTGGAACCCATAAATTTGGTAGAGCTCGACGTCAGAGAAGACGTGGAGGAATGGAGGCCCGAACAAGCAGACGAGCTCATGGAAGTCCAGATAGGTTCTGAAGCTGCCCAAGTCACCAAGGTCAGGATGATAACTGACCCGGTTGCACGAGCGGAGTTAACAAAATGTCTCAGAGATAATCGAGACGTTTTCGCCTGGACAGCTTCAGAAATCCCAGGGATAAGACAAACTTTTTGTTGCCATAAGTTGTCAATATCCCGATGCGCAGCCAGTGACCCAGAAAAAGAGAAATCTTGGACCTGAACGGAAACAAGCATTGGAGAAGCATATCCAGGAGTTGTTGGAGGCCGGCTTCATACTAGAGATCCAATACACCACGTGGCTATCCAATGTGGTGATGGTCAAGAAACCCAGGGGCAAATGGTGGGTGTGCGTTGACTATACTGATGTCAACAAGGTCTGTCCCAAAGATTCATATCCAATGCCGAGCATAGATCAGTTGGTCGACAATTCTTCCGGGTTCAAGCTATTGTCATTCATGGATGCCTATTCCGGATACAATCAGATTCCTATGTATCCAGAAGACCGAGAGAAAACGGCATTCAAAGGAGGAGAAGCAAATTACTGTTACAACGTGATGCCTTTCAGCTTGAAAAATGTCGGGGCCACCTATCAGCGCATGATGAAAAAGGTTTTTGCCCAACAGCTCGGCCGAAATATAGAAGTATACATAGATGACATGATTGTTAAAACAGATTCAAGCGGAAGTCACGTCCGAGACCTGGAGGAAACTTTCCGTAGACTAAGAGAAAATAACATCCGACTGAACCCGCTCAATTGCGCATTTGGAGTAACCGCGGGAAAATTCTTGGGGTTCATGCTAACCCACAGGGGGATCGAGGTTAACCCGGACAAGTGCGCGACAGTCTTGAACATGCAATTCCCGACCACTAAAAGGGAGGTGCAACAGCTAACTGGTAGATTGGCAGCGTTGACGCGTTTCCTACCCAAGTTAGGGGAAAAGGCTCTTCCATTCTTCAGGCTGCTAAAAAAGGAAGCCAGCATCGGCTGGAGCATGGAATGTGAGACCGCCTTCCAGGAGATCAAGAGATGCCTCGCCTCCCCTCCAGTATTATCCAAGCCAGAGCCCGGCGAGACACTGGTATTGTACCTATCAGTAGGCGAGGAGGTGGTGAGCGCCGTGTTGGTTAGAGAAACCGGCAAGATCCAATTGCCCGTGTATTTGTGAGCCGGGCCCTGAAATGTTCGGAGTTGAGGTATCAAAAACTGGAAAAGGTGGCGTTTGCGCTCCTGGTGGCTGCTAAAAGACTGCGTCCATACTTCCAAGGTCGCACCATCATAGTACGTACCAACCAGCCAATTCGGCAAATCTTGCACAAATCGGATTTGGCTGGAAAAATGATGAACTGGGCAATACAGTTGTCTGAGTTTGATTTAAAATATGAAGCCTGGGATGCGATCAAATCCCAGGCATTGGCCGACTTCCTGGTTGAGCTCACTCCGTCGACATCGGCAAACGAGGAAGCCTGGACGCTGTACGTGGATGAGTCGTCCAATGCAAAGGGAAGCGAAGCTGGGATCATAATAGAGAGCCACCAGGGAGTATCCGTTGAGCAATCTCTGCGGCTCAACTTCCCGACGTCAAACAATCAGGCCGAATATGAAGCCTTAATAACCGAATTGGCTTCAGCTAGAGAACAGGGAGCCCAGAAATTGAAAGTTTTTACAGATTCCCAACTCTTCGCAGCCCAGATTGAGGGAAGATACCGGGCTAAAGGACCATTATTGATCAAATACCTGGCTAGGGTCAGGGAGATAATTGCCGAGTTCGATGAAGTCATCATCTCCCACATTCCCAGAGAAGAAAACATGAGGGCTGATATATTGTCCAAGCTAGCAAGTACTAAGGGCACAGGCAATCATAGAACAATTGTCCAACAGGAGCTGGCTTACCCCACTTGCATCATAATGATCTCGACGGCGGTGGATTGGAGGCAACCTATAGTCAAATACTTGGAGCAAGGAGTAATCCCGGATGACGACGCAGAAGCTAGGAAGTTGATTCGAGATGCTGTAACGCCTAAAATTTTTTCGCTTATTTCCTTTTTATAAAGAAATTTATTCTATAAAATCACTTTTCTTCATTTCTTAAATTAACTTTAAATGGATTAATTATCATCAAATATTTTTAAGTTCCAAATAAAATATTACACAGTCCAAGTATTACACAGTCCAAAATACAGTTCCACATAATATAGTCCAAATACAGGCCAACAGACTAGGCTAGTCTAGTACAAATTACATAACCTCAGAGTCAACAAAACACCAAATACAGAATACAAGTCATCCAAGCTCTCCCATCACACCATCATGGCTTATGCTTCACTGTTCCTCTGCTCGCCCAACAAATTGGGGTCATCACAGGCGTCAACCACAGACACATAATAGGGTAAGTATATGACAAATATAGTTAGATAAAAATAATAGATTCATAGCGAATCAAAGTAACACTCATAAAACAAGATACAAAATAGATGCATAATAGATGCATGACTGAGATCTTAGATTCTCATTACATGGTACCATAGTCAAGATAGCCCCACCCTCTCTCAGTGGAACTGTAACATCCCGGGCGCTGACGAGGGCGGGGAATGGTCACCGGTGTAGTGAGGCACGGACAAGGAACGGCTCCTGGCAGGCTTCCAGCGGGAGGGGTACATGAATGAATCGAATACACACCCGAACGAGAGGGATTCAGAGGCTGTGCAGGTATGGGACTGTACAGTTGAGGATAACTTAAAGAATTTAATAGGTACTACCTATACCAACAAGGTGCATCTACTTTTCGGTACCCCATAACATAAGAACTCCACAGTTAAGCATGCTTGACTTGGAGCAATCTTGGGATGGGTGACCTCCTGGGAAGTTTCTCAGGAAGTGTGTGAGTGAGGACAAAGCACACAGAAAAGTCTTGTGTTGGTATATAGGGACAGTCGTTGATCCTGCAAATGGTCGGGCGTTACAGGAACGAACTTATCCATTCAGTCAGGGTAGCCCAGTGTCGCGATAGGAGGGTCACCTCCATCCATGTGATCATCATGGTGGTGTGGTCCTCACTGTCTCAACTACCCCCCAGCTCAGACTCCTCTTGTCTGAACGCATGGACTCAGTTAAGCTATCTGACACACCTCCTCTTGAGGTAACTGTATTACCTCCTCTCTGAGGTAATTAAATGCAGATGAAATATGCAATGAATTACTTTTATTTCTTATTTACTCTTCACCATTAATTTATTTCTCATTTTCTCATAAACTTTAAACTATACACTTTCAACTACCCATTTTCATAAATTCAATATAAAAGATATGTTTTCATCATAATTTCCTCATGAGATTTAGTAGACATCCTCAAGGATTTATAGGACACTTTTAACAATATGCAACACACAAATTTTTAATAAAACATCCATTGAGTATATAACATACAAACTTTAGTAAAACATCAAATAAGTAACATCAAATAAGTAACAAGATATAACACACAAACTTTAGTAAAACATTAAATCAATTACTTCTTTAAATATAGTTATAATATGTAAAGATTTAAGTCTCTTAATCACTTTCTTATTAAACTAGATTCAAGTTATTTATTCCAACAATGTTTTCTTAAACTAGTTTCAAGTCACTTATTCGAATAATCATTCATAACACCAACTTTATTTCTTTGAAGCATTTCATCAAACACATGGTAAACAAAGCTTGATTCTTATAGAAATGAATGAGAATCTAACATAATAAATATATAAACTATATTTATCATAACACTTCCCCATACCTTGCTTTCTTTTTAGAATTTTTGGCAACTTCCTTCAAAGACTTCCTAGCTTTCCACGTGAACTTCTAAGGGTGTGGGCCTTTGTTTGGCTTTTTAATTCAAAGTGAAAGAAATGGAAGGTGAAAGTGGGATGCTACACGTGAACTAGCATCCACTTTGGTCCTCACCATCCTTTTTATATGCTAGGTGAATTGGCTTTTGTTAAAATATATCCAAAGCTTATTATTACCTTACTTTCTAGTTGGTTTCTTTTTATTGGCTAATGGTTTTCCACCTTACAAGTGTCCTAGTTCATGAAAATTCTACATCTTTCCCTTACTTTCTTGCTTTGCACGTGGACTAGGCAAGCTTAGGTGCATTCCCTTTGGTTTTTCTTCTTTCACGTGGAATGACTATGCCTTTGTAGATTTTTGTTGCATTATTTGCATTATTTCCAAAGTCATGATTGTTTTCCTTTCCAAATGGTCCATTTACAAGGTACCTAGCTTTTTAGCCATACAAGTATCCTAAGTCTTGATTTTTCTCAAGCTTTCTCCATTCTTCCTTGATGTCCACGGCCAAGCTTTGATTTTGAAGCAAATATGTTTCAATTTGGCTTGTTCACCTGGATGGCTATTAGTTTAGGAAATTTCATGCTCTGTTTAACTTAACTTATGTCTTGAAATTGAATAAAATTGCTTCTATAATCTATGAAAGCTTAATTCTAATTGCTTTCTTAGGAATAAAATTCTAAAATTATTTAGAACTAGCTTTAAGTTTTAGTAAAATTTTTAGGATATCATTTATCTTTCTTTCAATGGTTTTATCTAAATTCTTATTGGTTCATTTTGTTTTTAATTAGTAAAATGACTAACTAACTTATTAGAGAATCTATTCCTCCTATAATTAAGAGAAAATTACACAGATTGTATCTTTCCTTTTTCTGTGTTTTTCTGAAGTTCAGGTTAGATTGAATTCTTTTCAAAATTTCTTCCAAAATTTCTAAAAATTCTAATTTATGGTTTTTCTTTATTAACAATGTCAGTAATTCCTTATCTAGGAGCATACTATACTTTTATCCAGTTTTTATAGCATTACTGAGGCTATCTGGCCCTATCAGGGTTAAAGGGTATTTTTGTCATTTTCAAAATGTCCAGGGGCATTTTCGTCATTTTATCTAGAAATGCATATTAATAATTTTATAAGAAAATTCACATATATGTATTGAAATATGAGGGTGTTACAGATGCCGCCCTGTATACCACACAGGAAGGTGAGCTGTACCGTAAAGGCCCACACACCCCTATGTTGCTTTGCGTCGGGCCCAACCAGATTGAATACATACTAATTGAGATACATGAGAGCATCAACGGCTAGCACATGGGAGCTATAGCTTTGGCAGTAAAAGCTAATCGAGCGGGTTATTTTTGGCCAACTATGAAGGCAAACGCCCAGGATCACGTGAAGAAATATGCGAGCTGCCAGAGGCATGCTAGGATAATATGGTCCTCTCTATCTGAGCTGATAGCTATCACATCCCCTTGGCCCTTTTTCAAATGGGGAATGGACCTTTTGGGACCCTTTAAAGCTACGAAAGGGCAGCTGAAGTGGCTCATTGTAGCCGTTGATTACTTCACTAAGTGGATAGAAGCGGAACCATTAGCTACCATTACCTCGGCTCGGGTCCAGAAGTTCTTCAAAAGAAACATCATTTCCAGATTCGGGATCCTGACAGAGATCGTCACGGATAACGGGACTCAGTTCACCGATAAGAAATTTAGAGAGATGATGTTCGGCTTCCACATTAAGCATCACTTTTCTTCCGTGGAGCATCCGCAATCCAACGGCCAGGCCGAGGCCGCGAATAAAGTCATCCTGGAGGGCCTCAGGAAACGAATGTACGATGCCTGGAGTAACTGGGTAGAGCAGTTGTACTACGTCTTGTGGGCACATAGGACCACAGCTCAGTCATCCACTCAGGAAATCCCTTTCAGAATGACCTACGGATGTGAGGCCATGATATCGATAGAAGTCGGACAACCCTCTTGGAGAAAAAAGATTATACTCAAAGAAGGAGAAGACGCAAACAACGAGGCGTTGGTAAGCGAGCTTGAGTTAATAGACGAAACCCGAGCAAAAGCGCACATCCGGGATATTGCCGCAAAACAGCTTGTGGCCAGAAGATTCAATAAGAAGGTCAGACCGAGAACCTTCGAGGAAGGTGACTTAGTTTTATGAAGGGCCGACGTTGGGAACAAAAATGCTCGGGATGGGAAGCTGGCAGCCAATTGGGAAGGACTATACCGAGTTACTCAGAACCTCGGCCAGGGGGCATACATATTGGAAACACTTGATAAAAAGGCAGTCAAGCGTACGTGGAATACCGACAAACTGAAGAAATACTATAGTTAAGAATTTTTTGTGCTATTATCTATGTGTTTTTCGTTAATTGAGAGGGGTGGGGGCCGAATGTTTCGACACTCCCACCTCATGTAATCTCTTTCATCGGGATCATGGATACAAATAAATTGGATATTTATGAATAAACAAGTCATGAATTGAAATGTTCCTTTGGAACGATACTTTGATATTTATGAACAAATAAGTCATGAATTGACATATTCCTTTGAAATATATATGTGTTATACATATTGTCCCAGGCGAATCCGAGGTGTTCCAAACCCTGATCAGGTTGGCATGGTCCCCAGCGGTCGTGATACACTAACGATAACTTGGGATAAAAACCGAGAGCCGAAAACCATCGCGTAATTCGGACAATATTATACTTGGCCATTGGAGCCAAATGAATATTTAAATGCGCATACAAAATAGTTCTAAAAAGAACACTATCATAAGAAGTAATTGTATTTCAATTTTGGAAATAGAAAATTGTTCAAATAGAAATTTGTTCAAAGATTATAAAAAAGCGGAAAAGTACAAGACAAACCAGCATCCCGACCCTTCAAACACCGCCAGCAGGAGCCGAGGTCTCTTCAACACCAACCTCGGGCACATCTCCGGCCTCAACGACAGAATCATCTTGCTCGAAGTAGGGAACGACTGCACCATCACAAACGAATGATTGAAAGTGCAGCCCTTCAATATTCAGAGTGATTCCGGCATTGAGGCATCAGACCTGTTCCAAGGCATTGTTGAAAGAGTCTTTGGCTACCGACAGCAGTGTCTCCCGCAGCTCGGCCGCCCCCTTCTCCGCGTCCAAAAATTTGGACTCAGCTCTCTTGGCCTCTGCTTGGGCCCCCTCAAACATGGTTCTGACCTCGTTGAGGTTTTCAGTCATGAGGGTGGCCTTGGCCAATGCCTGCTCTGGTAACGGGCATCCCGAAGATTGCGCTCAAACCCTTCTCGGGCAAGCTGCAACTCTTCCTCAGCTTTCTGGGTCTCGGTTTGGGCGGCGGCCAACTCCTCTTGACTCCTGTTATATCTAGCCTTTAAAGTGACTAGACTGTCAACAAGAGAAGCAGTCTGGTAAGCATGGAGCTGCATTTGATGGAGCTGCTGGATGTTCTCGTCAGAAAGCGGGGTCGAGTCATGAAAGTGCTTAGGAGCCCGGACAAAAGGGAAAAGTTCTTCAGTCCCCTTTTCCCATAAGTGCCCGGGCGCCAGCTTCAGGGCTTCAGAGAGCGCGGTCGTAGGAGGCTCCGTGGCTAGAGGATCAGTGGCAGGGGCAACAGGAGAGGAAGAGCCACCAGCGGCGTCAACGGAAGGAGCCCAGATGGGAGCAGCTGGGACCGTCGTCATAACGGCCATTCCCGGGACTGATTTCGTCACCTTCCTTTTTTTGAATTTGGAGAAGAAGGGAGGGACCTCGTTGGCGCCGGAGGTCGGCTTAGAGGTGCCAGAAGTCTGGCCGGCTGAGGCCTTAAGTCGCAAAGCCTGTCTGATCTTCCATTTCAATGGCTGCAAAACAGAAGAAACATTTAGCACGAGAAACAAAAAGTGATACAACATATTTCAAATTTCAGACTAATAGTGATGGGGAGCAGAAGGAATGTCACAAAGACCCTGGCCCTCTCGAAAGGCATCGATCTGGATCATCGAATAAGCGTACGCATCCGACAACCCCATCTCATCACGATGGTAGAAGGTGGGAAGGAATTCATGGTGGGCACGGGTCCAATAAAGTGGGAACTTCCACTTTACCTCGGGACTCCAGCCCTTGGAGGAAAAAAGGTTGTTGGTCGGGTTTGGCACAAACTCGGAAAAAGTTATTTTTAAATCTCTTGAAAGATTCGGTAAAGAGGGGAAAAAGCTTACGCTTGGGACGACTCCTCAAGGAAGTTCATCCTTTTCGGTTGGAAGGCTCTCGACCGGTGCGGCCAGTATGAGCAGAAAAATAATACATAAAGACGGGGACCGTGCAGGGGATCCCCAGATTTATACATAAATCCTCAAAAGACTTTACGAAATCCCAACCTTTTGGGTGAAGTTGGGAAGGGGCTAAAGACAGATGCTTTAGGAGCATCATCTCGAACTCGGAAAGAGGAAAACAAACACCCAAGCGGGTGACCACGTCGGTACAGAAAAAGAAAAAGTTGGGTTTGCCTTGTTTAGCATATGAACAGATCGGCTCATTGGGGCCGGGGTGGCGAATGGAGAATCCTTCTTGGTTCCCGATAGGGAGAGTGGCAACACTCTCCGGACTCATAATGGACGAGGTGTTAAGAACCTCGTGAGTGACCCAGGGAAACTTAGCTATTAGGGTTGGAGAGGGGCTGTCGGTGTGGGAACCGGTTGACCGGGACTCTTCAACTATTTCCACGGAGAGGACATCCATAATGACCTACGACAAAATAAAGAAAAAATAATCAGTAAAAATACCTAGAAAATCAGTGGCAAGTCTTGAAGTATCAGCCGACGCTGGGGCATTAATACGTCCAGGCGGCACCTCGGTCCTAGGCATCTGCTCAGGGAATGATGGACTCCTGATCTGAATCAAGTCCTGTTTGCCCCGATCTTCCTTGCAATGGAATCAATTCTTCAATTGAAAGAAAAACAGAGTATGAAATGCTCTGTTTTCAAGAAAGCTTTTTAGGTTTGTGTTTTAAGAAATGGATCAGTGGAAAAGGATTAGAAACGGATTTGGATTGACACCATGGAATAGGAATTCCAA
>PYAF01002404.1:0-12352 GCA_007407185.1 Glycine tomentella
TAATCCAAAATAAAATTAAGGGGCCGAATAATATTTTGTAAATTTGAGAAACTAAAAAAAGGAAATTTTTATATAAGAGACCAAAATAAAAATGTTTTAAATTTAAAAAATTAAAAACATATTCAACCCAAATAATAGCATATTAGTTTTAGTAATAACACCCTTCTATCCTCCTATTTTTTTAGAGTTGTTTTATTCATAAAATGATTATACATTTTTTAATATAAAATTATTATACACTAGTACTCTTATACATTTTTCAATCACATAATTTATTATACGCTATATATCTCTGTTCTCTCTCTTGTGAAATTTGTTGTATAAATAACATTATTTCTTGATCCTATTTATATATAGTAATCAATAATAATCTTCATAAATACATAATTATGTGTTATTATTTCTCTCTTAAATTGAAAATTTTAACTAGATGTCATATAGAATTTAGTCAGGACCATGGACGACATGCACTTGATATCCTCGAACTACCTAATAATTTCTTATGTGGTTGGTAGTGATGCTATATGTGAATTAAATATGTTTAATTAATCATATGGTCCTTAATTATATGATCATATTTTTTGTTTTAATTTCTATACCTACAAACTCTATTCTTTAGTCCATGTACCAATAAATTTTAGATTTAATTGTACTTTATATTCTCAATTTTTTAATTATTGATGAACTTTACTCATAACTTTTCAATTTGACACATTTTATTCCAACTTTTAATAAACTCGTAAATTTTATCTCCTACTATTTATCCATTTTATCCATTGATAAGTTAAAAAATTTGTCAAAAAAATAAATAAGTTAAAAAAATTGAGTAAAAATTGCCAAAATAATAAGTTAGGTGCAAAAAAGTGTAATTATATTAGTACTAAAATGATGAAGAATAAAATTCGCAAGATTCGTAAAAATTTTGGATAAAATGCATGAAATTAAAAAATTGAGAATAAAATTTGTCATAAATTAAAAAATTTAAGATAAAAAATATAATTAAACCTAAATTTTATCATTTAGTTCCTACTGTTGCAATGTAAATTATTTAAATTTATGCTGACATAGCCATGTTACTTTTATGCCTTGTTGGCATAATAATCCGCAAATATATTTGCTTGCCCCCCTACATGTGTGAACGAGTCCACTCTCTCAATCCTTCAACTACCATTAATCATCAAACTTTTTAGTTTCTTATAATCCTTTACTTGATTTCTGGAATGCAGTTCTTCGTTTTCCGCGAGTTTTTTCTTAATCTTCTTTATCATATCTTTCATGTTGGTTTATATACGCAAAATAATATATATATATATATAGCTGTCCCATTTTGAGAAAAGTTAATAATATATATGTCCAATCTCTAAATTAATGGCTGGTGACAGTCTTATACACATTCTTTTCTTCATAGAGAAGAGTACTCCGTGGGAGGTGAGAATCCAAGAAGAAATTAGGAAGGAAGGAATGTGTTCAATATAAATTACAATTTCTTTGCGCACTAAATTGGTTAATATGGATAAAGTGAAGATTCCAATTAGACATTGGCATATCTTTGAGGCTTATGATCGTGAATATTGTACATTTGCCTTTCACGTGCATGACATTACTATATCAAGAGAGACCCTGTATAGATATCAAAGCTATTACGCATACATGGAAGAAACGAAGTGGGTGGTCCAAATCAATGAGGAGCTCAAGAGTGATGGTACTTCTGTAACGGAGAAGGAGCAATGGAAGAGACATTCAATTTACAAGATACCATCACGTGTCACTGCTTTGAATCAAAAGGCCTACAAACCTCAAGCGGTGTCTTTTGGTCCTTATCATCATGGAGAGGAACATCTGAAGGACATGGAAGATCACAAGCATCGAGCTCTGATTCATTTTCTCAAGAGGTGCAAAAAGCCCATCGAACTGATATTCCATCGCATGGATCAAGTGGTTGATGAGTTGAGAGGCTCGTACAATCCACTAGATCAAATTTGGATGCAGGACACGCCTAGGTTCCTGCAAATGATGATTCTTGATGGCTGTTTCGTATTGGAGATTTTACGAGCCCATGATGGTGTGCCTGATGACTATGCTGACAATGATCCTGTCTTTGGTGAACACGGGAAACTCAATGTCGTGCCATATATCAAACGTGATATGCTTATGCTTGAGAATCAGTTGCCCTTTATGGTTCTTCGTATATTAATTGAGATTGAAACTGACACAACCCAGGTAATTAATTAGTTAATTTCGATTTTTTAATGCCCAAGCTACGCATGTAAATGTAGGGGGGGGAAGCATTTGCAAATTCAAATTTCAGAATCATTTAATTCATCCATTTCTTCTCTTTCATGCTTATAGAGGATAGTGTTTGATGGACACCCAAAATACTCATGTACACACTTAGAGAAAATAATTAATAAAAGACAAAAGTGATATATTTATAGAGAGATAAAATAAAAGGGTAAGAGTGTATGGTACTGTATTTGTTATATAAACCGAATTCATAATTAGCAAGTTATTGAAACATATTTAAAGATGGATGACTCACTGTGAAGCCGAATTACATGACAGGGAGATGAGTTGTTGATCAAACAAATCCTCAAGTTCTTCAGCCCGGGGACCCCAGAAACAGGAACCAATGGCAAATGCATGCACGTGTTAGACGTGTACAGAAAAAGCCTGATTCAGCAAGGACCAACCAAGCGAACACGCGTGTCCAAAGCAAAACGAAGAAGATTATGGTTGAGTAGTGAGGAACACGACGACGACGAGATCATCCGCTCGGCAACGGAGCTCCAAGAGGCCGGAATCCGCTTCAAGAAAAGCCGAACCCACAGCCTCGGCGACGTGTCGTTCGTCTGCGGCGTGCTCCGGCTCCCAGCCCTAGTGGTGGACGACACGACCGAGTACATGTTCCTCAACCTCATCGCCTTCGAGCGCCTCCATGCCGGAGCAGGCAACGAGATCACCTCGTACATCTTCTTCATGGACACCATCATCGACAGCGAGATGGACGTGGCGCTTCTTCATCGGAATGGGATCCTTGTCAATGCCCTAGGGTGCGACAGGGCGGTGGCCAAACTGTTCAATTCGTTGTCGAAGGATATCGCCGTGGATCGACAAGGAGTGTTGGATGTGGTGAGGATGAGCATGAGTAACTACTGCAAGAAACCCTGGAACATGTGGCGCGCTAATCTTATTCATACCTATTTCAGGAACCCTTGGGCTATTGTGTCGCTTCTTGCTGCCATTTTTCTCTTTGCTCTTACTATTGTTCAGACGGTTTACACTATTGCTCAATATTATCAACCCCCAACTAATCCTTCTGATTCCTCCTCACCGTTTCTGATACCCTCTCCAAGGCCTTGGTTTCGTCCCTAATTAATTAATATTCATCTTTTCTCCCTCCTGGCTTCAACTTAATTTGTATTCTGCTTTTTGTCTTGTGTTTCATTATTTGTCATCACTCATTGTGAGTTTATGTATTTGATGCTCCTTGATCCCACTAATTGGATTGCCTGGCTAGAACCATATTCATGATTGTTGTGAATTTTCTTTGGAATTTGGTAGGTCGTTTGATATAATTAAAGCGAGATACATATTGGTTGCTGCTAATTAAATTAAAAAATAAATCTGCACGAGAAAGACTTTTATCATTTAGAGGGTATAATATGGATTTTTTAAAATTCATTATATCATAAACTAATTCGGCTTATGTGACTATTAATCCAAGAAAGTTTTACGCACAATAAAAATCGAACATGGATTATTATGTTAAATAGATAATTCTCAATCATGTATTATTTTGAGAATTTATGCTTTAATGTGATTTTCATGAGATAATTATAATGGAAATTAAAATTAAATCAACCCATTTGAAACTGCAGATGTTAGGAGAAGGGTCCTACACTACTACTTTTCTAATCCCTTGGGATAAGTTTACATTTCTTATCAACCAATTATTAAAGCGTTCACAAGTAAGATTAAGGAAAATACTAAAAAAAATTTCCTTGATGATAGCAATACTAATTAAACAGCTAGATGTTTGATTTAATTAATTAAGTTCACAGAGTTTGGTCTTGGTTGTCAACCAGAAGGAAGGATTTTCATTTTTCCCTTTACAAATTATCAACAAACCCCATGATATGCTTGGGGAACCTATAGATGTATAGGGTCTGTACAATAATGTGGCTAATATGGTTTGGGTACATATTGTTGTTTGTTATCGGCTGTTTAGGTATGTTTGTAACCTTCTTGGTAGGTGGGTAAGCTTGAAGGGACGAGGGATAGGTTGTCTGGTTTGTGATATTCATATTATTAATTAAATTTGATACACACTTTCCCTGGTTCTTTTCATGTTATTTTAAATTAAAATTAGAGTTTAATATCACTAATTTGTTTAATAAAGGTTTCTATGTACTAATAAAACTCAACATAAATTACTAAAATGAAATTTCACTTCTAACTGAAGAACAGTACTAAAATCATTTATAAATTATATCTATATTTTGTTTTTAGATTAATCATTGATTCATTTAATTATTAAATTATTCATTTTTCTAATTGATACAATTAACAAATATCACTTAGATATTGTTTGTGTTCATGTAGTTTGTGAAATCATTTGTGAATATTGGTCACCAAACTCGTTGAGGTATGAGAACGTGTACTTGAAGAAGAGGCCAAGTGAATAAAAGGTTTATAAAATTATATATATATATATATATATATATATTGTAACAAAAAATAAAAAAAAAATATGTAATTGTGACAAATACGAGTATTATTCAAAAAAATTAAATACAAATGGAGACGAGGACCAGTATCTAACATTTCTATACCTACCACCATTACATATTTTTTTATAAATTTTTGTTACAATATATACATACATTGATACATAATATATATATATATAAGATTTTTTATTATAATTTTTATATTTTAAAAAAAATATTGATTAATTAATTTTATAGTTAAATAATTTAAATTATAATAATAGTAATAATAATAATAATTAAATAACAAATTTAAAATTATACATTTAATTAAAAATATAATTTATCTTTTTATTTTTTATCTTTAATTTCTTTGTTATTTATTATTTATTGTTTGGATTATAATATAATTAATAATTTAATACATAATATTTTTTAAAAAGTATACTAATAAATTAAAAGTATAAAAATGGTGTTACGGGATACCCGCAATGTGAATGGAGATGAGAATTAAAATTTTAAATCCATCTCTTTTATACTTAAACCTATACTCTCCTTTGCTTTTTTCGTTGACCGAAAGAGGAGGAGTCAAACTTATCCTCTATCTATCTTATTATCATGCCTAATGGGAAAATGAGGGAGGAAATGTGAGGAGACAGAAAAGAGATATGTTTACTTATTTATATCTTTGGCATATTTTGTATTTGGGATTAAAAAAATGTTTCTTAATTGAGTTGGCAACATTTTTTTTAGTGTAATATCTATATATTACACTGTCATTCAATCATAAATTATCTTTTAAATTATTTTAATATAATTATTTTAAAAATTAATAAATTTATTATATATTGTAATTGAATGATTGTGTAAAAAAAAATTATACATAATTTTTTTTAATATTTTTGTTCTGTATTATACCATATATTTTGATTTTGTTCTATAACAAATTTTAGAATCAAATATGAGATAGTAAAAAAATTGTGTTATGTTGTCCATATTTTCTAAGGCTAAATTACTTTGTTCCTTCCTTTTCTTTATTTTTTTTTATTTTATTGCAATTTAGTCCTTTATTTTTTAAAAGTTATAAAATAGTTTCTTAACTAATTTTTTTTATATGAAGCGATGTCTCTTGTAGTTGTTTTGAGATAAACATGCTATAAAAAATTGCTTAAAAAATCATTTTATAACTTTTAATAAATAAGAGATTAAAAAAACTCATAAATCTTCTTGACTTTTTAATTATTTTATTTATTTATATTTCTATTCTCTATTTTCATGTATTTATTTGTTTGTTGTCCTCCAAGGATACCAAAGGAAATTGTGTTTTTTCATCACCAAACAAAAGAAGCAAAATCAAATTTTTACATGTTTCGTATAAAAGATAAAGGGGGGGGCTTAAAGGAAACACGCCATTGGGCTATTAAGTTGATCCAGAAGAAAGGCCCAGACTTTTCAATAAGAAAATAAATATTAAATCATTAGATTCATCTCTGAAGGAAGCCAGCATACCAACAACAATAAAAGGGGAAAACAAAAACTGTGCATTCAATTCGATTGATTCACAAATTGCAACTCCTTTTCCTAATCAGCACGAACACAACACACACACCCAGAGAGAAAGATGGATTTTGAACTGAGAAGAGCGAGAGAGAAGCTAGAGAAAGAGCAGAGGGAGAGGAAGGAAAGAGCAAGATTGAAACTTCTGAAGGAAAAGAAGGCCAAAGAAGAGGCTCAGAAGCAAAAAGAAGCCATCGAAGCTGTTCAAAGATCTCGTCGTATTGATGCCGCCCAAGCTCAACTCAAGGTATCCATCCCTTTCCTTCTCACTCTTTTCTAAAGGGTAATCTCTCGTTATTATTATGATTGATTTCTCTGTATTGAATCCGTTGAGGATATGAGATGTACAATTTTGATTGTTCCTCAAAGATATTAACTTTGAAGAAAACACATGTAGTGTACGTGAAATTGATGATTTGTGTTCCACCCCTTTTGCCTTCTCCAATTTTTTCTTTCCTTTTGGCTGTTCAGTATGTTCTGTCTACCTTTTGCAACGATCAGACCATGTAAATTGTCCGATCATTCCCTGTTATTGTTATGAGTATCTCACTCAGCAAACTTATTCTTCAGTTTGTTCTTGTTGTGCAAAGGCAAGTGTAATAAAATTTCTCCTTTTTTCATGGTTTTGATGTCTATGCAGCAGCACCATTAGTTTTATGTTCCCTGATTTACTACCTTTGCACCTTTTTTAACAGTGAATCACTTTTGGACCCTTTAAATTATATGGTTGTTAGAATGTTTTTCTTTATCTTGTATAAAACGTGATTCGGCAATTGTATTCATTGAGAAGTTCTAATTCTGGACTATTAGAAATGGTCCATGCTGGATTCGTCTATGCCTCTTACTAGTTACTAGAGCAAGCACCTAAATAGGGTTGTGATGTGGTATTGTGGTTTGATGGTC
Source organism: Glycine tomentella (assembly GCA_007407185.1). Taxonomy (NCBI): domain Eukaryota; kingdom Viridiplantae; phylum Streptophyta; class Magnoliopsida; order Fabales; family Fabaceae; genus Glycine; species Glycine tomentella. The sequence continues at coordinate 7,170 of PYAF01002404.1, forward strand.
AAGTATTCAAAAGTTGTGTATTAAGAAAGAGCTAGTAGGTACCAAACAACCTTTTCACTCAAAAGCTTGAGATGTGAGGTGATGGCCTAGAAAGAGTTTAGTCTCTAACATTGCCCTTCAAGCAATAACCCTTTGAGGTTGAAGTAAGGCATAGGATATGTCCATCATATATTGTGCTTGAATGTAATTTGGCTGGAACAATGGGGCATTATATTATTAAGCATGGAACTCTTGATCAGTTTGTCAAAGAGTATTCAATTGATCAATTCCATGTTGAGTAACCATCACCAAAAAGATTAAAGCTATCAAGTACATGAACATGAATGATTTTTAATGTGTAACAATCAGTTGCAATGTTACCGAGCAACAATCAGTTTGTCAAAGAGTATTCAATTCCATGTTGAGTAACCATCACCAAAAAGATTAAAGCTATCAAGTTCATGAACATGAATGATTTTTAATGTGTAACAATCAGTTGCAATGTTACCAAGCAACAACCAGTTGGTGTGATGTTTATTTTCACCCTTAAATGATATTGAAACTTAGTCTTGTAATATTTAATCCCACTACTGGTGAAAATAAACTTGCTAATCCTCATATACACATATGTTTACCGTACCTTCCAGCACAAAATTTGTGGCTGCAAACACTTCCTTTTTTGTCTATATTCTTGATGTGAAAAACACTAAATGATTCCCTTCATTTACCTTGCTAAATTCAGGCTGACCAACAGATGCAAGAAAACCTACTTGCTGGCAGAGGAATAGTGTTTTACCGACTACTAGAGGCTTTTTTTTATGAAAGTGGTGGAGATAAGATCAAGCTACCTCCTTCTTGCTTCGCAGAACTGTCTGAGCAGGGTACTTTTGATAAGGGACAGGGACCCTTATACTTTCAGTTGTCGTTAGTTCATGAAGAAAGCACTTCAAGCATCCAATCTACTGATAAACAGAAACAGGGGAGGACCACCCATTCAGGAGTTTTAGAATTCACTGCTGATGAAGGTTCAGTGGGTCTTCCTCCTCATGTATGGAATAATTTGTTTTCTGAAGGCAGTACAAAAGCTCCATTAGTTGAAGTCCGCTATGTTTGGCTTCCAAAAGGGACATATGCAAAACTTCAACCTGAAAGAGTAGGATTTTCCGACTTGCCCAATCATAAGGCTATTCTCGAAACATGTCTTCGGCAGCATGCTACTCTTTCTCAAGGTGACATTTTAACTGTAAACTATGGACAACTTGCTTACAAATTAAGGGTCCTTGAGTTAAAACCTTCTTCAAGTGTATCTGTTTTAGAAACAGATATTGAAGTTGACATAGTTGATCCTGCTACATCTTCAGAAAAGACAGATGAGCATGTTTTAATGCCACTTATATTCGGAATGTCACAAATTGGAACAGTAGGAGAAGGAAAGTTTGTCTATTACAAATTTTCCATAGACAGTGTAACTTGGGAGAAACTTTCTTCGGGGAATTCTTGTGTTGAGGTAAAATTAGAATCAGAGACAGATGGGGGGGACACTGATCTTTTCATCTCCAGACATCCTCTCATATTTCCTACACGACACCAGCATGAGTGGTCTTCTCATGATATTGGCTCAAAGACTTTGATTCTTAGCTCTAAAGATAAAAACATGGGTGCAGGGACTTACAGCATTGGTGTATATGGCTTCAAGGGAATTTCCAAGTATAAAATATCAGTTGTGGTCCAGGATAATTTCAACCAAAATGTTGGTCAGCAAGCATCATCTTCCGTGTCATCTATGGAACTGGACACTGAACAATGTAGGAACTGCAAGCATTATATACCCAGTAGGACTATTGCACTACATGAAGCTTACTGTAGCAGGCACAATGTTGTTTGTCAGCATGCTGGCTGTGGAGTTGTTCTTAGGATTGAGGAGTCCAAGAACCACATTCACTGTGACAGATGTGATCAGGCTTTCCAGCAGGCAGAATTAGAAAAGCACATGAAAGTGTTTCATGAGCCACTTCACTGCCCTTGTGGAATAATCCTCGAGAAAGAGCAAATGGTGAGTTTCATGTATCCTACCCTTTCTTGCTAGTTTTGTGTGTGTGTGTGTTTCTTTCTGAATAAATTGTTTTAACTTTTTTGGTAGGTGGAGCATCAAGCTTCAGTTTGTCCCCTGCGTCTTATTACTTGCCGGTTTTGTGGTGATATGGTTCAAGCTGGGAGTTCTGCTATGGATGTCCGTGACAGATTAAGAGGATTGTCTGAACATGAAAGTATTTGCGGTTCTAGGACTGCCCCCTGTGATTCTTGTGGGCGTTCTGTGATGTTGAAGGACATGGACATTCACCACATTGCTGTTCATCAGAAAGGCTAATTCTGATATTTTCATCTTAACAGCAACTTGTGAAGGATTGCATCTAGGTAATAAATAGAAAATTAAAAGAAACTGGAGGAAATTGAAAGAGACAAGAAGCAGGTTGATGGTGGAGCAGAAACATCTCTATGTTCTACTGTGGACAACTGGCTGTGGATATATTACACTGTTGTTGATCTTGTCATTCATTATGTTTGAAATTATGATTATGAATTTAAGATTGTGATTTACCTTGCTATTTCTTTATGGAAATTGTTTGGTTTGCTGTAATTTTTATATTACGTTCTTTTGTGCTGATAAGCATAAGAAAAATTACAATTTTATAAATATTTAGGCAAAGAAACCACCTGCTTGCAGGTTTGTTGTGCAAATAATAACCAAGAAATTGTTGGACCTCTCATGGAACCAGCTGGCTTTGACAAATTTGAATTTTCTGTCTTTAACCTTTCACGAATGTGTGGACAGTTTAATAATACATTTGGAAATGATACTGATATGCTGTTAGCATATAATAGTTTTTAAGTTAAATTGATCAATAATTCAATCATAAGTTATTAATAAATATTAATATAAGTGATAATTTTTATTATTTTATTTTTATTACTTATTCTTTTAAATTTTTATAATAGAAAACTAAATAAAGAAGATTTGAATTAAAGATATTATAAAGATAAAAGATAAAAGAAGATTTTCACAATATAATTATAAATAGGGACGTAGAAGGTCAAAAGTAAAAAATAGAGATACTTACATAGGCACAGAGACATAATCATGTCTGGCTAATTCCTCTTAATTGTGGTTAGGGTCAAAAACTGATATGAACTTCTCTGTATTAAATTGGTATTGAGATTAATGTTATGATTGTTTTATTCTATCTTGTGCTTATATTGCTTTCGCCTCAATAGAATTGATCACTCTATTAGGGTTCTAAGGTTTACAATAGGGATGTTAGAACTTTGATTTCTGATTGCGGTAGAATAATAGTTGTTACATTACCTAGGGATAGGGATGGGCAACTACAGAATAATTGATGTATTTTTCTAATGCTTAACTTAATAAGGAATTACTAAGGAATTAGGATTTCGAGTTGGTTAAAGGGTTAAATTAATAAAGGATTAGGATTTAACTAAATTATATCAAATACATCCTATGAGCAATTGTAACAATTAAAATCAATCACCAATTTATATATAGAAGGTAGGGATCAGAAGTAGAGGTGCTCTGACCACAATTATTTCTCACTATTACATAACATTTAATTAAAAATTGTTTTTGAATTCTCATTAATTTTCTATTCAGTTATTTAATTTTCGTAATTCTAAAATCCAATCATATTCTCTTCATAACATATTATTTGTCTTCTAATTTTAAGATAATAAGTTGCGATAAAATTTGTGCCTCAATCCCTGTGAAGACGATACTCTACTTATTCACTTTATTACTTGGAACGACGAGTACATTTGTCGAATCCGCAACAATTCCTATGCTGGAAATCCATAATCCAATTATATATGGACTCCCTTTGTCTAAATCCTGCAATGAGGATGAAGAATGGCAACCACATTCAACACTTGACGATGAAAAAAAAAAACAGACGGAGAGAAGATTGTTTTCGGTAAATTTTCGTAGAAAATGGCATGAAAGGATAAATGCATGCTTGGAATTACAGTATTCAGGTATGATTAAAGGAGAGACAAAACAAGAGTCACAAGGCGTGGGAACATGCAGCAAAAGAGCCAAGATACAAAGGTCGCCCACATGAAACGTACCATTAATATAGTGTAGCCCAAATGTGAAGGTATTTCTCCCGACAAAATAAAGAACTTTCAAAGAGAGTGGGAAGACTCCGTTTTGGTCTGGGTCGTGTTGCATGCGTTTCTAATTTTTCATTTTCAAAATTAATGACAAGACTTTTACGCGGTTAGAATGTGGAACCTCGAATGTCCTACATGCATGCATAAAAGCTGTTTTTTGCACAGCATGCACGAGAGTCACATTGATAATAAGCGGGGAAAATGAAAAACATCTTCCCCGCCTCGAAGATGACAGCAATGCCACCTAATAAAAGCTTGGCAGGATCTCACAGCTTTATGTTTTCTTTTGAAGTAATTCTCTGATACTTAAATTTATTCCATATCAACTAGAATTTTACTTAACTTTACAGGATATACTATAATTTAATTTTTAAATAGATACAATAATATTCAATTACTAGCAAAAATATAGATTTTTAATTTTTGACAAGATACAATTTATCTAAGAAACAGAAAATTGTTTTCATAATGACTTGCAAATATATTATTATATTTAATACTATCAATTAAATAAAATTAAGATTAACTAAAATATTAAGAAAATGAAAATATATTTTGATTGAATAAGAAGAAAAAAAGAAAATGCTAATGGATATGATAAAATAAATCATGTAATGAAAAAAGAGAAAAATAAAGAGATAAGAGAGGAAAGAAAGTGATCAAGGATTCTGGTTAAATACTTAATTGTTATAAATTATGTTACTTCAATTCTTACTGATAAAAAAAAAATAAGTATAACTTTATAATTTTTTTTTACAAGAATTTGTTACGAAAGTCATTTAAATTTTGGTTGCAGTGGTGAAAGTGGAAGGAAACAAAAGTTTAAATCAAAGTCTTTGAAGCAGCTAGGGTAGCCTATGAATTCCAAAATCCTCTACTTTCATTCATTCAAGAGCGTAGTTTGGTGGCTTCTACTGCCATTTTTGCACATTTGGTCCCCCAAATGAATCCTTCAACTGGAAAACACAAGCTAACAATCCAAGATTAAACGTAAAAAGTAAAAAAAAAAAAAAAAAAAAAAA
>PYAF01002404.1:17820-85140 GCA_007407185.1 Glycine tomentella
GTCTTTGAGGGGTCCTCGAATAGAGTATATATGTAACAAGCTTGGTGCTTATGATTTATATGCTCCAGCTTGAGGGGGAGTGTTAGAAATATGTTAGAAGTCCCACATCATCTATATCTCTTTGTATATGTCCTTTAGCTTGTTATATAATAGGTCCAAGGTTGTGTAGTTAAAAACACAACAAAGATTACAATAAATTTTGTATCTCTTGATATTTAACACTGGGATTGGTTAGTGTAGGGAGGTTATAGCTTGTTTACGTGTTGGGTGGGTATTTTGTATGTATCCCTAAATTGTATTTGATGGGTACTCCTTGTATCCATATCCTCTTTCTTTAATGAATATTCTCTCTTTTCTTTTGTTTTATTTCCCTTTTTTCTTCTCCTGTTTCTTCTTCTTTCTTTGTCTTTTTTCTAATTTATTATGGGATTCACGATTCTAATTAACTTGAGTTAAAAGTGTCGTTAATATTGATGTTTTTGCTGGAAAAAAAAAATACAGTATTGGGTCCTATTGTTCAGTTTTTCACTTCAAAAAATATAAGATCCCAAAAGTGACAGCAAAATAGGGTGACGTTTTAACAGTAATCCAACAAAATTTGCGCTTATATTTTAATGTATATGAGGATATTAACTATTTAACTACCTTCGTAAATTACAACTATTGACTTATGTTTACCACTTCTTCTCAAGGTGACGACGTTTTAATAGTAATCCAACCCAGGGTGCTTAAGTTAAAACCTTCTTCAAGTGAACCCTTTATAGAAACAGGTTTTTTTTTTATCAGCTTATAGAAACAGATATTGAAGTTGACATAGTGGTCTTCCCATAATATTAGCTCAAAGATTTTGATTCACAGCTCTAAATTTAAAAATTTAGAAGGAGGGGCTTACAGCATTGATAATTTGGTATGAATGGATTTAAAGGAATAACTTCATTCATGACTAATGCCTAATGTTTTTTTAATTGATTCATATGCTCCTAACAAGAGAATTCCTATCAATAATAAAAATTCAATAATAATAAAAAAGACAACAGTAAAATCACATTATACACAATAAAAAAAATGAAATAAATAGTAAAATATTCAAGAGGCATTAAAAGATCAAGATAAGGGTAATTTAACCTAGTGTATCTATAAGCATCCTCATCATTGGTGTCATCTGCGGAAAAGAATACCGAACAATGTAGGAATCCCAAGCATTACATACGCGTAAAGCTTAGAGCGTGTTTGTATAGGAGTTCAATTTAATGCAATCATCGTTCACGAAAAAACTTCAGTATACTTGCGTTGCCGTCTTTGCTTTGTAAAGCATGTTTGTCCCGCTGAACGTGGATACAACGAGTACCCAAACACAATCTTAATCAAGGAATTATGTAACAGGGATGCAGATAAACATTTTTTATTTTTGAAAATAATGTTATATAGAAAACTAAACAACAGCCAAAGAGGCTAGAGCTAAAAGGTTACACACAAACATTACATGAGACTAAAAATGACATTTTAGAAGAATCGACTCTTCTTAAAGAGCTCTTAAACTTAACTTTTAGGTGAAAGCTAATGAATGATTTCATTACATTTCTAACACTTTTCTTTCCGTGGTTTGTTATCAAATTTTCTACTCTCAAAAACATTATCAATACAACAAAGGCACTCAAATTTGCTCGGATGCAATTGCCAATGAGTGGATGTTGTCAGATTACTCAAATTGCATGATTTGAGTTAGTTTCCTTGTGGGGTTTCTATATGGGGCTATAGTTGTGTCTTGTGACTCTTAAATCTTAATCATGTTACCCCTTCTTCTTGCTTACAAAACAACGGACAATTCAAGAGAAAGTAATGGTTAAGTCATCCATTCAATTTTCTTGTCTCTTTGTTACGGCTCTTTTATCATTTCCCTTTCTACATTCAATCATTTATTCAACAGTTTGGGCCACGATGGTCCAGAACTTCTCCAGCACCTCCGTTTATGTGACATTGGGCCTCCAGAGTCCCAACTACGTACAAGGCTGTCTCCTAGCTACTATATATAAAACTCATATGAAAGACTTCACTCAGAAACCAATAATTTCTAAAAGAAGTAAAATTTCTCTAAATCAAATAGCACACCAAAATGGACAGACCAAAACTTTAAAAACTATCCGAATTTTTTTATGAAAAAAAAGGCTAAAATTACACTTTTACTCCTCCTATAATTCATGATTCATAATTTTGGTCTCTCAATTTTTTTCTCTAGCAATTTTAGTTTCCAAGTTTTTGAAACTTCATAATTTTAATCCAATCTTCAATTTGACATATGAAAACATCATATTTAATTTGTAAAGAAAAAAATGTATCTAAGCCTTTTGAATTTAAACAGAGTAAATGTTTTTTTAAGTCTATCTTCTAATCATGGAATGTGGTATATGGTATGATTATTTTCAGTAATAATTGCATTTTTTAGATATAGTAATAATTACTTTAAAATTAATTATATTACATGATTTTTAATTGATTAATAGTATAATTTTTTACACTGATAACATTTTAAAAATAAATTCAATTTTTATTTTGAGAAGGCATGAAAATTAAACTCATTAACGTATATTACCTTGATATACAAAAAAAATATATAACTGTTTCTTTGTTTGTTATGGGCTTTTTTTCTTAGCCGATATAGAAATGCATTTACATTATTAATTGTTGAATTGTGTGTTCATAAATTATTAAAAAGATAACATTGCAAATAATTAATACAATTAAATTCATTTTAATATCATAGTGTTTTATGTCGAATTTCCGATCGTTAAATTAAAATCAAATCCTCATGTTCATGTAACGTCCATTATTTAATAGGCACTTGACAATGGAAACAATAAACATATTCATTAAAAACTCTAAAACTTATCTGAAAAACAGATTCGTTTCGGAGTGTTATATTATACCGCGTGGGTCCGCGTTTAATGGAAACGATATTGAAACGTATTTCAATCGCTAAACCTTATACCAACTATCAAGGGATATGTCACTGCACAATCCTTCATTGAGTTAACAAATTCAAAAAAACTCTAGGCAAGCTTCTTTATTTATTCTATATAAAAAAAAAAGATAGTTCACAACTTAAATTAATTAAAATTACATTAAAGTTAAAGTTACTTCAATAATTTATATTAATACACGTGGGAAGAATGTTCAAGAATAAAATTGTATGCGTATTATTATTTGAATTTAATAGACATATACTGTTTTAGTTTAATAAGTATATATTATTATTATTGTCAAAATGTATTCTTAATTAGTATTTTAGTGTAAACATTGCACAGAATAAATATTTATTTATATAATACAAATTTGTAATAAATAAATGTTTTAAATATATAAATTATATTTTAGATTATGATACACAATTAATATTTAAAAAATCATGTTATAAAATATTATATATAAAAATTAATATTTTTTAACAAAAAAAACGTTGAAATTCAATTTAAAAATAAAGATGAAAATGACAGATTAAATGAAATAAGATATTAAGAAAATTATTAAAAATACTCTTTTTGAATAATAACCCTTAAAATACCTTGATTTGAAATAATTATTCTAATTTATATCGAGAAGATGTTGTTTTTAAGTTAGTTATTATAAAATTTAACATACTTATCAGGTGGCCAGTTGTGATTGACTTTATTTATTCTTATCATTTTTAATAGTATTTGATATAAAAAAATATTTTTAAGTTTGGCTTTATACTAGTACTTTTTAAGTAAAAAAAAATAATACTAATAAAAAGGGACCTCACTCTGTTTAGCTGGCTATGGCTTTCTATACTGCTATGATCAGATCAGGAACTCTGATAAAAATAAAAAAACTGCTATGAGAAATTAAATATAACAAAAATAAAATAGTAGCCGTTAGGAAAAGAAAGGAAACGTCAAAGACAGTATCTCCTTTCTTTCTATTCTCTCTCCAACCCCACCTCCTCGTGCCATGTGCTGCCAACCAAACAGAACTCAATGTTTGAAAATTTACTAATATAAAATTCTAAGTGTTTTATTTTAATTTTTTAATAGTTTTTACCTTATACTAATGTCATATTACAAAAGGTAAAATATCACAAAATTAATTACGAAATATTCACCGCATAACACAAAGTAATTGTAATTTGTAGCAATATTCATTCACCATATTATTTTCATGAAATCTCCAAATTTGCTTTTCTTTTCTGTTCAAAGCACTCCAATTTTCTTCTTGCAATTAATTTAATAATAATCTTTCGTTTTCTGTCACTTTCATTCTTTTTCTTGCAGGATTTATATCCACTAAACGGTCGACATGGTGTGCATGAGTAGGCACACAAATCTTACCTCACATGATTAAGACATGGTCTACAAATTTATAAATCCTCAACGGACCCTTTGAAAATAAAGGCCATAAAGTTTGTAACATTTTGCTCTTTGCTGACTTTCTGGCTTCTGGGTTTTCTCACTGTGGTCGGTTGAACTAACAGTGGCATTATCATCATCACAATTAGGTTCTAAAACCAACACTCTTTGTGTGTTTTATTCCTTGTGTTTCTCTCCCTTGTGTCTCTTTCTATGCTGAGAATTGTTGTGGCAGACAAGGTAATGTACCCCAATGGAGTGGATCTGTTGTATAATGATAGTCAAAGGACATTTTTTTTTTGCATTTTTTTTAGTTGCTATGGTACCAAATGCTGAATTTTGTTTAATTGTCTGTGTTTTCTGTTGATGACTGGAAGATCAAAACATGTCATGAAGTCCTGGGCTTAAATTTTTGGTTTTGCTGTGAGAATGGGATTTCTGATTCATAATCGGTTTTGCCTTACTGAAAAACATGTCCTTTTTTTATCTCTGAAAATCGAAGACAGTGTGAGTGTCAGGGAGAAAAACGTGTCCTTTCGATGCTGCATTTTAGAAGCGGATTATGGTTTGACCACTGAGAGATAATAGGAAAAGGGCTAATTAGTACTTCCCTCCTTACTTGACTATGACTTCACTTTGGGAGAAATTTTGGGAGGAAGATAAAAGAAAACTCAGTTTGACTATGACTTTTCAGCCTCTCCCCCTTCACAGTTTTATTTTTAATATTATGGTTACTGTTCTTCACAATTTTATTTTTAATATTATGGTTACTGTTTTTGTTTATATATCATCACAAGAAAAACAGTTTTTCATCAGTTCTCAATTTCAAATCAGATGTTAAATTTCAATCCTTCATGTCATTATCTGCTTTGTCTTCTACCACTATCACTGCTGCAAAATAAGGTTGTACTTTTAAATTCAAAGCTTATAAAGAAATGGTATTGATTTTGACATCATGCTTATTTGTATATTTTGCAGGGTGTAGCTTCTTCTTTCTAAGTTGACATATGCACATGGCTTCTCTTGGGGATATAGGACTTGCAGCAGCAATAAACATACTTAGTGCATTTGCCTTCTTACTGGCTTTTGCCATACTTCGAATTCAACCTATAAACGATAGGGTGTATTTTCCAAAATGGTATTTGAAGGGTTTAAGGAGCAGTCCATTGCAAGCAGGGATATTTGTGAGCAAGTTTGTCAATTTCGACTTCAAGTCATATATAAGGTTCTTGAGCTGGATGCCTGCAGCATTGCAAATGCCAGAACCTGAACTAATTGACCACGCAGGCTTGGACTCTGCTGTGTACTTGAGGATCTACTTACTTGGGTATGCTCTGATCAATAATCCTTTGTGCAATCTGTGGATGTCTATTTTTTATATTGTTTGAAGTCATTTAAATTTAACACCAGTTACATTAATTTGAAAAGTCATTGATGTCCATGAATAATGTCTTTTGCATCACAAGAGAATTACAGAGTTTACATTGAGAAATCACTGATATTGGCTATGAAGCAGGCTGGGACACCCACCTCCCCCAAGGGTGAAAATCTTCCCTATACCCAATATATGATTTAATCTAGCCTAGCAACCAAAAATATATACCATGAGTGTTTTTTTCCTTCACTCTAAATTGTTCCAACATGAGTTTGTTTTTCAGAATTGTTCCTTTTTTAGCTCCAAGGTTACTAATTAATGTCAACGATCTTTTACTAACTGGCATTCTTATTGAACTACAGGCTGAAAATATTTGTCCCAATTGCAGTCCTAGCATTTTCTGTTATGGTTCCTGTCAATTGGACAAATAGCACCTTGGAGCGTTCAAATTTGACTTATAGTCAGATAGATAAGCTTTCTATTTCAAATATTCCAACCGGATCAAATAGGTATGCAAACTTTTCAACTGGTAGGATTGTTTTGACTGTTTACATATTCTTTCATTTAATATGAACTTTCTAATGTTATATGTTTTTCTTTATTTAAAAGAAATACATATTAGTATTAGTATGTTACATACATTCATCCTTTTGTCCCTTTTGATGAGTGTGTGAATTAGCATATACATCTCTAAGATATTCCATGCAAATCTTCTAAATCAATTTGGAACAAATTAATACCTCCTTAGTCATTGGTTTACAGAACCTTACTCCCTTCCTGAAGTAACTGCCATTTTTTTTCATACACAAGCATGTTTATCTTCCAATACTTGTTACATGCATTGCAGATTCTGGACTCATTTGGTAATGGCATATGCTTTTACCTTCTGGACATGCTATATCTTGAAAAGGGAGTATCAGATAGTTGCAACAATGAGATTGCATTTTATTGCATCAGAACGACGCCGTCCTGACCAATTTACAGTAAGATTAAGTTTTATCACTGACAAATACTATATGTTCATAATCTTAATAGCAAAGATTCTGTAATAAGGATTTATATCCTAAGATTAGTAAAGCCCACATATCTCCTACAATCTAACATCAAAAGGTCTATCCTTCTTTCAAGTAACCATCCAATTGCACCTTCCTACCTTTAAAAATATAGAGGAAAAACTTTTGACAGTAAACGTTATCTTGTGTTCCCCCATGCACGCTCCTTCTTCATGCAATTTACATTTGTGCAGGTACTTGTTAGAAATGTACCACCTGATCCTGATGAATCAGTCAGTGAGCTAGTGGAACATTTCTTTTTGGTCAACCATCCAGATCACTATCTCACTCAGCAGGTCTGATCCTTTTTGGTTACAAGTACACATGCCTAATTCTGTTTCTCTGTTGCAGAGCTTGTAATATTCTTTTGTAATTTGAGTGTATCAAAATAATAATATTTACCAGTTATAACTTCATATTCATTTTTACTGTGTTCAAATGGACAGTTATGACCTAATCTAAGGAGCAAACAATATTTCTAAGATAGTTCTGGTACTACTATTAAGTTTGGATGCAGATGTGTTGTTTTCCAGTAAGTTGGGGTAAATTTTAGTGTAAGATAGTTTTCATAGTATATTTAACAAACTTCCTCTCCTCTACTATTGGGCAGAAAGTCTCAGGTGAAACTTATGTCGATTTTTTTCTTTGTAGCATGATCAATGGCCAAGATTTGTTAAGTGCACTGTTGAAATGGATTTAGCTAGGACAGATCTTGAACTCAATAGGATGATCTCTCATTATCAAACAGAACACCATGCTAATTAGCTTCATTTGATTTTGTTGATATTTAATGGTACTAGGATATCAAGATCAACCCGTTTTAACCCTTCAGTCACATATCACAAATTCTAGTAGGCTGTTTATTGTGTTTTATCCTACCACGTACTTTTTTTTCCTTACTTTTAAAGATATTTCTGCAGGTTGTTTACGATGCAAAGACACTTTCTAGTCTTGTTTCAAAGAAGAAGAAAAGGCAGAATTGGCTTGACTACTATGAACTTAAATATTCTAGAAATCAATCCATAAGGCCATCTAAAAAGGTATGCTATTTACAATAATCTGGTTCCTATGAGTTCTGACTTCTGAATTATCTTCCATTTTTTTTTAATCTTCAGCATAAGCTCTTGCCATTTTTCTAAAGGTATTCCATTTCTTTTTTGTCCTGCACTAAGTATTCCATTGTCTTCCATGGTGTTTGCAGACTGGTTTTCTTGGCCTTTGTGGTAGTAGAGTCGATGCAATTGATTTTTATACTGATGAAATCAAGAGACTATCAGAAGAAGTAAGCAACACTTTTCTATGCTTATTTTACACATTTTTAAATATTGGAATGGTTTAAATATATTCTCAAGCTGTAAATGTAATCTTGAGAAATAAAAAGTAATTTTATTAAAAAAATTGAAAGAGATCATGAGCTAATTATCGTGCTTTAACATTGCATGCATACTTAAGCTAAAATGCTTTTCTTCTTACACCTGAAAAAGAATAAGAGATCTTGCCAATCAGTAGTGTCTTTACATACTTATTTAAAATGGTTTTCTTGCATCTATAACTCTTAAAATGTGGGTTCAGGATTAACTCAACCCCAAAAGTTAGCTCATAAGATGAGGGTTGTTTACCACTTATATATTCTATTTTAGCACTATGTCTAGCCAATGTGGGACTAAGATTTTTCTCAATATACCCCTCACGTGCAACACTTTTGTATAGCATAATAGTGAATAGTGATATGGCCAAAATAGTGTATATAAGTTAGGGACAACCATAACCTTACAAGTCAGTTTTATAGGGTTGAGTTAGGCTCATAGCTCACATTATGAGAATAGAAATATAAGAAGTGTTTTCGATCAATATGACAGAATTTATGTCCTCGTGTTTGAAATTTGAATCTTTTCATTATACACATCCAAATTAATTTTCTGATACATATGTTTCTTACATCATTTTACTAGAAGAGATTATCGAATTGTTCATTAAATTTGTTTTTATAAGAAAATGATTGAATTTGATGTTTCTCTACACTTTCAGATAGAATTGGAGAAACATAAGGTGATGAAGAATTCTAAATATATAATGCCAGCTGCTTTTGTTTCCTTCCGAACTCGTTGGGGTGCAGCTGTTTGTGCACAGACTCAACAATCCAGAAATCCAACCGTATGGTTGACTGAATGGGCTCCAGAACCTCGTGATGTGTATTGGGATAACATGGCAATACCATATGTTTCACTAACAATAAGGAAGCTTGTAATGGCTGTAGCTTTCTTCTTTCTGACATTCTTTTTCATGATTCCCATAGCATTTGTACAGTCACTAGCTAAATGTTACATATAACCCTGTGTAGCTTTGATACCGTAAAGGTGTCCGTGGTAGAAACTAATCTTATGCTTCTCTTTTATTCCAGAAAATTCATAAAATCCTTTATACAAGGTTTCCTTCCTGGGATTGCTTTGAAGATATTTCTTATATTTCTGCCAGCAATATTGATGATAATGTCCAAGTTCGAAGGGTTTATAAGCACGTCTGCTCTAGAAAGGAGAGCAGCCACAAGATATTACATCTTCCAGTTCATTAATGTATTTCTTGGGAGCATAATTACTGGGACTGCATTTGAACAGCTAGATAAATTTATCCATCAGTCAGCAGATGAGTAAGTCCTCCTAGCCTAGTATATGCACTACTATTACAATTATTAAGCATCTTTATCTATAGAAGACATTAAAAATTTTAAGAAATGCATTTTGCATTTAATTTTCATGTATGTTAGCAATTAATTTTGATTAATTTATATCTTGAATTAATTAATTAATGTTCCGTCATTCTGGTCAATGCAGTTAGTTAGGTAATTGTAAAACAATCATAGAAAATATCTTTTCCATTTTTATCTCATGAAAAATTAGTTAAAAATAAGATTATGCGACTGGAACATGCAAGGCTATGTTTGTCTAAAATGTCTGAGGATTGAACATTAACTCAAAACTGGTTGAATTTCTGGTGCTCTCTTCATTTGTAAGTAGTGTTATCTTGTGGCAACTTGCCGCCTCTTCTGTCCATAAAGTTTTATAGTCTGAGGTTATAAATGTCACAAATAGCTTTCAATAACCGAAAATAAACATATGCCTGTATGCAGAATTCCAAAAACAATTGGTGTCTCAATTCCAATGAAGGCAACTTTCTTCATAACTTACATAATGGTGGATGGGTGGGCTGGATGTGCTGGTGAGATTTTAAGGTTGAAGCCATTGATATTTTATCACTTGAAAAACTTCTTCATAGTGAAGACTGAAAAGGACCGTGAAGAAGCAATGGATCCGGGGACGTTTGGTTTCAATACAGGCGAACCTCAAATACAACTGTATTTCTTACTTGGCCTTGTGTATGCTGTAGTCACACCATTTCTACTTCCATACATCATAGTGTTCTTTGGCTTGGCATATGTCGTCTACCGTCATCAGGTAAAAGTTAGCTCATGAAAGGTCTTCTGTTTCGGTTTTTACAAACTGACCATAGACACGAGAAATTTTAAGGATGAATATTTACTATGTATTATTCAGTCATCAACAATTGAATATTTTGTTATGTAGCATAATGCCTGAAATCTAAATGGCAGATTATTAATGTCTACAACCAAGAGTATGAGAGTGCTGCAGCATTCTGGCCTGACGTCCATGGACGTATCATATTTGCGTTAGTGATCTCACAGCTGCTGTTAATGGGGTTATTGAGTACAAAAGAAGCTACTAACTCAACTCCATTGCTCATTACACTCCCAATTCTGACAATATCATTCCATCTGTATTGCAAGGGACGATATGAACCTGCTTTCGTTAAGCATCCATTACAGGTTAGTCTTGATGTTGCAACTGGCATACAGTTTTTGTACTTTTTCTCTGATTGCCAAAGCTAATCAAAATACTCAAAAAAGCAATTTTTTTAGCGACACCCTTAGTTTTTGAACTTGCATTTTTTATCCTTTTCTTGGTCATGGTATCTAAGTTCCGCCGTTTACCAAATTTGTGCTAATTCTCTTCCCTCTTCTCTTGTGCTGGAAACTTCAGGAAGCAATGATGAAGGATACATTGGAGCGTGCAAGAGAGCCAAACTTAAATTTGAAAGAGTTCCTTCAGAATGCATATATCCATCCCGTGTTTAAGAGTGATGATGACAGTGACAGTGATGTAATGAGCGAAAAGTGGGAGGAGCAAGAACCTGTACTGGTACAAACAAAGCGCCAGTCCCGGAAAAACACACCATTGCCTAGCAAACATAGCGGTTCATTATCATCTTGAATGGCACTTCTCATGAGCATAAAACTAGAGCATTAGATAGTTTGAAGTTCAGTATTGGTGGCACTGCTGCATGATACCCTAACTCTACTCTCTTTTTTCTGTATATAAATCAGAATCTAGATAATCTTTCAATGAAGTATATAACAGAAATATGCAGGTCAAATTTTGACAGTCTGATCCGTGAAACAAATTTTGACTGTCAAATTTTGACAGTCTGATAATGTTTTAACTAAATATTACTTAAAAAATTAATGTAAAATTAATAGTAAACGTCCATTTTCCTTGACGTTATAGGAATCGGTCACTTTAATCTCTTGATTTTATAATATTTTCATTTTATTTAACTTTACATCCTTCAGTTCGGAAAAAGTTATTGGCTTTACAAAATACTTGCTTTATTCTCGACTTTATTATATTTTCATTTTAATTTCCGGCCACTTGGTCGAACCAACTATCGTCTTCCTTCAGACCAGAAGTGGATGTATTAAAAACCTGTGGACCACATGGTTTTCATCCTTCTTTCTTTCTTTCTTTCTTTCACTTCTAAAATCAGAGCAAACGCACAAAATAATCTATTTCAAGGACAGGTAAAAAAGGATCCTCATCCATTATTTGTATTTTGTAGTATCATTTTATTTGTCTCATGGTAAGATACACTTTTTGAAGCACGTTCGTGCGAACACTAAAAAATCTTCAAACAAAATTTGGTGGTTGTAGGGAAGATATTGTGCAAGTCATCCCGCACTTCAAATTAAACGTGCGAATACCCAAATTCAATGAATGGTTTTTAGTACATGTCATTGCCAAATAATTAAAACAACCAAACTCAATAAATGTTCAATACATATCATTGTCTTGCCAAGTGTGCTTATGTAAATCATTTCGGTAACTTATAACTAACTTATAATTTAGTTTGACTTAAAATAATAACTTATTTGTCGTATTATTTATTTAATTTTAAAAAGTTTGAGTAAATCTGATTTAGTTAAATTAAATTTCTCTAAAACCATCTGCGGTATTGATTTGTAAGAATTTGCTGTAAGATTGAAATTTAGTATGTGAATATCTACTAGTAGTCCAAACATATCATGAATACTCTTTCTCTTCTTTTTCAATTTGTAAAACAAGAAACTTATATAAACCACAATTCACTCATTTAAGAGCATTTCCGGCGTTCCTAATTGTCTAGGTTTCTTAAAGTCAAGGAAATGTGCTTAACTTGATTTATGGTTGGAACAAATCACCTAGTCTTATCCAAGCACGCTTCGTTGCTTAAAAACTTTTTAATAAAAAAAAAAATCAATTTGTCAAGCTTACAATCAACAGATAAAAGAGGGAAGTTAATGGAAAAACACCAAACCAATTCTAGAACAGAATCAAACACAATTAAACTAAGACCCAAAAATTTAAAAGAAAAAATACAATCAAATTTAGAACTCACAACTTTAAACTCTGAACAAATAAAGGTTTATGGTTGCAAGTTCTAAATTTAATTGCATTTTTTTAATAATTGTGACTATTTTGTTCGAAGGGGTTGAGCGAATAAAATCAGTTTTGAAACAGAAAACAAACACACTTGTTTTCTGCACTTGTGTGATATCAAACTCAAGTGCTTCTAGTTGAAAAGAGTGGTTCAAACCCAAAAAACCATCATACTTGTAGTTATTAGCTAGCTTTTCAGCTATTTTTTTTGCCAAACATAGCTAAAATGCATGCCATCTAAAAATGGTAGTTAAAAAAAAAGAGTAAATGCAATTATAAGAAACATTTTTAAAATTTATGAGTATTAAAAAAAATACATGTACTAACAGTGTAATTTTTTTAACATTGTCACCTAATCATAAATAATCATGTATAATAAGTTTATAAACTTTTAAAAGCCATCCCAAAAATGACTTCTGATTGGTTGACAATGGTAAAAAAAATTACACTAACAATAAATACAGATTAAATTCCTAAAAAAATTAAAGACTAAAACGAAAATAAGAACTTCTAAAACAAAATATAAGTTATTTAGGAGTTGTAGCGTAAAAGCTCCTTTAAAACTATTTTTTTTTTCTTGATTCCACACTGACTGATTCAAGATATGGTGGAGAAAGAAGCTAAGGTGTACAACTTATTTTTAAAAACTATTCCAGGTAGTTTTTTTTTAGGTAGTTACTTTTCCCTCCTTTTCTTTTATGAAAAATACATTTCGTAATTCTTTAAGAGTGTGTTTTTTTTTTTTTTTTCTAAATGTGTTTGACTTAACTTCTCTTTTTAAGCAGAAGAAAAACAATACAAATGGGATCAAACACTACCTCAAACAAATTTACATGACTAAAAACATATTTTATCCTTTTTTTTCTTTCTTGATATGATTGCTACACATTTATATGATATCTCTGCAACGGAAATTTAACATAAGATCAAAATTTGACTGATTTTATGCAAAAGCAATTGGCCAATACCTCAAAGGGCCGCCGATTAACGTGATTAAAATGATTCACAGAAAAAAGACACTATGGACAATAAAATTGTTACAAGATCTTACATATTTCAGAACAGATGGTTTTTAGATATAACACGAATTTCACAGCTCATAGCCGACGGGAATAGCCAGAACCTCCACATTTCTTGCAGAATATCAATCCTATAAAGTGGAAACACACGCATAAACAGAAAGAACCATATAAAGGCCTTAAGTAAGCCATTCATTCATGAACGTGGGGGGAGAAAGAGTATTGATTTTCAGTCACACGCCAACAGTAAACAAATTCTTATAGGTCGTAAATAAAAGGAAGCATATCCTAAATGACTCAAGGAAAAGAATGCAAAATAAATGCAATCATAATAATTTTTTTATGCACGTGATAACAGAAATTGATACCTGAACCCTTGCATACTTTACAGTTAATTAACCCCATTTCTTGCTTCATCTTGCCATCGTTGCAAAATACACATTTTGTCCCACCTGCTTGTCAGCAATGTTATTCAAAATAGTAACTTCTGTCAACAATACTAACACAAGTTGCTCCTTTACTTCATATACAATGTAAAACACAAGTCAATTTAAGAAAGGCAGACTTGCAGAAATCCCATTGGTGAAAGAACAAAGAGGGTCACAAGAATAAGAAAAGCATTGAGAGGGGAAATGGTAGTAAAAAGTAGAATTATCATTCATAACCATCACTACAAATTGGTACTAGACTTTCTTTCTCGTCCAAATGACCTATTGCCATACAATAAATCTCCATTTACAGGGTGATATAATTATTGAAAGGAGAAAGCATAGGTGGAAAGGGGTAAAGAGAGCAATCTTAATCCAAAAACAATTGGTTGAAGCTTTATATTCTATATCATACATTATAGTGGTAGAATCACAATAAAACCTGTCATCGAGCCAAAAATTCGTATCACATGCTATCCACAAACTTATACAGGTGGCTCTGACTCCACATCATCTCATGCAAGGTTTTCTTCTTTTAATTTCAGCAGAAAACAAACAAAATTCACAAAGCACTTGCTACAGATCACACCCCTTATGCGAATACAAATTCAGGCAAGTTGTTGCTGGGAATATTGTTTGAAACTTGAACCAATTGCCCCTAATGTCTGCTTGGTTGAATAGGTGGAAAATAGGATGTGAAGATTTTAACATGAAAAACACTACAAGCACTTGCTACAGATCACACCCCTTATGGGAATACAAATTCAGGCATGTTGTTGCTGGGAATATTGTTTGAAACTTGAACCAATTGCCCCTAATGTCTGCTTGGTTGAATAGGTGGAAAATAGGATGTGAAGATTTTAACATGTAAAACACTACACATTTGATTGATATGACAAAAACATGAAGAGGAGGGAAATTGTTTTTATTTTCCACCCTCTCACTATCAACATGCTCAATCAAGCAGACCTCAAGCATCAAACCAAGTCAGTGTTTATACACATGAATAGTGATATCTTCGCTCCTAATATTTTAAAATGTTCCTCGTATTCTTGGCATAACCCTTAATAATTTCCACAAATCAACATAAAAGCCTAGCACATCAATTTTGAAGCTCAAATGAAGAAAGATAATTACCGTTGCCACCACAGCGCTCACAAGGCACCGGATCACCCTGCAAAACCCCATCACTCGTTACCAAACAAAAGTATCAACATTTGACCCAGAATGTTATGTTAGAAAGTAACATACACTTCCGTAAGCAAAGGTGGATGCAATTATGCATGTGAATCCTATAGCACATTTCTGAATGAGGTAAACGGGTTGTTGCATTCACCATCAGTCCACCACCACCTCCCCCTCAAAAAAATTGCTTTTTTATTTATCAAAACCAACAAAAAAAAAAATCAAAGGATTATTATAAACATTCACTCAAATTTTCTTATTCCAATTAGTTTTCTTCCTATCTCTCTATACCTTTCCCTACAGTTTCCATTACATTATTTGTCACTTCTATCCCTTTGTGTCTCTACTTTTATTTGTTCTTTTAATTTATTAAATGGGGTGATTGTTCACAATTTTCAAAAATCAAAACTGACGCAGCAGAGTGTAAGCACTCAGCAGAAGTAACAATCTTACGACCAAGATACACTATTTAATTGAAGGAAATAATTAGAGAAACTGAACCCACAATATGTCTAAAAAGAACACATTTCCGAAAGCATTCAGAAGTAAATACATAAATGCACGTGGTTCTTATAGTAATATAGTAAGTGTTACATTACATCTATCAAAGAAGAAGGAAATAAAAAACATTTTTATGAAAAGTAAGAGAAGCCCAGAAGTGAAGGAACAGAAAAGAAGAACCTTAAGGCCAAGGAAGAGAGAAAGAGCAATGGCGGCCAAAACACTGACAGTGACGATAAGTGTTTGCGTGTCGAAATAGAAAGTGGTGGCGACGCCGTTAAAGAGCAAAATGGGGTCGATGATCGTCAGCAGCCTCGGTTTGTTGGTGGCTTTGCGTCGTAGTTTGGAAGGGAATTGGGGAAGAGAGCGAGAAGGTGTGGAAGAGCATGGACAAAGATGAACAGAGCCTTTAGAAGAAGGAGTGAGAGAAGAAGATAGAGGATGAAGGGTGTAGTAAGGAAAAGTGGCCATTGATAAAAAGCAAAGCAAATAATATTCTTAATAATATTAGTATGTGGAGCTAAGCTACTCCTGCCGATTTTTTCACTCTCGTTACTCTTCAAACGCGTCACATCATCGTCCCACCAGCTTAAAAAGAGATTTCTGTTTCAAATGTTGGATGCATGATTTAAATATATTTGAAAGAAATAATTTTATTCAATTTAAATATAATTATTTTTTATAAAGAATACATGATTTGAAAGGAAAAAAGAAAAAGAAAATATGTCACATCGGACATAACAAAGCTTCAGCACTTTTTTCTTTTTCTTTTCTTTTGCTTAATTCAGTTAATTTGATTTTGTTTAGTTGATTTTGATTTTGTAGAGCCTTGTTTCTTCCTAAAGAATGCTGCTTACATATATGTTGAACAAGGATTCCATTAATCTGTGCAGTTTCTAATGTTTTATTATGGTTATTTTCATTTTCTGGTATGCTGTTATTGTATTATCTATACTTGATATGAAGCAAGAAGCTCACTTAAATTTAGATAAAAATATTTTGTTTTTAATATTAATTTATAATATATCAAATAAGATTTGATTATTTTTATTTTGTTAATTAATTTTTACAATTATTATTAAATTAATTAATAATTTGGTACAATAATATTAATTAATTTTATTTTAACAACATGTTATAATTAAAAGACATTCAAACCAAATTTTGTTACTGAAGTTGTAAATTAAAAAAAAATTACAAAAGTCGTAACTCTTACAACTTATCCTCATTTGATAATTTATTTAAATTCTATTCTCAAATGGTAATTAAAAATAAAAGTTATCCCTTTTTGATAAAAACAATCCCTTTTTATATTTGAAAGGGATAAAGGTAAGGAGAAGGGAAATAGAAAGGTAAAAAAAACATAACCATGTCTTTTCATTTGTTTCCTCATAGAGAAAGTGAAAAGAAAATGAAAATGAAAAAAAGTTGATTTCTATAAACAAAATTCAATATTTTCATTCCTTTTTCTTTTTCTTCAATTTAAATTTTTTCTCTCATTCACTTTCTTGTCTTTCAAAAAATATAGAGGTAAGGTTATTATACACAAATTAAAAAATACAATAAAGTTTCTTGTTTCTTTATGAAATATTTTAAAAAGTTTTCTTTTATATCCTTTTTTATTTCAAAATAAATGCATTTTAGGTTGAAAATAAGTATGTAATTAAAAAAATAGTAATTAAAATTATTTTAAGCTTTGAAAATGATAAATAAATAGAAAAAAAAGTTTTCTATAAAAAAAACCAACACTTCAAAAGAAAACAAGAAGAAAAAGAACAATTTTTAGTTGTGTATTGCAAAGTCACACTCCCTACTTCCATTTATAACACAAAGGAAACAAGTTTTTTTCGTGTATTATAAAATATAAACAACGTAAACATGTTTCCTTCAAAGATATTTTTGCAACATAAAAACAGGGTGTGAGAATAAAGAAAGTGGATATGAGAATAATAATGACCAAAACTCTGATGGAACATTACCTTATTATTCATAGTCTTGGGCCAAAGGCCCAAACATACAATAAGGGATTTCTTATTTCCACTTCCACTTATTACTATTCCACTCCCTTTTGTAGTGTTGTTTCCCAATATACCCTCAAAATTAATCTCGTAATTTTACACTCCCCTTTTTTGGCCTCTTCAACTACCAACTGCACTAACTTTGAGTCTTTGACAACCACCTCTGACCCCTGTCAGGAAGCCATACAACGCAGCAACGCCACCTTGGGACTTGTCACTTGACGAATTTGACTTCATATAGCGCAGAGGATTGGAATTAAAAAGTGTGCAAGAGAGAGACGCACGAGAGAAATTCGGGGTGTATGGATTTTGTTTGCATGAACAAAAGGCTGAAGTTTTGATAAAGAAATATGGGGCAGCCTTAATCCTGACTATTATGGTTTTAGTCATATGTTGTATTCTTATTCTTATGTGCTAAGCTCGAGTTGGTGACTTGTTTGGGGCAGCAATGGTGTGGGGTATTAGAACCTATGTAATTAACTTGTTGCCTGACTTTTGTATCGTTGTATCTTTCTCTTTTGGTCAGCTTTCTCACACCTTGTGATTAAGTTTGACTTTTCTAATAAAAAATTTATTGGCATTTAAAAAAAATAGTGTAGGATTAGAATTTGATTTTGTGGCTAGAGGTTGGCACAACAATGGAAGAGATCTCAAAATAATTATATAAAAGAGTGCAAAAACACTTGTTGAAGAAGCCAAAAGAAAGAATCATAAATTGGGAGTGTAAAATTTCCTGTGAACATTAGTTTCCAGGGTACTATGGGGGAAAAATTAAAAGGGAGAGTGTATTAGTAACAAGGGAAAACTCCATACAATAAAATATAAATCGGCTTTTTCAAGAAGCATGATTACCCAGCCTCCTCCTCCACCACTAAATCTGTTTCAGGATCAATAATGATAACTATAAAGTTTGTGAATATTATATAAAATTTATTCAAGAAACATATTAAAAGAAGAAAAAACATGTTATATTATACAGATTTATATTATCATCCAATTACAAATCATATATAACAATAAGTTTATTATTTTTTATAATATTTATGTTAAAAGTCATCTCAAAGGATAATTTATAATTTATTACCTGTATAAAAAAAATTATAATGACAATATATAGTCATTAATATTTAAAAAGAATATGGTAATAGTTTTACTCGTAATATAAATGTTACTATCAAAGGATGATGATGAGTTGCAATGCACAGGTAGGTGGCTGATAAGATGACTTACTGTAAGTAAGGAAATGATTAATGAAGGAAGGAGACAGAAAAAATTTGAACGGGGTATGCTATGCCCATTATGTTTAATTGTTTATATAAATATGGAGATGGAGACGTACGTTGAACCTTGAAAGCAAACAGCACTCACCTCACCAGCCTCAATCCAAATAACAAACCCCGTTCCATGAATAAAAGAAGTATCAGATGGGAATAAGAGCAAAGTGTAATTATCTCACATGCACAGTAACAGCCCATAAGTACTATAAGTCTTCTACCCAATTCACCCCAAAGGCTTTCATAATTCGTTACTGGGACAACAAAATCACCAATAAATTACCAAAGCCACACTTTCTTCTCTCCAAGGCCTCCCCACTAACCTCCTTGGACCATTGCTGATTAAATGCAACGTAGAATTATACTGCTAAGAGCAATAAGTGTTTGTGCCATGCAATTCGGTAAACATCATATAAAACACCTAGGATGGGTCTGTCTAGACTCTATGAGCATTTTCTGGCACCTCATCTGCTACTAGGAATAATACATTTTATACATTGATAAAGTGAAACTCTAATTCTAACAGGAGAAAAATGCCAAAAACACCTAATAAACGATATATATGTTTTCTCCAATTATAATTGCACATACACCATCTACCAAAATTTCAAAACACTGTATGGCAAAGACTGCTGCAATGAAGCCAGCAAGATTCCTCTTGTTGGCTTTTTCAGACACCACCTGGACATTGTGCTCAAATTCTCGGTGAAGACAAATAATCAATTTTTCCATTAAAGGGAGCTCCTGACTAGTAAGAATTTGATCGCGAACATGCTTATAATCTGGATACATTCCTTGAAGAACCAGCATTACGTACACATTATCAAGTTTCTTCTTCATTTCTTCTAAAGTGTCTGCCTCTAGATATATTTTCAGCTCCTCAACCACAGATTGGGCCTTAGAAACATAAGAAATCATGTCATGGTCAGATTGCTCAAGAGCGGCCAGTTTTCGTGCAGAATCATACAGCCTGTGAGTGTCGTAAGCAAAGACACTTTGTGCCTTCTTCCAAAAGGAATGAAAGGTTTTGAAAGCCTTGAAATTTGCTAGGATGTCAGACTCAACAGATTCCCATAACAAAGCACAGAGTTGACAATCAAGCTTTTTCCACTGATCACTTTTTTTTCCTGAAATTCCATCTAATGGTTTCTCCAAATGATCATAGTGACTGTGTGCAAGAAACCAAAATTCTACAGAAGCAGACCTGGCTAAATAATTTTTGCCATTTAGTTTCTCTGAAGTGATGGTTGGTATCTCATAAGTAGAGAAAGAAGAACCTTCTAATTTCTGACCATCTCCTGACTCCTAATGCCATTTTCTATAATGAAAAAAAAAAAAAAAAAAAACCACTTATAACGTTGAGCAGGCAACAAAGTCTATACGGCACTCAGAACACAACTAAATCTAGGACGAAAAGTTATACTGTTAAGAAAGCCAGAATACACAAAAAAGTGAAAAACACAAGAAGCATATCAAATATCAGTTTTAAAAGAGATAAGAAGTTAAACTTTAGTTGATATTAACTAAAAATATAAGATGATATACAATTTTGAAAATAAAATAGATACATTTGAAATTAATTGTTTATATAAATCATTAACTTGATATATAGATTTAAAAAAGCATAAAAGAGTATAATGCTAGGAGAGTGAGGTTGATCACTTTATGAGAGTGAATGAAGAGTATTCAAATTTCAAAGAAAAGTTAGTAAATACGAGGGAGAGTAGGAAAAATGAAAGCCT
Organism: Glycine tomentella; assembly: GCA_007407185.1. Taxonomy (NCBI): domain Eukaryota; kingdom Viridiplantae; phylum Streptophyta; class Magnoliopsida; order Fabales; family Fabaceae; genus Glycine; species Glycine tomentella. Next base: position 38,544 of record PYAF01002404.1, read on the forward strand.
AGGAAAGCAAAAAGACTTGGGTACATTTGATTTGCATAAATTTAAGAGATAGGACAGCGCAATATTTGTTTTACATTTGATTTTAGTAAGACTTACGGGACAACACAAATCAAAAAGGTAAAATCTTACTCACTAGTACAACTTTATTCTTGTTATTAGTCTAGTACAACTTTTTTAGGCAAACACGAGAGATATAAAAGAAAAAAAAAATACTCATTATATTTTTTTTTTCTCATTCTTATCTTATATTGCATGGACGGTTATCATCTTTTTCGATTTAAGGATTTTTAAATTGTTACTAATATGAAAAGTGCAAAGCTTTTCATTTATAAAAAAAAATATTTTACGTTATAAGCCTGTTACTAATGTAATAAGTACATATTATAAAAATATTTATGATATATATTATACATTTTATAATTATAATAATAATAATATAATATTAATTTATTAAAATAATTAATAATAAAATATATATAATAAGAAATTTGATATCATTTTACTTGTATTGTTGATTTTTAACCAAATAACACACACCAAAAAAAGTTATTATGTAACTTAAATGATTGTTCTATGTTATTCTTTTTGTATTGCATATTAATAGTTATCAAACGGATCCTTAAACTTAGAAAATGGACATGTACAAATGTACAATAGAAGAAAAGATTATATGATTAAGACCTTTGAGACAGAAGAAAAGATGTAAAAAGGCCACAAATTCAATCTCATTTACTAACAACTAATATTTATCGATAAAAAAAATATACAACAAAAACTGATGCGCTTTAAAGTATTTAATGTCAACGACTTAGTGGCGAATGCATGAGAAAATGTTGTACAGACGCTGATAGTACACAAAATTGCCCGCAGTCTCGAGAATGGCCACAGCCTCCGAATGACATCCTTACTGCTGCTCTAGGATATAATTTGACGCACGCAAGTTAGGTTTTTCTCGTTTTGTTTCTTTATATCCCTTGTTAGCATTTAAACCGTGCTATACACGAACATAAGCTTAATAATAAATTCACAAATATTTGTATTTTATTTAAAATATTTATAAAATTATATGAAAAAATTGTTTAAATTTAGCATTTCTAAGCCCAACAAAGATGGAAGTATGAAACGAAGGAATGGGCAGAACTGGCTAACCCAAACAAATACCAATGCCTTAATTTTATTTTCCTCTAAATTTAAGTGAGACGGCGTTGGTGACAGCCAACAAGGTGAGGCGAAGAAACAGAAAAAACTGATAAAAAAAATTTAAAAAAAAAAAAAAAAAAACCCAAATGAAATGGAGCAAATGGTGCGGCAGGAGACTATATTTTTATGCTAAAGGGTTATACCGAGGCTGGCGAGTCTCTTTTACAACATTACATTAACTCTGCTACACCATTTTGCAGCCCTCACTTAACACTACTGAGTGAACAAAATCTGGAAGCAATCAAGATGAACAAAAAAAAAAAAAAGTCAACCAACTATACCATGTATACACTCACTAATCCAAAAATCTTATGTACTGATACAGTGCAGTGATGATGATCAATGACCCCAACTTGAACAACTTCCACACAAAGTTGGAAATAGTAAAGCTCAACGGGCTGTGGTCGGCAGATGGTGTTGAGATCCGTTGACAGAAAGAATTACATGCCACAATTCTAATATAAAACCTGCAGAAACCACCTGGATTGTTGATCTCACTAATTGTGGCCTATACAGAGTAGCCTTTCGCTATTTTCCCTGTTTTTAAAAAAGCCCATAGATGTAGCAGAATATGCCAAATTCATCCCACGCAAGACGATATAACTCATCAATACCAGTTTCCTTAATTATAAATCTTTACTGGCTTCTCGAAAGTGTGGCGATTCTGAAACAAAACGCATGTAATTTGAAATGGTGTAATAAAACAAGTTTTCTCAACCTCAAAATTAAAACCCAGTATTACCAGAATAGTGGACAACCATAAAACAATTAAAAGACCAACATGTACTTAATAAAAATCAGCTATTGCAGGAAAAGTTACAAACCTGGTTGACAGCATATGATCTTTTAGGAGCATTATCAGTATGCTCCAAACCAAGATATTGCTCCCAAGCACCATAAACATCTCTCCTCTATCACAAAGACAATGCAAGCATAAATTCAGACATATGAAAATGATGCTAAATATCAATTGAATTATCACAAAAAAAAAGGAATCTAAGTATAAATTAATGTACCTGAAAACGACTGGACACACTGTCAGAATCCTGAAGGTATTCAGGACGCCCTAATGAAAAAAAGGCAAATTTCCACTGGCCAAACAAGAAACATAATAAAAAAATTAGATAAATTAACATCAAATTTACTAACTAATATGTATAAACAATGAAACTTCCATCATTCAAAGAAAAATTGCTGGGAAAAGAAGCATAATATACCCATAGAACTCACGAATAGGAAATACCTTGACAAACTCATCATCAGGAACTTGAAGTTTCTTCTGTATTCTTACTTTAATTTCAGCCAAAGTCTCCCCTTCATGTATGACCAAGAAAAAGGGTTCCCCAAAGTTCTGAATTTGCTATCATATCAAATCAAATGGGAAGAAAAAAAGTGACAAAAAGGTTGGCATACAATTAACGTCAGAATGAAGTATCAAAGGCATCAAAATATTACAAACTCCAGTAAGCAAAATGAACCATTTAAAAATTATATACCATTTGGTTCTGAGCTGTGTCTTTAGTGAAATGATACACATGGATTAGACGATCATGAGGACCCAGATTTTTCTCTTCTTCTGGAATCTGCAATACCAACAGAAAAGTGACTCATTTATTTTGATACATAAACATGAATAAATGAAACTATATTGAGTATTTAGAAAAATCCACTCATGCAATCATTTCAATAAATAAAAGAAGGAAGAATTCATGGACTGAAAGCCATCTCCCTTCCCGGCCTACTCAAAAACAGATTTAGACTACTAACCTCCTCTGCACGTAATGTCCAGTATTGATCATTAATATTTTCAATCTTTTCATTGGGAGGGAAGACCTGCACAAGCAGAGAGGCGGGACAAAATTATCATATTTCAATAAGAAAAATGGACTAATGTCCTTAAGTTAATTGCAATTTCAGTGGCACAAACAATGGAGGATCATGAGTCAATGCTAAATTTAGTATATGGAATTCTGATTCCTAAATAATTTTGGTCAGAAAAAATAAGCAAGAGTATTAATAAATCTGGGAGCAGTTAAAATAGGGCTAACACAACACCTTGTATATCTTGTGATAGAAAACTTCAAGCAACCTAAGCTCGGCTTCAGGATCAGACAATTCCACCTGCAATAAATGAGCACAAGACATATTTCAAAAATTAAGGTGAAAAAGCATAAACTGAGGAAAAGGCAAGTTGACAACATTATATTAAAAATTTACTACTTCAATAACTAAATGAAGAACTGAACAAAACCGACAAACATGGCTTCGCGTATATTTTATTTTAAATACAAAGGAAGCCATGAGTGCACGTTGGTTGTAATTGTGATTTCAGTGATGAGTAAGTGTACAATTTAGACACGTTAATGAACTAAATAATACTCATGCACAATGACCTTTGTTTTCAGATCATCAAGGACATCCCCCACAGTGCTCTGCTTTGGGAGTCTGATGGTATGAATAACCACCTGAATAAACAAATAAAAAACTGTCATGGAAAATAATCTAGATAAAAAAGCAAAAGAAAATCAGATTACTATATACTCACTTCATCCTTGGTAGCATGGTGAAATGCAACTTTCAGAGTTTTCAATCCTTGTAGTTCTGGCAGAGGGATGTCAAGTACTTCATAGTACAATATATCCGAAGTCTGACATGCATGAAAGGAATAGGATGTTTTGTTTTTAAATAAGAAACAAGATTAAAAGATTGGACAATAAGTCAATAATTACCTGATTGTAGTGAACCAGCATATCAGACAAATGTTCCACACCACGATACTTAATAGGTTGGGGTTTTGGTTGTTGAGAGTAGCAATTGTGAGGGGTAAGCCTAATTATGGATGGATCATCCAAACCAAGTTGTTGAGCCACTTTCTCCACCACATCATCATATGTATAGAGCCTTGACCTAGAAATTAATATACAGAGTATAAGATGTGGATGCAAATCTAAGCATAATAATATATAAATACATGTCCTCTGAAGTAAAATACTGCAATATATTAAATCTAATGATTGCTCCAATAAATTACACAATGCTTACATCTCCAGGCAGAAATCATCTTCCTTGGGTTTTTCTAGAGATCGAAAGTGAACAACCTAAAATACATAAATTAGACATAAAAGAATTAGCAGATACCTTACAGTAAAAACATAATGAAACTTGCACAGTATATTGGTTACACATACAGATATGTGCAGGCATGGACAAAGGGGAAAGAGGAGGAAGGGGTAGAATAACATGACTGAATAAACGGGTAGTTTCATTTAAGCATATATCAATCCATACAAAATGGCTTTAATTGAACCCCAAAAAGAAAAATACCTGGCGATTGTGCACATATTCAAGGTATGAAGGCACATCTGGATAGCGGACATGTTCACCGTCTATAGCAGGAGCTTTCTGAAAGCATATAATATCTCCATCTTCTAACTGCAAATTTAGAAAAACAAATCAATAAACCAACCAAAGATGCAGTAACTCAAAGTGCGTCAATGGTGTTTATAATCTACCTGGCTAGCTCGAAATGTAAATTTCTTATCAATAGGTTCACACATAACATTTGGCTCAAACTTAATTTCCTGCACAATAATAGTAGGCACAGTTAATTCACGAATGCCACACGATTCAAGCCACTCATTGAGATAAGAACCTAAAGATGAAAAGAATAAAAATAAAAATAAAAAAAAGGTCCTTCTTTAGAGGTAAGGCTCATGCAGAATAGATCTTTTTTCTTGGAACATAATGCACTTTATTTGTCATCAATCATCAGTAAATTTAATTATTAAACAAATGAGACCAAGAATGCTAAATCCAAGCCAAATATCTCAAGAAGCATATTGTGTTTAGATCAAGGATGAACTACAGTCTCAATCAAGGCATTTTGCAACTCATAAATATTAAACAAGAGAACACAAACCTCATATAGTCCAATCTCTTCATCAGGATCATAACCAGCCATTTTATTTAACCTGGTTAAAATTTCTGATGGCTTACCAGTACCCTTCACAAAGAGCCTTCCAACATAACTGCCACAATAGGAAAAATACATCTTATGTCAACAAAGGTTCACCTTTTACCACATCCGCATGTTAAAATAAAGACATTACTCAGTACCGTAGCTCCTCTTTTTCAGTATCATATAACTTGAAGAAAAGTAATATATCATCCTTTGTCTTGTCAGGCGGTGCAATGGGACGTAAATCCTAAATAACAATGTAGTTTGTTAAAAGGACAGAATTTGGATATTAATGATTCATGCTATGAAAATGGTATACAACTTCCATAAATACAAATGTTACCAGCCCGAGCTCCACTTCCAAAAACAATTTCAATTCTGCATTGTGAACCTTGTTGGATACCTCTCTCAATTGTCCAACCTGCAATGCAAATCAGCTTGAGAAAATATATATACACACATACACATATAAAACTTCAGATCATATAGAAAAAGACATGCCACAAAATTAAACACCAAACACAGGAAGATATAAATCACAGGAAAGTTAGCACAACCAGCAGCATAAAAACCAAACCACGGGATCCCCAAAAATTAGTATGAAAAAAACTTTGTAACAGTTGCTTTCTTATGCATTTTCAGGAAATAAATAACTAGCCAACAATGGCAGACAAGAAATAATAAAAGCAAAGCCAACACAGGGAATAAACTGTTGTTCCAGCCCACGAAATCTAATATAAAATAAGCAACCGGCCAGGACAATTATGAAATTGGCAGGTTGATTAAGACATGAAGAATAGAACAGATTCAACATACAACATGTGTGGGGTAAACAAGAATGAATATAAAGCTTGAAGGGGAGTATATGAGAAAAATAATATAGAAAAGCTTCAAGCAAGCTAAAGAATTTACAGATTGTGCTTCTTCCATGTGTGTCAACGGTCGATTTGGACGATATGTATGGTTTTGCCGCTTTGCCCATAGCCAAAAGCGCTGGAATTGAACTGGTATGCCAAACTCTTTAGCCACCTCGTCCTATGTATCCCACAGATGAGCCACAGCAATCAGATTAAAAAATCAAACTTGTGAAAATAGAATGTCTTTTGAGCAATCATCTAAGAACAATGGATAATTCTAAATAGTAGTTGTATCATGTCATAGCTGTTAGATATCTTTCCATGCCAAAAACTTCATAAATACTCGTACAATTTTAGATGCATTTATATATTTTTACTTTTATTTTTTAAAAAAATTTATGCAAATTAAATTAAAATAGCATAATAATTAGATAAATTTTAACATTTTATTACGTTAACAATAACTAATCATTATTAAAACATGAATTCTCTTTTTTGATTTAAGACATTTATTTCATGTTAATATTAAATTGATTTGATACATTATATTATAACTGTGTTGAGTGCCAAAATTTTTCAAATTTGTTGTGTCCCCGTGTCTGTGTCAATCATATTTGTTTCTCATGCACTTTTGTGTCCTTTCTTTGAAAAAATTATACTAAAAATATACATGCCAAGAAACTTGATGATTTCTATCCTGTTTTGAATTTTTTTTCCAGTCAGCAGCACTTATAATAGTCTTCTGCCAATGGATAATTTTACAATATCTCCCTCTTAAATGAGTCATTAACAAATAAGACATTTTGTCAGAAGACTACTAGTTTGTCCTATATTCCAATATTTTCAACGAGAAAACAACAGTTTAACAAGAGAGATTTAATACAGATACCAAATCAAATCAAACAAGAAACAAATAGCATATGCCAGGTCAAAACACATCTAGCAGGAGAGCTAAAAGTAAGATTAATGATGAATTGATGATACCTTAAAAAGGTTAAAAGACGTCTGTTTTTGGACACGGAAACTCCTCACTTTGTCATGGTCTACAAGATCAAAATATATATCCTTTCCAATCTGCTCTGCAAGGTCTTCATCTCGTGCCACCTAAGAAGTATCATATCACATGTTAACAGTTTAGGATTACACAACCCAAAGTATGTAAAGACACAAACAGTAGTCAATTCTAGGATAGCAAGGAACCTTTATAATAGTGTAAAGGTGAGCCTCTGCTTTTTCTTTCTTTTTGTGCTCTTTTTCTTCTTGTTCTTTCTTCAACCTCTCCTGCATTAATCCATTGTAGAAATTCAGTTCAAATTTTCCAAATAGTACAATAGAAATTTAAAAGACAACAGCTAAGTGAGCTTGGTTTGATTTTGGCTTGAGATAAAACTAAGGAACTTCTCGTGAGAAAAAACCAACCATGAGGTTTGAATGTAGAACCCCATGCAAACTATCCAAACCAACCAACCACATGAATGAGGCATCAAATAATTTTTGGATTAATCTAAAATTTTGCAAAGATGATCTATTTGATAAGAACTTTGATTACAATGATGGGTTTTGGAAAAAATCGCTCACCAAAATGTTAATAAATAGTGTAAAAGTAAGTGTAACTTACACTGGGGTAAGTTGATCCCTTGTGTGTGTGTGTAAATAGATAGATAACAAAGATTAAAAAAAAAAAAAAAATCAGTTGAGAACAGTCATCAAGTATCTGAACAGAGCATGTTTATCTTAAAATAAATTAGCCATCTGCATTTATTTAGCAAATTAAATTTAAATGCAGAAGACAAACATGTACCTAAGAATAGTCACTTACCCTTAAATGTTCAGCAATGTCTTTTTCATCCACATTGCATATTACTTTGTCCTTGTCAGCTTCACGTATATAAACCAGCATATAAGCATTTGAATATTTGGTGAATTTAAAAGGAGTGTTGTTAAATCCAGGATTTGTCTGCGGTAACTGTTAAAATACAAGTGGTTAAATAACCAACAAGCAAATGTTCAAATATAGGGATCAAATGCCACAGCCAATTGCAAAAAAACAATTACCTCTTCCTCGCCACCATATTGCTCCTCTAATGCCCGTTTAGTGTCTTCTTTAGTCACCCTCTCATCATCAAATTTATACCTAATAATCATATACATTCAATCAAAGCATGCAGTGAAGTGCTCAGTAAAGCAGCAAGAAATGCAATTCAAAATAACAAAAGAAGGTGAAGGGACTCTCAGAAAGTTGCATGTTATATTCAAGTTCATTGATAACCATTATTAGTAATGTAGATTATTGATCTAATAAAAAGTGTCAAAGAAACAGATTCAGCATTTCAATTGTTTACCACTGCCATTGCCTCATTTAAATTATAAGAAACGGCATTACTCTCTTGCAACTAATAATGGTATCAATTGCAAACTACCAATTATGAATATGATTTTCCAGTTGAAGTTTAGTTCCATGTTATCAGTTACAAAGTATTTTCCTTATCTATGTCATTTTTATCATGTATATTTTATTATTTTATCTGTAATAAGACTCTGTTTTATCTCTGTAATAAAGAACTCTTTTTTTTACTTTCATTTATTGTGGTTCTGACTTTCATTTTTTTACTTTGATTTGTCAAGCTTTAGGTTGTGAGCTAGTTATAAAATACTAGCCACATTTATAAAATATAAGCTAACAATCTTACATGTTTATAAATTAATATATAGTTATCAACAATCCCCAAAATTGTAGTTATCGTATATCTTGTGCAGTATTTATTTTAACTCATAACAACAGAGTATTGATAGATCACCCTTAAAAGTCAGTATTTGTCACATTATCCTGTGTGTGTAACATATAAATTATATAGGTTAATGAGTATATGGAAAATTACCCGTATAAATTATGAATATGAATTTTCAGTTTTAAGTTTAGTTCAATGTTTCATTTACAAGATATTTTCCTAACCTATGCATATTTATCACATGTATCTTTTATGTATAATTCTGTGCATTTTGGTAGAAAATCTTATGACCCATGTTTTGATCCTTCAATTTATGATCTTATGTAAGACCTCAATTTTGACAACATTAGGTATAGCTATTTTTTCAAGTTTTCTAAAAACTCCAAGCACAACAAAGCATTCGATGAATGCAGCAAAATGAACATTTAATAGTAATGCGCCCCCTAGTAGTCATCATCACACATGCACAAAAGCATGTAGCTCTGGCACTGAAAAATTCAGGCCTAAAAGCTCTAGTATACATACCACTGCTCAGATAGAGTTGGCCTGATAAAAGCATAATAATGTCCACCATGCACACCACCACTGTGAACCAAAACGCTGTGGAAAAAATTAATCAGTCAAATAATGAACATCACAGATAAAAATATGCATTCACAATTCACATAAAAACAAATAATTGCACACTAATGGACATCATCAGCACTCAAAGAAAAATTACAAAATTCTATGAAATTTATTGATTATTATTTTTAATGGGTAACTTTTAAACTATTAACAATCCAAGTTTACTGTCCCAAGTTGATTCAAAAAATACAATCTAACACTTGATTTGGAAAACTCAGAAGGCCTATGAGATGGCTCTCCCAAAGATAAATTGTTTTCTTCTTTCCATTCTCTATCCCCACATTATTTACTCCTTATTCTACTTTATCTTCTTTTTCTTTCTATAGATTTTAGTCATGGAACATGGATTGTACTAGACTAAGTAAATGGGTAAAAATATCACAACATATATACCGAAAGTGGCTTCTAAAAAAATCCAAACAATATTGGGCATCATGCACCAAATCACAATCACCAAATAAAATATCATGAAAAAAGGAGAACTCCTAAAGAAGTAATGAAAAGAGAGATCACTAGAAGAGCAGCCCAAATAAAAAATCATGCAGTCTGCAACAAATACAGATGCCACTACCACTACATTACCTATGAAGTGTGTAAAGATTGCGGACATTCCTATCAGCATCAGGTGATAAATATTTTCCATTATCACGATCAAGGTCAAGTTGCAAGGGAAACTCATAACGGTCATTAATCTACATGGAAGAAGCAAAAAAAATAAACTTCCATATATAGAAAGAGTTTAACCTTTCCATCAAAAGAGAAGAAGAACCCATGGACTGAAAAATAAAACTAAGTAATGATCCCTCTAGCAGAAAATATTCCTTCAAGTGATTGTTTCAAATGACATACATAAATTTTAAATACATGCACACACAAACAAACAAACCAAAAGATTTCCCACCCAGACCCAGAGCAAAGATAAGCAAAATAATAAATAAATAAAAAATCATTTAAAAATAAATATTAAGAAAAATCCCTGCAGAAATCCTTCATGATTTTCAATATCACAAGGCACTATTGCACAACACAATTCGAGCTGAATCACTTTCTTACATTAAGTAACAGTACTGTAAATGAATACATACCACAAATAAAGAAGGATATCACTGTAGATTGTCAAAAATAAGTAATTAATTTAATCAATATAATCTTCAATGGCATTAATAGTGAGCTAGAGTAAACTGACTAAAACAAAACCATATTACTCTGACTGAAGTCTGAATGCTAACTTCATCATATCCCAGCAAATAAAGTAACTAGAGAAGAAAATACGATATACAGCAATGAGTCTATTTGACTACCAACCTTGACCATAGTATCCCGCATAAAGTCATATTCAAATCTTTTCAGTTGAAGCTGAAGAACAGGAGGAAAATCAATGAACAGGACACCCTTCTTAGCATCCTGAAAAAATGAAAAATCATCAGTTTATATGTGAAACTATATTAAAAAATGTATAGATTATTGCATTCTGACAGTAACTATAATAAACTTAAAAGACTCAGTACTTGAAAACTGCAAACAAAACAATTTTTGTACACCCAATATAAGAACTAAAAGATTCAGAACTTTTACAAATGACTTATTACAAGTAGATTCCAAAATAAACAATTGCAACCAACCTGCAAACCATATTGTTCCGCATGATATTTGTTATCCCCTTCAAGACGTTCAACTTCAACATACTTGTCAAAGGAAGCATAAACATCATGACAGCCTTTCACATCAAGCTGAAGGTCTGCAAGCATATGCAAAACTAAATTAGAATCAAGTGGCAAGGTACAATTAAACATATAGCTTCAGTGTGTACATGAAAGTACCATAAAATGACTCCTTTCTAGTTGATTTATAGTCCACATTGATGCATTCGATATAGTTCATATGATGCCCTTCAAATAACTTCTGTATAGTTCCCTCAACAACAGTTCCCTAAAGACAAAATTAACATAATCATCATGAATTTGAGACGGTATTCCACAAAAAAGTTTGTGTACAAAACATCCAAAGATCATCCTTTACCTTCATCTTGTCTTCAAGTTTTTCACAGAGGACTCTGTTCAGTTCTTGAACATCATGCTGCATGAAAGAATCATATGTATCCCATCCGAAAGATTTAGTGAGCTCCTTTGTCGCAACACTGGTGTCACTATACTGGAGCTTGTAGAATAAACTTTGCAAAGCCAAAGGGATGCTTCCAGAGGGCATGTCATTCTCTGTTGTTGGCATATGGTATACAGCCTGAAATATGACATCCAGGACCCAAATCCAAACTTCCTCATCACTATCCAGTAAAAAAATAAAACTTCAGAAGGAAAACAAACAATAAGAGAAACAATGCCTGACCTTTCGAAAATAAGGAATATGGTACAAAGTTTGGAGTAGAGAATTCATATAACATGTAGCTCCCTGGTTCTTAAGACCAACATAGCCAGTCTCCTTTTTTGAATCATAGGTCCAGTAATCAACAATTCTACGAACAAGAACCTCGGCTTCAACTACAAGAGTATCATTCACAAGATACCCTCTACTAGGATCATACAATTCACCAAGTGGCATGAAAGACGTGAAACCCCAATCACTTTCCCGCGCATTGAATTGGTGCTGTGTATCTACATAGTGTAAAATTAAGTTATGACAAAGCACAGGGCTGTGCCCAAAAATTATGAGCATTTTCACTTTATTCCCCAGTTACTTCTGTTTCATGGTAAATGCTAATGAGTGCCATTAGCTTAGGGCACTTGTTAAGAATTCAAAAATACAATGTATTAAATAAAAGGTAAAACACTTTAACCTCTCAATACATGACATGCATTAAATAAAAAATAGTTTCTCTTTTTTATTACTTGACAAGAGCCCTTAGGGCATTCATTAGTGAGATCATTGTTTTATTTAACATGTTAATGCTAACATTTCATTTAAGATAAGTAATATAACTATATCCAGCTTTAGATCCAATGTTACAAGGAAAATAATATTCAAGAATTAAATGTTCTCAAATTAATTGCAGCAAAAATCTCACAACTTTACTCTTAATTCTCACAGCTTGGCAATGATCTTTTCTACATACATACATCATCTTGCAACAATTGTAAGGAACAAACTTAATAGACTACCTTTTCTCACAGAGTATTTATTATGGATTTGATTAACGACTGCCAAGCTAAACTGTGCATATCTACTCCAGCCATAGGGCAAACTAGCTGAATCTGCAACATCCAAATACATGGACAAATAGTCCACGTTGTTCCCTTTTGGGAAAATAAGTACCCGCCTGCCCAGTAAAAATACAAGGTTCAGAAGAGATCATTAAAGATAAGCACATCATTAATCAACCCAGACAGAGTAAAAGCATGATACCATTTATAACCACCAACAACAAATATTTCTGAATAGAGCTTCTTTGTATTCATCCTTGAAAAGTTTTCAATTTTCCATGTGAACCTTGACGTCGAAGGATCCTCGACAGGCTGACTCTCCACAGTGTTGGCAGCATCAGGTTGAGCCACAACTAATGAATCATCAAAATAAATGAAAAATAACAACTAAGTATTATGCCTTAAATCAGATGAAAACCAGGGGGGAAACAATAAATGAACTAGACCATCTACTCACTTGCAAGGAAAGAGAGAGAAAAACAATGATAGGATCAATAAATTAAAGACGTTGAAAATACACAACCTCCCCAAAAAAAATGGAAACTAACAAGAAACCACTTTTTGTCAGGAAAACCCAGAACTCCAATACCAATTTGTAACTCGGTTATTCCCTCTCTGCCTCTCTGGCAATCAAACAATGCATGAAGTGGCTCCCAGAACTATTAAGAACTATTTAAATCGATCAGAAAAAAGCGGGGGTTTCTCCACAGATCAAAAGAGTGAGAAAGCAACAAGTACCTTCCATGGGTTGGTGATTATTCTCAGCCAAATCCGTGTGCGGGACAAGCATCTCCTCGTCCTCCTGCTGCTGCAAAAAAGAAACAAAAAAAAAAAATCATCACTATCACCCTACTTCGGATCCACCGAAGAGCCCACCACAACCAAATCCCCCGAAATACGAGCACGAAATGCATCGTAATTGAAGCAAATTCCACTCGCGCAGATCAAAACGACAACCCCTAACACGAAACCCCCATCCACTCCGCGGCAACCCAACCATCCCCACCCAAAACGACAATCAAATTGACACCATTCGCCGAAACAGCAAAAAGGAACGAAAATCATGCAAGCAAATAAGAGAAAGCGAAAAACGACGAGCGAAATTGAAAACGCGCGAGTGATTGGAAGCGCGGGGGTAGTTGCAGAGTGAGGAGGGTAAAGGAACGTACGTCAATGGGAGCAGGAGTCATCACAGTCATGGCGATTGCGAAAATTGACCTCGCTTGGCGTTGCCTGTGGAGGAGCAATGGAAGAGAGAGAAAGAGAGGAGAGAGAAAGGGGGAAGAGAGCACTGTGAGAAAACGAGATCACCAGAAGCTATTGCTGTGTTGCTATTGCTCGAGACGAGAGGGAGAAATGTCTTCGGTTTTTATTTGGGGCTTTGGGCAATTTCGGTATTTCAACCGCTCATTTTCTTGGACGAATTTTTCCATATCTTCTTTTCTCTCTTCAGTAATCAATAATATAACTATGGAAAAAGAAAAACAATATCATGGTCAGAAATGTTGAATTTTTTAAAAACCGTTATTGGTAAATTTCTTTACTTTGATAAAAACAAAATAGAAAAAGTTTGCATGATTTAAATTTCGTTAAAAAACCAATTGGAAAAGGATAAGGACTACAGAAATGTTGTATATTTATTCTTATCCTAATTAGTTGTGTATTTTAATTTTTCATTATTTAAATTTATTTACTTAGATAAAAAATAAAAAATGAAAACTTTCCAAATGTAAAAAGTCAATTGCAAAAGAATAAGGACTACATGAATGTTGAAAATTTATTATAATCCTAATATGTAATAAATCCTAGTTATTTATGTATTTGATATTTTTCCATGATTTAAATTTATCTATTTAGATAAATATAAAATATATTGAAAAGTTTCCAAACTTAAAAGGTCCATTGAAAATATACAAGGACTACATGAATATTAAAAAAATTATTTAAAATTTACCATATTTTATTATAAAATATCACATCATTTATTATAAAATTATATATATATATATAATTTATTTAAATGTAATTTGTATCCCTGTAATTTACTCTCTCTCTTTCATTTCAGTCACTATAAAAAAAGTTCTCTTAAATTTTTTATTTTTTATATAATCCTTACTGTTAAAATTACTAATGATGACTACCATGACTAAATGCTACATCAACAAATAATGACGTTGGAAGAAAAAAATGTAATGTCACAATGGCATGTCTTCAGAGACAATCAGAAAAAAAAAACAAAAATAAATATAATTTACATAAACTAAAAAAGAAAAATAATGACACATTTAAAAGACTATAAAAAAATTAAATGTTAATATTAAATAAAATTTAGATACGTATTTTGGAAATTACAAAAAAAAATCTTTATTTATTTTTTTATAAGCTAATTTTGAATGTACAATCTCCCTTATTTGAAGGTATAACTTATTCTAAAAGATGTTATATTTATTTTTTGCAATGATTACACCAAGGTTTGAATTTATAATCTTATGCGTATTACCTAAAACCTCCCATCAATAGGTGAATTAGCTCAATCCCAGTGGTTTAAAAGATGTTACATGAATATGAATCAGTAGATGTTTACAAAATCACAATGTTGAGTCATAGTTATAACGATAAGAAAAATTTGTTTTAAAGATTTAATCTAGCCTAAAAATTCATTCACATAATCTGTCCACTTCGAATATTTTATGATGGTGACACAAAGATTTGTTGTTTATCTGATTTTTCACTATCACAGCTAATTCATAGTGTTATTCTTAAATTGTTGTTACACCACCATTCATGACTATCACCCAAAAATCATAACATGAAGACAATATTATCCTTCATTGAGCCACATATAGGTGAAATAAGTATGAGTCTTTGTTTAAAAATTTCAAGGCAAAAAAATGATAGTATTTATCATGAGCTACTTTTAAGACTTTGTTTGCTCATTTTTAAAGTCTATCTTAATTTACAATCTACCAAGAGATTTTGACTTTCAAATAAAAAGTCACAAAAATATACTTTCAAGACCGACATTCAAATAAATTAGATCAAGTTTTAATTTAAACTCAAGTATACTTTCAAATACTAGTTTTATTTATATTAAACAAGTATTAAATAAAAATTGTAAGAAACTTTATATCTTTTAACCAGATTTTATTAGTAAAAAAAATGGTTCTGTAACTGTGTATTTTATATATTAAACAAATAAGTGTCTACTGTCTAAAAATTTATGACTAACAAACTATTAATAGTATTATCTTTTTTTCTCTAACTTAACTTTTTTTAGTTCAGCAGAGAACTTCTTTTTTAATTTTGCTTCTTATGATGTCGTAACTTTTTATAATGCTTGCGATGACGTTTTGGCATTTCTTTGGTGTTGTAAATTTGTAATGGCTGCTTGATCCTCTTTTACCTCCTTTACTTTTAATTTAAAGTGTAATTGCCTCCATAAGATGTCTATGTACATTGTTTCACAGTCGTCTGCACCGTGTTGATTAAACATTAAAGCCAAAATTTGTGCTAAACACGATATTGAGCATTTTTTTCTGTAGAAAATAATTTAATTTTTTACAATGTGTTCACAAACATCCAGTCATATAGATTATTTGTCAAACTTTAGTTTAGCTAATAAATTTACGACATAATAGTTGAACACTTCAATTACTAACTTTGTGTTTATCCATTCTATTGACAAGCTTTGAAACAATGTTTATTCCATAGCTTTCAATTAACTCCTCTATTTGAGTACGTTGAGACGTATACCAAAGTAAAAATAAACACACTCTAATGTAAAAAATATTAATATAAAAATATTTTGTAAAAAAATGGAATCATAAATTATAGTTTAAAATTATTTATCATTATACAAATTTTTTCAGATTTAGATAAAGGATGAGGGTTGTTTTAGATTTTCCGTAATTAATATAAAACTTGTCAATATACTAAAAGGTTGTGTGTTTTATGTGTTGAGTGTAACGATGATGGATGAGTTAAAATTGTTATATTAGTGTTTTGGTGTAGGGTTAAATGATTAAAGATCTTCACATTTTAAGATAAATATTAGTAAAAAAATTAGTTATATTTGATTATATTATTATTGAAATATGGGCACTTTCAACATATAAGTCTATGAAGGTGGTGGATACCATAATTTGAAGGAGGGTTATAATTGTGTGAGTATAAGAGATCGGATTTGTTACAGAATAAGGAGCTAGGCATTACAATATTTGGTGTAGTTATTATTGGATGTTCATATCAATTAATTTTATGGTGGTTTGGTTTGGATGTTCATATCAATTAATTTTTTTTATTCAATCCGATCGATTTGGTTTGGATTTTTGGTTCTTAAGTTTCAAACCAAGGGAACCATAATTGAAATTATGAGAATCAAATAGTGCAAATCATCTTACAAGCATAAATTCGATCATTTGAGATTTCACAATTAAATTTTTTAACTGTCTTTCCTTTAACCCAAATTGAATAACAATAAATTTGTTTAATAGGATAAAAGTTTTTTGTTTCCTAAAAATCAGAGATTAAAAAATTATTGTTTCAAAAATATTAGAAGCTATTAAAAAAATTCGTTTAGTGGACAATCAAATAAGTTTTTTTTTTTTATGTTGTGGAAATACAAAAAATAGAAAGAATAAGCAAATAAAAGACTAGTCATGCTTGATAAACAAGGTTCTTAGGACATCATCCATTAATATAGGTTTCAGTCTAGGAGGACGAATATCCAAAATAAGAAGATGATCATTCTCCAAAGCTCCCTTTTTTTTTCGAGCCAATCAACACAAGTGCTCCCTTCACGAAGGGAGTACCTGAACATGAGCTTCTAATGAAGGTGGAGGAAGCTTTTGATCTTTTCAATAAGAGGATAGAAGGTATGAGATGAAATGACTCCATGAGTTGGAGAGCCGCTTTTGAATTTGATTCACAAGTTAGATGGTGAACTCCTTCAAGCCAAGTCACACTAATGCCATGGTACATAGCTTGAAGTTTCGCATTTGTGTTGGATGAAATTCCACAGGATCCATAAAAGCCCGTGATCCAATGACCATAATTGTCGATAATAAGACCACCAAACCCCATCTTGCCTGGGTTACCAAAAGAGCTGTCGTCGACGCTGAGTTTGTGCTCTACAGGTTGAGGTGGTTTCTATCGGATGAGCCTTTATTGTTGTCAACTAACATTCTACCACAGGTCCTAGAAAACTATTTCGAGTAAACTAAGAGATCTAGTTCATCACTATTACAACATGAATGACATGATCCGAAAAGACTTTGTTGTTCCTTGCCTTCCAAATGTGCCAACAAGAAATAACAAAAAGAATTTCGTGGTCTGCCAAGCAATTCGTCTAAAGCTAAGTCGAGCTATTATCATCTAAAGCATGAACTTGAACATCGAGCTAAAGAAGATTCCAAATCCTAGTAGCCTTAGGGCAATGAAGCAAAAGATGTAGGATAAACATGCAAATAACCACACTTGCAACAAGAGCTATCGTTGGCAATATGGCTGTTAGTGCGAAAAAAATTCATTAAGAGACTTTGCTAATCAATCAAACAAAGTGTTTAATATCTTATGGGAGCCTAGGAACCCACACCCAATAACCCGTCCTTGTGGAGGTAGCAGCAGGTTGGTGAGCTTGAATTAGCCAACAGAATGCAGAAGAGGCAGTGTAAGCACTATTAGAGGATTGTCCACGCATGATCTCATTAGGGATATCAAAATTAATAAAAGGCTATGGACTTCTCCTTTCAGCCAATCAAGAATGATTGTAGATACACTAACCCAATTCTAATTACCACCATTCCACAAGTCCTTTAAAGTGATACCAACACCCTGCAACTGAATCTCAACATTACCGAATTGTTTACAAATAATGCCCTTGGTAGTCCATCTATCATGCCAAGCCGAGAAGTTTCCTTTACCCACTCGAAATATGAAACAGGCTCAAGCTCCTCAATCGCTTCTACAATAGAAGCCTTAAGTGTAAGATGACCCTCGAAACTCTTCTATGAGAAATGAAGTTGTCGTGCAAGTACTTTGTCTTTATTAACTTAACCGAAGGCTTAGAGGGTATGTGAAGGATCACATGTTTCCCCATTAAAGTGGTGTTATCCTTCCTAGTTTGTCTCGCACCAAGGCCCCCATTGTTCTTTGTCTGCGAGATGGTCTTATGATTATATGATGGCCCAAATGAACTTTCTCGTTGCAGCATCAAGGGTATCACAAATATCTTGAGGTAAGCAAAGGTTTTGCATAATATAGGTGGGCATAGAGTTGAAGACAGATTTACAATGGGTGACTCTACCCACTCTATTGAGTAATTTTTTCTTTTATCCTTATTTATGAGAGTTCATTTTATCAAACACAAATACAAAATGGTTCTTTTTTACCCTTCTCGTGATTAGGAGAAAACCCAAATATTTGTTAATATTCACAGTATCCTGAAAATCAAGAATAGAGACAAATTTATGAGTTTGTTTTCAAGATATGTTTTTGTACACAAGAAAACGACATTTTTGCACATTAATTTTGAGGGCTAAAGATGTCTAAAGCATTCTTAAGCACTTGAATCTTTTTGGCATTGACTGCAGCATAGAACAACAAAGAGTCATCCCTCAAACTTTTCACCTTTTTATTTATTTGCTGAACGTAACTTATGTGAACCTTTTTTTATATGTAGAAATCATTATTACTTCAGGTAAAAAAAAATGTCAAATAGCTATCTTTCCTCTTCCTTGTATACTTCGAAGTCTGAAGTGTGAACTTCCGAAACAACGCCATGGCGTTTCCGAAACCCCGTCAGAGCCACCACCTCTCTTTCGTCTCTCCGCCACTCCTCCGCCGCTTCTGCTCCCTTCCCCCAACGTCACCTCGCGACGAAAGCGACGCCGAACTGATCTCGAAGCTCCTCCTGCAGCACCACAACCCCTTCCACGCCACTGAGTCTCCCCTTCAGCTCCACGGCATCACCCTCACCCCCACCCTCCTCTTCCACACCCTCCTCCGCCTCAAAAACCACTCCAAAATCGCCCTCTCCCTCTTCCACTACGCCAAAAGCCTCCCCAACCCCCCTCTCTCCCACTCCTCATTCACCCTCCTCATCGACACCATGGCTAAGGTTCGCCAATTCGATGTCGCGTGGCAACTCATCGTCGAAATGGACCAACGCCACCACCTCACCCCAACCCCTTCCACTTTCCTAACCCTAATTCGCCGCCTCATCTGCGCCGGCCTCACGCGCCAAGCCGTACGCGCCTTCCACGACATCGACGCCTTCTCCGAAACCAAAACGACACCCCAAGACTTCTGCGTTTTGCTCGACACGCTCTGCAAGTACGGCCACGTCAGACTCGCCGTCGAGGTTTTCAACAAAAACAAACACACTTTCCCCCCCACCGTGAAAATGTACACCGTTTTGATCTACGGCTGGTGCAAAATAGGGAGGATCAAAACGGCACAGTCGTTTTTAAACGAAATGATTGATAAAGGAATTGAGCCTAATGTTGTTACTTATAACGTTTTGTTGAATGGAGTTTGTAGAAAGGTGAGTTTGCATCCCGAGGAGAGGTTTGAGAGGACTATAAGGAATGCAGAGGAGGTGTTTGATCAAATGCGTGAGAGCGGGATTGAGCCTGATGTCACTAGCTTTTCGATCTTGCTTCATGTTTATAGCCGCGCGCATAAGCCGCAGCTTGTGCTAGATAAGCTGAGCTTGATGAAGGAGAAAGGGATATGTCCCAATGTGGTGATGTACACCTCGGTTATCAAGTGTCTTGCCTCGTGCGGGTGGCTTGAGGATGCTGAGAGGTTGCTTGGTGAGATGGTGAGGGATGGGGTGAGTCCGTGTGCCGCGACTTATAATTGCTTCTTCAAGGAGTTTAGAGGGAGGAAGGATGGGGAGAGTGCTTTGAGAATGTTTAAGAGGATGAAGGAGGATGGATTGTGCGTGCCGAGTTCGCATACGTATGTGATTTTGATAAGGATGTTTTTGAGGTTGGACATGATCAAGGTTGTGAAGGAGATATGGGAGGATATGAAGGAGACAGGGGCAGGGCCGGATTTGGATTTGTATACGGTTTTGATACATGGGTTGTGTGAGAGGCAGAGATGGAGGGAGGCTTGCCATTATTTTGTTGAGATGATAGAGAATGGGTTTCTTCCTCTGAAAGGTACCTTTGAGTCACTTTACAGGGGGCTGATTCAGGCTGATATGTTGAGAACTTGGAGGAGGTTGAAGAAGAAGCTTGATGAGGAATCGATCACGTTTGGTTCAGAGTTTCAGAATTATCAATTGAAGCCCTACAGGAGATAAGCTACATTATTACACATAAGGTCTGCTATAAGCTATTCAAAACTACAAGATTCCAGAAAGAGCATGACTAAGTGGGATATATTGGTCTGCACCTCATGATATGGGTAAAGCTTGTGAAAATAAAAAATAAAAAAAAAGGCTCTTATGGAAGAAAGTGGCGTTACAAGTTACAATTCCACAGGATGTCAGAAATCAAAACATGGTGGTTGGATGACAGATCATCCCAGAGAATTCTCTTCTTTGAAGTCCAAAAGGAACAAACGGAGGTCTCTGGTAACAATGACACCCATCTATTGAAATTTGAAAGTACTAAAATTCATTCTTTTACTAGTGGAAGTTATACTACAAGTTATAAGACGAGGAAGGTGCACAATGGAACCCCCTAATTCAGGAGGATCAGCCAAGGGCCAAGCCTTTTCATCATAGGTTCACAGCATCTAGATTTGACAACTCTGGTAGGGATGGATTGGGGAAGTTACTTATCACTGGTGGTAGCTTTCTTGATTATACTCTATATGTAAACCAATAAAATCACTTTCATTTTGAAGTTCTTAAATTTATTTTCTTTTATTCTTTCTATACATTGTAGTGACAAATTTGTCAGCACTATCGATCTTTGAATTTGGTGGGGAAGGGGGGAGGGGGATGCAACTGCACCCTGAACTGCTCTCCACCGTGTATGTAGAGTTGGGTTCATGAGTTATGGTCTATGAACTCACCTGTTTAACCCGCAACTCATGACTCCTGTTCCTTACTCCTTAGGTACAAGCTATGAGAGAGTATAACAAAACCAATAATTTTGTTTCTTTATTGTTTAGATGAATAACCCAAATTAAAGCATAAATAAAAATCAGTAAAGGAAGGGAATATCTTTTTTATTTGTTAAACGAAACAAGTGAGTCATATACAGGTATAGATTAATTTTGAATAAAATAATTTTAATTAAAATTAATTTTGAAATAATGAGACTTATGTTTTTATGTTTTTATTATAAGAAAAAGTTAAGAGTAAATTTATGCATAATTTCTTTTATCAAACACAAAATTAATTTAGAGTTGTTTTAACTAAAAATTAATTATTAACTTTTCTTCACGTAAAACATGTGAAAATTTATCAAATATTAATTTTAAATTCAAAGCAATTGTCTAAAGTGCATGTAAATAGACAAACGTCTCCACACTCAGGTTTAGATACTTTTTCATTTAACATAATGTGATGACTTTCTTCTTGTAAAAATCAAATAGATAGGAAAATATGAAGTTTAAAATTAAAGAGATTGAATTCAATGTTTTTTTCTTCTAAAAATTGTTTTAATTTTTTAGGTTTAATTGCATTTTTTAATCTAACTTTTCAATTTTTGGTCAATTTTAACCCAACAAATTAATTTAATGCATTTTATTCCTAACTTTAAGTTTGCGAATTTTACTCTTTGTTAATTTATTCCTAAAATAATTGCATTTCTTATCTCCAACTTTTTTATTTTTTTGGCAAATTTTATACCCAATTTTTTTAAAAAAAAATTTGACAAATTTTATCCCTGATTTTTTATTTTCTTAGCATATTTTTCTCCAACTTTTGTGCTTATTAATAGATAAATGATATGGAGCAAAATTTGTAAGTTTCTTACAAATTATGGGTAAAATGCACCAAATTAATTTGTTGAGAGTGAAATTCGTCAAAAATGAAAAAGTTTGAGGCAGAAAGTACAATTAAGCCTTTTTTAAAGAGTTAAAATTGTTTTAATGAAATATGTTAACACTTTATCAATATATGAAAAGTCAATGTAGAAAATATGATAAAGATTAATTAATATCTTTTTGACTTAAATCCTCTTTTGGTTTATGTAATTTTAGAATTGTATAATTTTGGTTCTTTATTAATCTGCTGTCATTTTTTTAATTATAATTGTAGACATGATAATCATGTAATGATGTAGAATGAATATGTGGACATGATAAATGACCTGATAATTCGACATATATGTCAATGTGGGCACTAATAATATATAGGCATTGTAATAATGATCATATTTTTGAACATTAACGTTATGTTAACATATTCATGTCATTTATAACAACAATATATTAATGTCATATCATTATCGATAATTTTTATTAAAAAATTGACAATAAAGGATAAACTAAGGGAAGATCAAAATTGCTAAATTTTATAAACATTGATGACTTGTTTAGGGATGAAAATTGTACAATCATAAAATTATAAAAATCAAAAGTAAATTTAAGCCTATTTTTTTAATCATAAATATTTTCTTACTGACAAATCTGTTATGGAATATTTACATGGTTATTCTATTCTGCTCAACAATATTACCTTGCTTATTAACAAATGATGAGGTACAACTAAACATAATTTTATAAGCAGTTTTATATAAATCTAAAAATTAATTTCACACACATATGGCTTTTCCCTCCTGTTTTCACACGAGATTATTGTGATGAGATGCTGCTTTTGGTTTTTGGACCGAGTGTTGGTCTTACAAGATTCCTTTATAGGGCTATACTATTATACGTAATGCTTCTTGAAGTCAAAAGGATTGTTAGCATCCCTCTTGGCCCATTGGCAGCAATTTTCATAGATCCATGTCAATAGCAGTCACCCCACACACACATGATGTCACAATACCTGATTTTTGCCATTAATTAGTCCCTTAACAGTTTAACACTTTAACCTATCAATTATTCTTGCTTCTTTCTATGTGAACTTCAATTTTTTTTTTTTCATGAAAGTCTCTTCAAGTTGGATATCAAGAAAATGAGAAAACCTTTATTTTCTCTTCAAGTTGGATAGTTGCACCCATCTATTTTTCACTATAAAAATCAAGCATCCTCAAAGATTGAATTCAAAGCACCATTCTCATCTCAAAAGCAAATAGGTAAGAAAAAAACTGTCATCATTCATCACAATAGTACCTCACTAGATTTAGAAAGCACAAATCTCACATCACACCACGTTCAAACCCACACTAAATCCACATCATATCATATGTTTGCATCCCCTTTTTTTATCCCCTCCCTTTTAACTTCTCATGTACTCTTCTCCCATGTCCCAAAAATTTTCACCCATAGAAACTTCTCTGAACAAAAAACAACACAACCCACAACAATTTCAAAATAACACATACCCAAAAAGAAAAAAACAGTCTTTATTACTCTCTTCTGTTATTGCAGTCATGCCTTTCTTCTTTCACAGGTCCAATATTCATTCTTCCTTCCCAAGCTTTTGATTCTTCCACCACTTTACCAAACAACAAAACCCTAGATTTTCTCTTTCCAATCACTTAATTCTCTGAGTTCTTCACCCAAAAGGCAAAAGATACTCAAAATTCCCACTTTTTATTTTTCCTTTCAATCACATCCCCTTCTCAATTCTCTGATTATCTGATTTATTCAACTGCTTCTGCCGTTTCCCTTTTGCATAAACCCCAATTTCTTCACGTGGGTCACTGAAAAAATTTCACCTTTTCCTCTCTGATCACGAATGAGTATGGCCTAGTTCTACTAAACATTTTTTTGTTCAAATAAAAAGGAACCGTTTTTTTTCCTGAATGAGTTGATTTTTTTTTTTTTGGGGGAGTTTTTGTTGTTGTATATTAGGTTGATATTTGAGAAGCATTTTTCTTTGTTGCAAAACAGTTTGCAGTTACAGCAACAATGTCAGATGACATGCTCATTCATTTCTCATCCAACTCTTCCAACCAATCAGATCAGTCTCTGCCTACAAAGATTGCAAAGTTGGAAGCTCGAATGGTTGGTAAGGGTTCCTCCACCACTGCTCAGCAATCAGGTTGGTCCTCTGCGTCTGTTCCTTCTGCTGGGAAATTTGGCGAAGCTGCTGAAAAATTGGCTGAACCATCCACTTCCAGTGATTCTGATGATGATGTGAGTCTTATTATCCCTATTTAGAGAAATGTGTGTGGGAATTTGACTGCATTTATGAGGACTATTGTTGTTATGGTTTTAGCTTATTTGCTTAAGGTTTAAATATCGGTCACGATTGCGGCATTGGACAAATGCGGCTGATGCTGTCCCAATTGGGGGGTCGCGCTGCGGTCGTGGATGGTTAAAAAACCTTGATGTTGCGGCGCGAACCGTTTTTTAAAACCAATGCTTTTGTTGCCAGGGATTGTCAATGTTAATTTAGAAGCTTCGCTTGTTTGATTTGTTTGTTTTGGTGGTTGATTGGTTGTGTATTTACCTATGGTTTAGGATATGATGATTGTGGGTGATATATTTTGTGTTCTCTGCTGCTGTTTTTATGATGGTGACTTGACAAGAAGATTATCGGTGTTGTGTGTTTATTAATGATCCTGAAAATCGGTAGATGTACGGGAATAAATTCCTATGATAAATTGACTGGTTAGATTCTTGGTATCTTCGTATTTCTGTTCCAGAATGGTGGGGAATTCTTAATACAAGCCAACACTCAGAAACGCCAAAAGCTTCAAGAAGATGGCAGCGCAAGTGTTTCTGAACATGTTGAGGTTGGTTTTCGTGACTCCACATATACTCTTTGCTAGTTATATAATAGCTGCATCTCATGCTGAAATTTGAAAAAAACAGCTACTCACTGGATGAGTTGCTTTTTTTAAAGGTCTTGCTCTTATCATCTTCTCTTTCTAGTATTTTGATGACTTTATTGACCACTTGTAGGAAGTGTACTTTTTGTATCAGAAATTGGTCGTCTAGTTGTTTCCAACTTAAAATATTTTACATATCAGGTTGTTACCGATGGAAGGCAAACTAGTTTGGAGGCTGTGGAGACGAAAAATAATGTTGATGTGAATAGAAAGAAACATGGCCGTGGAAGAGGGAGTTCTGGTTCAGGTAGAGGCCGTGGTTCCAGAGTTACTGATCAGACCAAAACACCAATTTCTCCTCCAACTGTTTTGGCTTCAAATGGTCACATTGAGAATGTATACCATAAAGTATGTTCCTTCCCATGAAATGTTTGTTACTGGAATTGTAATTTGTCAATTGTCCCTATCAGATTTTTTTTTCCTTCTAAACTGGTCTTTTCAATTGTAATTATATATCTGTAGTCTATACATGATTGCATGCATAGTTGCACAACTGTATCTTCTTTAACTGTTTTTTAATGGAGACCTGAAATTTAAACTTCTTGGCTTAAAGAATTAACAGCTGGAAGGACTGATTGTGTCATCCGTAGTCTGTAGCTGATAGGAAAATTGATTGCATTGATCTTGGTCCCCCCCCTTTTGCTGCTCGTTTTTTTTGAATGGTTACTCAATATCAGTGTAATGTCTTTTAATTTTTTAATTCATTCTCTGTATTCTCTGATTAGCAAGGTTTATTTGATATTATTGTCTGGTTGCGTCTTTTAGCTCTTGGTTATGCAAATTGGAATCTTTCCTGATTCTAATGAATTGAAGATTCACAAGTTTAAGATCGTTATATTGCTTGAGCAATTAATTTTACAGATTGAACATTTATGCTGTACTCCTCGATTGTTCCCTATAGAGCTCATATTTATTTGCAGGATGGCAGACTCAGTGATCAGTTTCATAGTGATAATTCTGCTTCATTGGAGGTACGGATTTGGCCTAATTCCACTTGTAAATTTTATGGTCATTAAAAGAATATGTGGCTTTGTATGAAAATAATTAGAAGTTTGATATGACTTATTTCATTTCTACCTCCCTCCAATAGAACCCAATGACATTGTTGACACTTTAACTATTTATTGTTTTATTGCAATATCAGAACCTTGTAATTTTTCAATTTTTTTTTTCTCATTTTATTTCATCTCTATCTTCAATTAGGAGGACATTGCATCTTTACAAGCAAAAGTTGTTGCATTGGAGGAGGAATTGCGCAAATCAAAGCAAGAGATCGCTGATTATAAAAATCTTTATCGACAGTTAGAAAAGGTATATGTATAATATAATCAAATACTAAACTCAATTGTGGATCAGAAGCATGTTCTCTGAATCTTGATTTTGGCATATGCAGGAACTGAAGGAGCTGAATGATCATGAACAGCAAATGAAGCCTAAGGTGTGATTATTCTCAGCTTTTGATTGCTCGGTAGTTATAATTAAAGTTCCTTCTTGAATCTATCAAAATATTTCATTCCTAATTATGTACATGTTATTTAAAATATAGAGTACTGGCTGTTCTTGTGATGCATGCAACAGAGTGCATACACTAAATCTTAGTTTGTTTGAATTCTATATGCAAAAGCGAACTAGAAATCTTAGACAGCTCCTTGTCGATACAAGCGTGCTGGTGCCAGGGTCCCGCTCTTCTAAAGTGAGATTCTTATTTTAGAGAGTAAAGTAAGCAATATCAGTCGTTGATATTACATGCACATGCATGTGTTGGAATATTAAAGTATTAAACGTTGATTTTCTCGTTCTCATCAACGATTGATGTTTCTTACTTTAACTTTACTCACTTTAGAAGAGCCCTCTGCTACCACTCCCTCCCCTCCCCCAACTAAATAGTTACTGAGCATTCTTTGTATTATGCATCAATTAAGCAGCAGCTTATTAACATTTGATCCTTCTGTTTTGCAGAGAATGAAAATAATATCTGACTTGCTGATATCCGTTTCAAAGGCTGAGAGACAAGAAGCAAGGTTGAAAGTACGGCAAGACTCATTGAGACTTGGAAATGTTGGTGTAATCAGGTATGCATGGATCATTTTAAGAAATTACATAATTATCAATCTCAGATAGCACAGAGTAGCCAACACCAAAACCACTCTAGCAGGATAACAGATAGTGGGATGACTTATATTGTGAGATTTTAGTTACAAGTTCAATAACTTATATATGGACTTATATAAATTGCCCAAAATTAGAGACATTCATATGCTCGCAATAAAGAACAGAGAATTGAAATTAAATAATGAAAGACCCATGTGATAGTGTTTACTGCAAGAAAATGAAAGGGAAAAACAATCTT
The DNA here is from genome assembly GCA_007407185.1 of Glycine tomentella. Taxonomy (NCBI): domain Eukaryota; kingdom Viridiplantae; phylum Streptophyta; class Magnoliopsida; order Fabales; family Fabaceae; genus Glycine; species Glycine tomentella. The sequence goes on from PYAF01002404.1 coordinate 66,328, forward strand.
TAAGAGAGAGCAGTGAGAGAGTGAACTGAACAGAAACAACAGAACAGAGCAAGGCTGGAAACACCAAGAAGGTGCACCTGAGAGAGTGCCAAAGAATAGGGTTTCAATTTCAAACCCCAAATAAGGGAAGCAAAATCATGAAATTGTCCCCCCCCAAATAAACCTTAAAAGATGCAGTATTGTGGGGATACACAATGGCTTTCAACCATTAATCAAAGTTGCTCCCATTAATTCCATGAATAGCCGCAAATGCGGTTGTAATTCTCACTGCTCCACGTGACAGTGATCTGCGACACCACGGGCTTCAAGGGAATGGCCAATAGCTGCAATGCAATGCAACTGTGCTATAGCACACAATTGAAAACTGAGAAATTATATTTAATATCATTTTTTTTTAATTTCTTATTAGTTCAATTATGAATTGTAGAGCTGGAACTGTCATATCCGAGACCTGGGAAGATGGTCAAGCTTTAAAGGATCTGAATGCCCAGCTTGTATGTCCCATTTCCTTTCTCCTCCTTCATGATTTTTTTCTTTTTAATTTTTGTACTGGAGATTATTATTGATTTTGATCAATTTATCAGATTCAACTAGGATTTATTGTGAGATTTGTTCTTATTTAGGAATTATTATAACAGACAATTTTTAGGATTCTGATTCTTTCCTTATTTAATGTGATGAATATCACCCAAATTGGTCGTTTCTGATTGAACATTTCATAGTTCGATACAATTAAACTGTCATTATCTGAAGACATTTTCATGTTTTATTTGTGCAGTGAAATAACATGCTTTTCACTAACCTTCTTAGATTATAAAATATAAATATTATTAAACCTGAACCTTTTTGCTTCAGTTGGACAGATGACTGAATACAATTATAGCACAGGGTATATAATGTCACTGTTACCATAACTTTTGTCTGTTAGTTTTTGTCAATTGAAACCTTGCCTATGTTGATGGTTTGCATAGTGATACCATGAATTCCTTTTCCTCATCATTCTTTGTTTTTCCCCAGAAACAACTAATAGAAACAAAGGAGGCAATCGAGCGACAGCGCAAATTATTGAAGAAAAAACAATCCGGTAAATTCTGTTTCCTTTTTTCTTTTAGCACTTATCACCTAAAATTGAGGAAGAGGGGTTGGTGGGACCAAATTTGGGACTGTCCTTTTCACTTCTCCATCGCCCTCTTAGTTATACTAGTCGTCGGTATGAACATTCCATCCATCTTGCTAAATCTCTACATTAAGTACTATGTATGTATATAGGAGATATAAGGTTGGTTGGGTGGTAAAAGGAAAAGAAGGGAAGGAAGGGAAGGAGGGAGAGGTCGTGGGTTCGAATTCCTCCACTAGCGAAAAAACTAACATTTAATGACTAACATTGGCCGATCAAAAAAAAAAGTACTATGTATATATTGACTTTCAATAGCTTTACTAGATATGTACAAATCATGACCGACCATAGTCCATATGCTCCTTAAGATGGCCTAATGGATATCTGGATACTATCAATATCTGTTTCACGCTATCGAATACTGCTGGACTGTCTTGTAATATATTACTCTGCTCCATGTGTTAATAGTGTGTGTTTTGGTTTTTGTTTGGGCCTTCTCTCTGGTTGAAGATAAGGGTGATGGAACAGCAGATGCAGAGGCTGGATTACCAGAAGATATTCTAATTCATGATGAGATCTACAAATCTCGATTAGCTAGCCTTAAAAGGGTAAGTTGATATTTCTGCTGGTCCGATTGTTTCTTTCCTCTTTATGTTTCTAATAGCAGGAAAATGTTCAGGAAGAAGAAAATATTTTGCGGGAGAGGGAACGATATGAAATAGAGAAGGGGAGGTTAATTCGTGAAATGAAACGTATACGGGATGAAGATGGTTCACGGTTTAACAACTTTCAGATTCTAAATCATCGCTATGCCCTTCTTAACCTTCTTGGAAAGGGAGGATTCAGTGAGGTGTACAAGGTCAGATCAGAACTATCAAATAGTATAATAATAATCATCTGTTCATATTGATATTATTTTAGCAAGAGAAATGCCAACAACACACTCTAACACTTTTATAAACTATTTATTGTTGGCTGAAAATTATTAGAACTCGCAAAATTGTGGATCAATATTTAACATATTCCCGCTAATGATTTTAAAGTTTGCAATAAATTTTAACTGATAAATTAATAATAGAAAGTGTATTGCTAACACTGCTCTTTTAGCAAATATTATACAAGGTTTTGAGAAACCAACCAGAATATAGGCAATTACTTGGCCTATATTGGCAATTGTAAATAAATACCTTTTTGCAGTGATTTGAAGTAAGAAATTTCCAGCAGGCTTTCGACTTGGTTGAGCATAGATATGTTGCATGCAAGCTTCATGGTTTAAATGCTCAATGGAGTGAAGAGAAGAAGCAAAGCTACATACGCCATGCAATTCGGGAGTATAATATCCACAAGACTCTTGTACATCGTCACATTGTTCGTTTATGGGACATTTTTGAGATTGATCAAAACACATTCTGCACCGTTCTAGAGTATTGTAGTGGTATGCACTGTTGTTGATTCACTTGATTGTTTTAGGAAGCTCATTATTTTGATTTTTTTGTTTTTTTACAGACCCTAAATATTGCTTTGAAGTTTTAACCTGAATGACTTCACTGTTTTCATTTGATTTCCTGTTTTTCCTACCCCTTTGCCCTTTGCCCTTTGACCCTCCTTTATTCTTCCAGGGAAGGATCTTGATGCTGTCCTAAAGGCAACACCTATATTACCTGAGAGGGAGGCTAAGGTCATCATAGTTCAAATTTTCCAAGGCCTTATTTACATGAATAAAAGAACACAGAAGATTATCCATTATGATTTGAAGCCTGGAAATGTTCTGTTTGATGAGCTTGGTGTTGCCAAAGTGACTGATTTTGGTCTTAGTAAGATAGTGGAGGATGATGTGGGATCCCAGGGTATGGAACTTACATCCCAGGGAGCTGGAACATATTGGTAAGTGGTAAAAAAATTTGTTGGAATCCAAAATTTGAAGTGGTCCAAGTTTGTATGTTTAAAGCTTCACTGTCCTCAATCTGACTTAACCTTTGAAGCTCCTATTAATGTTTCCTTGAGGTTCCAATATTTACTTTCGTAAAATCTCTTATGCATTCTTCCTTTCTTTTTCTATTTGCAGGTATTTACCTCCTGAATGCTTTGAGCTCAGCAAGACACCTCTTATATCATCAAAGGTCAATAAGTTTCTAAGTTGTAAATACATGGATAAATTTTATGTTTATTTTATTATTGTTATTATTCTCACTCTCAATCACTTTGGTCAAAGGATATTTCACTTTGATACAAGTGTCACAATGGTTTGGATTGCAACTAACCCTTGGATCATCACCTTAACATATTTTTTTGTCATTTGGCTCTTGTATTTTCTAACACTTTATGGAAAACAGGTTGATGTCTGGTCTGCTGGAATTTTGTATTATCAAATCCTCTTTGGCCGACGTCCTTTTGGGCACGACCAAACACAAGAGAGAATACTTCGTGAAGACACAATTATTAAGGCACGCAAGGTTGAATTTCCTTCTAGACCTACCATTTCTAATGAGGCAAAGGTGAGTTGCACCCTTTTCTGATAATTGCTGCTCATGGCTGATTGTTCTTTGGCCTTATTTCATAATTTTGTTCATTTATTTTTGGGTGTTATTAATGAATGCCCCAAGTGCATTGATTGAGGAACCAATAAATGATTTTTTTTCTTTCGGAAACTTTGGCCTTATTTCATAATTTTGTTTATTTATTTTTGGGTGTTATTAATGAATGCCCCAAGTGCATTGATTGAGGAACCAATAAATTATTTTTTTTTCTTTGCAAATCACAATTAGGTGCACTAGAAATCATGGTAGATGTGTATTAATAATATGTTTTAATAAAAACTTTCCACTTTTGATTTCTTAATCAGTGCATTTGCCTTTATTTTATTCTAATTTTCAGTGATGTTCACAACTATGCTTCTTGTAAGGTTATATTTATGGTAGTTTTCAAAAAAGAACTATCCAACTTTATTCCATCTGCAAGTGTAGAAAGGTGGTTGTTTCCATTAAAGACCTCAAATATATACATGCTTATATCTGGTTTACAGTTTCTATGTTTAACTGTAGAAGGAAAATAGTACCTACTATCTACAATACTGTCAAACCTGACAATTGTCTGTGCTGTATCTACAATTTTTTTGGTCAGGATTTTATTCGACGGTGTCTAACATATAACCAGGCTGAGAGACCAGATGTATTAACCATTGCTCAAGACCCATATCTCACTTTCTCAAAGAAGTAATGGCATTCATTTACATGGCTTCATTATCCAGACTCCACTGCGAAAGAATGGAGGATCTCATCTTCTAACTTCAGTTACTGAATCTGTTAAATTTTGTATAGGTTGTAAAGATTTTGTAATATTGTCAATGAGGCAGAGAGGGGGGTTTCCCCATTCTGAAAGAGAGTCTAGTTATATACATGCATCATCTTTTGGTTCTAAGTATGGGGGAGCAAATGGCATGTGGGTTTGATTTGACCTCAAAAAGGGTCAGGTAGGTACTCACTCGCAAGTGAGAAAGCTTGTGTTATTTTTTCAATACTCTTGCTCCCAAATATAGGATTTTAATGCATTTTGATTGGCTACTTTATCTTCTTTTTTTCCCACCAAGCTATTAAGTTGTGGAGGGAGAGCTATTTTATTTTAAGGATGTTTGAAAGGTTTGTCTTACATTTGGCTGCCGAAATCGTATATGGTGTGTTACATACTAACCAAAAGAAAACTAATCAATATGTGGGGGGCATCATGGAGTTAGATAGCTTTTTTAGGATGATATGATTTTTGAGTTACTAAAACAAAATATAAAAATATATTATGATTGAAACTAGTTAGTGGAGCTGGGAGCACGCGTGGAGAAACACGATTTCATGCCAATGTTGGGCTCAAACGTTGCCGTTAAGGATGGTGTGAAAGGCTGCCTTCAACAGTTCAACCGTGTTCGCAAGGCACGTGGAGGGGTTGATGGAAGGGAATGAGGTGAAGTGGTGGGTGGAGGAGAGTGAACGGTTGAAAGGGTTTGTTAATGAGAAGAATCTGATTGAAAAGAGGTTAAAGGAGTTTGAGTCTACAATGAAGTACTTAAAAGAGGGTGGTGTCCGAAATAGGTACAGAACACGTATTCAAAGATTAGGTTTTCAGGTTACCTATATACTTTTAGAATAGGTAATTCAGAAACCTATTCTGGAATACCAATTCCATAATACAATTTTCTCATTCCAAATCAGGTTTTGGGATTACCTATAACTTTCCGAAATGATCATTCCATAATTAGGAAGGATAATTGCCAAATTTAAAAACATTTGGAGTGCAAGAAGCAAAAAATTGTGTGCAGGATACAATTGTCTCTAATTAGAGCATGAGGCCAAATGTTCTGCCCAGAACAAATCGTGCTAAGTATCACAGTTAAAAATAGTTGTCTCATTAAGACCTAACAGAAATTAGAAAGGAAGTTGTCGTGTTTTATGAATTCCTTGAAATAACTTTGAGCGGCAGTTGGATCCATTTAATATCTTAATTTGAATAAATTTCTCGATAAACACTTACAAAAATAAAATAAATCAAAGTATAGTATAAAAAAGGTATTTCGTAATTAAAGAATAAATAATAATATAGATGTAATTGACTTGGTGGTGAAAAAAGAAAGAAAGAAAAGAGAGATCATACATTTAAATCATTCGCTAATAAAAATTAATAAACTAAACTAATATTTATCAATAAAAATAAATAAATACATATCTTAATACTGTAAAAGTTCTACAGTCATTAAATAAAAAATCTTCATGTACAATGTTTATTATTTTGGCTTGATTATTTAGTATTCTCTAATTTATTTTTTAAGTTCTATTTAATCCTCTTATTATTTAAAGGTTCAATTAGATTTTGTATTTTCAAAATAGTTCATTTAAGTCCTTTATTTTTAAATATTCAATTATATCCATTATCATTTAAAACAGAATCAATTTGGTCCCATATTTATTTAACCTGTTTCAACTTTTTTTAAAAATAAGACGACCAAACATATATATGTTTACGTTGACAAATATTTATGCATTAAATGTTGCCCCAAGTTTACTGCAAGATATGCAGTCGAATGGCAATGGGCAAAGCCGACACTGAAAAGATCTGCCACAATTTTAATTGTTAACAACTATTATATTGGCAAGTAATTTCATAGATATGAACAACGCTTATGATAATCAATTGTATTTTTATATATTTATTTGAGTCATTGTTCAACTATTCCCAAAGACAACTTTGTTCAAGTATTCCCAAAGACAACTATGAAAATAATCCCTCAAGTCAGGGTAGTAATTAGGTAAACTCCCCTCTGCGATGACTTATGATTCAAAACATTACCATTGCAAGTAAAATTCATTTAGATCATAATCATAAATATCAGAATCAATTTTGTGACCAACGGCTATTTGGGTAAGTAAAAATACGATCGCCAGCGAAATAGAAACGGTATAAAATTCAACATGCAACTAATCTAGATGCACTTCCCCCTTCCATGTCAGCATGGATTACAAGTAAAACTTGCTTTCTCTCCACTCAACAGAAGCAGTAAAGTCAAGAAGCTCTCTAAAAATTCCTATTTGTAACTGTATATAAAAAAAAAAAAAAAAAAAAAAAAGATCCACCTAACTGCCTGTTTCTGTTGGCATTTTCCGTCTCTGTGACCTCTTTCTTTTCCTACTTCTCTTCACTGTGTTGTCTCCATCTGTTTCCTGCATAAGAGCAAAACAATTAATGAAGATCTAACAGATCTCTAGGAAACAGTTTATTTTCAGAGGATTGTAAAATTAATTTAAAATATATAACACCGTGGCTGAAGCTTTCTAAACATGCTAATGCAATTTAGAATTTAATCGCAGAATCACAACGAACAGTTAAATAGGAACTATACTTGCATCGATATCTAATTTGTTTCATGGAGTTCCAAAACAACTAATTATGTTCTGGCACATCATTAGATATGTACAAAACATTACACTGGTAGTGGATTAAATTCAAACTCAAAAGTTTTCTTCTGAACTTCAGGATTAATCAAGATTCAAGTGTAACAAAAAAACTAGGTAAAATGAGTCGAAGTATGGTTTTAATCTGAATGGTTGTGATACCAACACGAATCAAACTCATTTAATGATTTCACAATTATGATGGAAACTTTACCCAGATGGTGAATCAAAATTAAATCCAAAGTTTACAAGCCAGGTAGGTGTTTACATGCTCCAATTGAAAAAACATATAAATTTTGCTAACCCTACCTTCAAAGGACCAATATTTTGTTTTTCACTTTTCTTCTTCTTGCATGAAAGTGGGTTCGGACCCTGCAAAGTTTAAAAGCAGTATCATATAAACATGAGAATACTAAATGGAAATCATAAGCTGCTAAAAGTAATAAAGCTTTAATCAAGTTAACTAAAACTCATGTCAAATTTAAGTTCACTTGTAAATTAACTAGGCCATCTTTCTACACAAAATGCATCCAAAACTGCACACGCACATATTACAAAGAAATTAATTGTTTGCATAAACATTTCAAGTCTATATAAACAATTAACCACTGAATATGGTAACCAAACTCAAGCTAGGAAACAGATACAGCACAAGGGTAAATTATAACCTTAGCTCTTTTTCTCTTGAACTGAGGTTTATCCTTGATTTCCAAATGATTCCTTGCAGTAATACCCTTCTTTACTGCCTGCACATTTATGGTCTGATCTTCTGAATCCTCATTTTCCATTATTTCAGAAATGGAATGGTTAGCTTCCTCACCAGTCAATCTATTCATTACCCTATCCTTAAATATCTGGTACTCCTTCTGAGTCATATGCAATCGTCCTTCTTCAGAAGTTTTAACATATTGCCGTTGAAATGCCGACGGAGATTCAAGGAAAAGAGCATTTCTAAGACCAAATATGAGAGGCACACCTGGTACCTGCAACAAGCAGATTAAGAAGAAATAATGTATGTCTAAGTGTACAATTCTACACATCTTGCATCATTATAAAAAGCACTTCAAATTTTGACATAAATAACCAGAAGTTTTCATTTTTTTTTTCTTTAATGGGAAAAACACCATACTCAATCAGAAACAAAAGAAGTGCATAAATAACACATAGTAAGGTAGTTCATTAATGGCACAAATAGGAACCCTGGCTGAATACTGAAACACAACCATTTAAAATTCATAATGTAACAAACCAGAAATGAAAGAAACATTGGATAGACATCAAGACAGGAAGATGTTAAAGAATTTTGTACTCAACCACTCGAACGAGAAATAACTACTAGAAATGCTCTAAACTTCTATCAAGGCATAATCAACCATGAGACAAGAAGCTGGATGGATTGTCCATTGAAAGCTAGCAGATGACTCAATCAGTAACACCAAGTTGGAAGATACTTCACACATTTAGGCAAGGTGATGCAACCACAATGGGTTGAATAGGATTAGAAATGGAAAGAAAATAGAACTGGATCAGAATATAGGTGTTTATTGACAGAAAATCTCTATCAATGGATCTGTATCAAATAGAATGAAAGATATGAAACGAGAGTAATGAAGATACAAAAGATAATGCAGATGCACTAATCAAGATATTGTCTCCTTGTTTCCCCACAATTCAACCATAGCAACTATTTTCAAAATTGCTTTTAATTTTGGATCTAACCAGAAGTTTCATATTCAAAATGCTAGATTGGACAAGACACAAATTCTCCAAGATTGTTATTTAACTGCCAATTAAATACCAAGCTCATGAATTACATCAATCAGTAACCCATCTTCCACAGATAGCAACATTAAATTAGTGCTCAATTCAAATCCACCACATCTCACTAACCAAGGTTTTCAGATAAATGGCTTTGCTCAGTTAATGAGTTTCAACAAGCTTTAGGTGTTATAACAGAACGAAAAGATACTAGTAACAACTGTCTTTTAGAGTATCAATATAAATCTATTTTTAAATAATCAAAATAAGTTTGCCACCAAGAACCTTACATAAAGACAAATGTATTCTAAGTCTGACAGGTAGAAGTGATTCTTTCAAGCTGGATATCATTAAAAAATATAGCTCATCAATTAAACAAACTTTACCACAGTTACAAAGAAAATATTAAAAAGAAACACATATCTGAGCATTGGAATCAACATTAAAAAAATATAATATATTATAAACGTAACAGACCTCTTGCAACATTTTCCGCAGGTCAGTGTCCTGACTAGCAACAAAGAAATGCTCAGAATTTTTTCCTCCAACAACCTCCATGATGCAAGCATCTGCACTCGTACATTTTTCATGCTCACATCTGCAAATTGGTGTAAAATCAAAGTAATGGCCAGTTCCACAGCAATACCAGCGCTCAAATATCTCAAAACCCAAATAAACAAACAAGAAACAACAATGATCCTGACTAGTAGTCCACTTAAAGACTATCAGATGCTGATTATTACGACTAAAGATACAACATTGCTTCAAATTAGGGAGCCTTTTAACATAACATTTCACTCAGAATCATAAAAAATAATATTAACTAGTAGTCATGTATGACCAGTTCAGTCCGAATTTCAAATATACAACAATACACACTGATCAAAGAGTACCAAACTATCAACAATAACAAGCTAAGTACTCTGGTTCTGGTTATTTGATTTGGCATCGTTTATCGTACATATACATATCATTGAAACTAAAAAAAAGTTAAGGAGATAATTCATTTAACACCATACGAGCTCCAGCAGTAAGGTGAATTACCTTGCAACTATAAGTTTATGAGCTGCCTCCAGGGCCTCAGAATACGAGCTACCGAGTCGTTTCAACTCAGCTAGAACACATCTGCATAATCTCCATCCAAACCCCAAATTAACAACGATACAGAAAGGAAAAAAAAGGATCCAAATCGAAACAAATACAAATTTATAGTTCCTACCAACGAGATTGAGTTGAGCCAAGAAAAAAATGTTAATAAATCAACTTTAAACATAGAGAGTGGAAAAAAAGAAAAAGAACCTTGTTGTGTAGAGCTTGACCGTAGCACTGAGAACATTGCCAATGGCCGTGTCAGCAGGGGTTATTCGATTCACAAGAAGGTGATGCACGAATGTGCCATCACATAGAACCTTGAAAGGCTTCCGAAAACCGAAGCAAGCAGTGTAAAACGTCAAAATCTTCCTATGCCTCTTCTGCTTTTTCACCTTCATCTGCAACAATGCATAACAAAACAATCTCAGGAATTAGGTCGGAAATTTAATCGGCATTACTAGACCATTCAATTTTCGCATATACGCCGATCATAACTGGTTTCAGTCAGAACCATAACCACAATTTTTGGTAAAATAAATTTTTTCACATGTGATAGACTGATCGAGGATGGAGTAAGGTGGAAGAGAAAATAACATGAGTTTGGCATATACTTTTTTCCGTCGTCGACAGAGTCACGGCGGAGCAGCTTTAGGTTAGGGTTGTGTGTTTGGGGGGCGACGCTGTGCCGCCGTACGAGGATGCGTAAGTTAACACTTATCCCACACTTTCTATCTTTAAAAGTGGTATTGAATTAGAATTTTAAAGAATCTCAAAAGATTTTTGTTATCTCAGTGTTATTTAATTATAATTTTTAAATTATATAAATAAGTTTTATAGTATTTAATTAAAAATTTAGGATTTCTTTTAAGAAATTAATAAAATTTGATAATATTTAATTAAAAATTTATAACTTAAAAAATATTTAAAAATATGTAAATTTTGATAAATTTTATCTGATTTTTTAATAAAAAATACTTATCAAATAATTTCATCCAAAATTTTACAATTTTTTTCTTTTTTTTTTTTTGTCCTTTAGACTTTCCTATTTCACATCTCACCTAACTTCTTCTCTTCTCTTTATTAAAAGACAATGTAAAATTCCTCACAATATTTTTGCAAAAAGAACGTGATTCCGAAGAATTTGCAGTAAAGGAATTCACGTGAAAGTAGCAAAGGAAAGAAGAAAGTCCATTTCCTGAATCTCGTTTTATGTTTCTTGAGGTGGGAAGAAGGAAGTCCTATGGAAGGATATTAATTAGCATATAACATTTTTATTTATTCCTTACAGAAACAATAAATTGGGTTTAATGTTATTTAGGATATACCCAAAAATAAATAAATGTTGCATATATTTATTTATTATTTTGTACAAAAATAATAAATTTAATAATTAGCATATATTTGTATTTTTGTAGTATACTATAAATTTATCTATTTATAAATTATGTAATAATATAAATATATTCTTATTATTTAAATTTATTTGTAAAATTAATATAAAATATTTTATAAATTTTTATTGTAAATAGTTAAACCAAACATATTTTATTTTCTGAAAGCAAAAAATAAGAGGTCAAAAAAACACATTTTCTAAATCTTAAAAATTTAAAAATGAAAATTATTTTCAAAAAATGAAAAAAAAATAATATGTCGTGGAGATATTACCTCCATCTAATTATTAGTCATAGCATCATGTGTATATTGCACATTCGAAATTGTCGTCATATTCATTATAGATTTGCACCATTATCTAAGTAAAAAAAAATGACTTTGTGTGAACTCAATCCAACAAATGAGATGATTGGTCTTTATGTATATTAGACCTGCCATAATCTTCACTTGTTAACCCTTGACACGTAATGTTTGGTCATAGAGGGTGTGAAGTTTTTACGTGGTCTCTTCAATTTCATCTTGTCCACATGTTTTGGTTGACTATCATGCTTGGTATTAGATGGTCCTATTGGTTGCAATCGAATTTAGGAGTGGATCTTTACTAATTCTGATTTTTCTCATTCTTATATGATGTTACTTTTTTTTTTTCACATTGTTTTAGGATTCCTTATTTGTCTGCTTGTTGGATCTTTTATTTTTTACGTTGCACAATCATCCAATCCATAGTTAGAGCATATTATCGCAATCCCTCATATTCAACCTTGTATAAGCGGCCTTGTAGCCACACATCGTCTACCATTGGAACAGTTAAGTCAAATTCTATACAAAACACGAGAAAACCTCCCACGTGTAACATTAATAGTGTCAACATCTACCATTGGAACAATTAAGTCAAATTCTACACAAAACACGAGAAAACCTCTCACATGTAACATTAATAGTATCAACATCAACTTTCACAGTGAATTCTATAGTGCACAAGTGTGTTAGGTCTAGTACTATGTACAAGTTATTTTAGGTTGCGTGACCTGTAATTAAAAAAATAGATGAACTCAATGTAAGGCCTTACAGTGGGTAATGTTGCTAATCACCCCTTTGTTTTTTTTTTTTAATATTTAAATAATAACACCTACCTAGATTTAACAAATAAAAAAATGTATATTTTGTTTGCTCTTTTGAAAGAAAAAAAACAAAAAGAGAAACATTGTGTTGTCGGGTTCCATTTTCTGTTGGCTTGTGGCATTTCTTGGTGGTTGATGTGAACTCAACTCCTGAATGCTTAGTCTCCAATGTTTCAATTTTGCGTCAATTTTTTTATAACTTTGTGCATGTAACAAAAAATCAACTCATCCCCACTTCCACCACAATGCTCGTCTACTAAAAAAGAAAACCACCATATCAATGTGCAAATAAAGAGAGAAGAAATAAAGAGAAAAAAAAAACATAAAAGAGAAAACATGAGTCATCGAAAAATTTCATGAAACATCGCTAGCGAATCTTTCCCATCACCATGTATAACATTGACATATTCTTTGTCTTTCTCCCCTTTCTTTGTTTCCTGGTTTGCACCACCACTAGTGAAATCATCGTGACCAGATCTATGACTGCTGCTAGAAAATCTTTCGATTTAAAAACGATACCCTCCTTGCCTACTCTCACTTATTTAGTTATCCAACACCACCATGTAGGGCAATAAGCGTGGTTGACGATAACAAAGAAGGTCATGAATGTGATGGTAGTGAAAGTTTTTGGTGGCCGTGGGTCGATGAGGAAGAGGAGAGTGCCAGTGAAAGGGTTGCGTTGAAGGAAATATGAAAATTATAAAGAAATTGACGAAAGAGAAGAAGTCTTGCCATAAAACTTTTATCAATTAAAAAATATTATTAACCTATATTTTGTGTACATGATACAACACAACATTTCACCCTTGACTATTTATTGTTATATTCAAGAGTTTGAAAAAAATGTGCACAGTACGAAACTTAACAAACTTGTGGACAGTAGAACTGACCCAACTTTAACTAGCTATTCCACTACCACAAAGTGAAATACTTTCATTACAACATAAAATATTTTTTCTACGAAACCTCATAGAAACAACAATTTTCATAATCTTTGCTTCTGGTGAAAAAGAAAGAAAAGGATCATGTTTAAACCGATAGATAATGATCGAATATCATGCATGATCCCTCCTCCGCAACTTATTTCTATCCATCTCCTCATCAAATTTGATCATAAAGAAACCATGGCCAACATCAATCAAAGCAAAACCAACAATCAACTTTCATACCTCCATACTCTTTCCCAATGATTTAATCATTAGTGCCCAATGATTTAATCATTAGTGCATTCTGCCAAGGGGCGCACAGCCCTTCGAAAATTTTGATTTTGTTTTGAAATTTGTAATTTTTTTCCCCTAATGTCTAGCGCAAAATCCAACATGTTCGGTAGGAGAAAAAAGAAAAAAGCAGAAAAATGTTTTTCTCAAAATTTGCCGCGTTTATAATATTGTTCTTTTCCTATTCCCTCCACGTCCGCTCGAACCAAAACCCACCCCCGTAGCGCACGGCTTATCCTACGCACCCCGAAACCCATTAAACAAACAACTGAAAGCTACAACTTCAACTCTGTGCTACTCCTTTGTCACTGAACTTTCTCGGAGGTACTCTCTTTCGCTCTCTGTAATTTCTTCACATGTTTCTGCTTCTCTTTCATCTTCGCTCTGCAATTTCTCTTTTCCCTCTCAGTGTTTTTGAAATTCGTTTGAAACCCTAACACTGTCTACGAGATTGGTTTTACTTGGATTTCCCGTGCTCCTACTTGATTCCTCCTGCTGAAAACGCGAATACACTTTCATACCCCGATTTTGACATAGAACTAGAATTTTCATAGCTAGTGTTTTTCCTGATTTGAAAGTCAAATTGCCTTGTTTATTAGACTGTCATTGAAACTGCTTAAGGGGTTCCGGTCTTTTCATTTCTGGCTTTGCAATAGCTAAAGTAGCTTCCTCTGAACATCCTCAATTTATTTTATTTTTGAATTCTTCTGTTTTACAAGTACACTATTGCTGTGATTTGAGAAAGCATGTAAAATACTCTGTTGTGTTTCTAATGCGTTGATGCTTATGGAATGTTTTTTTTTTTTTTTTTTTTTATTTACTCTTATAGGTACGGTAATGGTACGGTAATGATACTTTCAACATGTACATCAAGCAGGTAATTGCACTTTGGAGTGTTTTTTTTAGTACGTTTGATTAATTTAATTTTGTTAACTTCTGCGGTGTCCTAAATTATCAGATTTGGCTAGATTGAGTTAATGGATTATGATTCATAAACACTTTCTCTCTTTTAAACACTATACTATGCTGTTATTTGGATTTTGGAGTTGGTTCTTTGCCAAATGGTTTTTCTAATGTATTTGTTTGTGTTTGCTTTTAGGTTGTGATTGAAGGTTTTAAGAGTTACCGAGAGCAAATTGCCACAGAGCCTTTCAGTTCTAAAGTTAATTGTGTTGGTAATAATTTTACTGAAAAGCTTTTAGATGCTTTCTTCTATTGATACTGGAAAATCCTTTGAAATGCATGCATGATGTGGACATTTCATTCATGACATGTTACAATGGCAGCTTATTGAAATTGAGGCAATATAGAATAAGTTGTTTAGTCAAATTTTATTTGAATTCAGATATATTTGCATAGACTACATACATATATTAGCGTGCATAAAACCCTAATACCAACAAAATTTGTGAATTAATTTTTGTTGCAAATATGCATATAAATATCATAGTACTTCATATAAGAGAGAAACTGTTTTCTGTGTTATGATCTTAAAAACAATTTCATCACATATAAGTTACAGCAGATACTTATTTATTCTTTAAAATCCTGCCATTTATCTCCTACCATAACTCCAATTAACTGCAATATCTACATTCTACATTTTCATAGAGTTGTACCCTACTTATCTTTGCGAAGCATTTAAGTAGCTATACTATATAGGTCTAGCATCTGAACTATGCAGGAAATGATGGCTAGTCTAGTAAAGATTAATGGATAACTAAGAAAGTGCTTCATTAAGATTGTGCCATTGTGGTTCTGAGTAAACCATATTTATTAATTCTATTAAATATTGTTATTCAAAATCCAAATGAAAGACTTTGCCTTGGAACTCGGAAGTCACCTTTTCAGTTCTGTTAATATCCATAAAAAGAAGAGTTAAGGAGACACAGAGAAGAATTTTATTCCGAAACTGAAAACCATTGCATGATCTCGTCCTACTTGATTGCTATGCTGATAGGTTTGTTCTCACATCAAGCTAAAGGCTGCATACATTTTTTTGGCAGAACTGCATTCTTTACTCACTACATTGTCTTCATTTTCATTACTTCCTTTTTCCTTGATATCAGTCTAATGCATTTTTCCTTTTTTTTCTTTAATTACATTTCATTTAAATGTTAAGTTGTTTCTAAAGATAAATTTTGATCTTTTCCTTTCAAATGATGAATGCATCTGAATTGTATTTGTTTGTAACTTTAATAATATCTTTTCAATTATTTATTTTTGCAGTTGGTGCTAATGGATCTGGGAAGACAAACTTTTTCCATGGTAAGAAATCACCATTTTTTTCTTTGAATATACTACTTAATTTACTGACAACCATTTAGTTTTCGGAAGTAAATGAAATCAAATCTCTGACCTTCAATTGGTACACCTTTTTTCTTTTGTAGCCATCCGTTTTGTGTTAAGTGATCTCTTTCAAAACCTACGCGGTGAAGATAGGCAGGCACTTCTCCATGTATGGCACAGTTCGTCCATTTATTTATACTTCTGGTTCTCATCTATAGCTAATCAATTATAGAATTTGGATATGCTTAAATAAATTATTCTCTGCACAGGAAGGAGCTGGACACCAGGTTTTATCTGCGTTTGTGGAGATTGTGTTTGATAATTCAGACAATCGTATCCCGGTAATATGTTGAGGATAATGATTTATCTTCTGTTCACTATTCACTTATATTAAAACGAAATGCTGGTTATCTTTTTTTCCATAAAGTGTATCCTAAATGGTGATAAAAAATGGGACTTTATTTGGCATTTCTCTTTCTCAATTCTCAGTGAAAGGATAGATTGTCTAAAAGCTGTTATAGTGCATATGCACATTGATTTGATTCTACAAAATAGTCACTTTTTCTGCTATTTTAATCTATTTTACCTTTTTGACTGGTGGATGGTTGGATATTTATCCATTCTTGTGCAATTAATGCATATTGTGGTTAAGCTGCTTTCAGAAATGAGTCTGTAGGCAAAGAAATAATTTTTTTATTTAACTGGATGAAGACTTAATATCTAGATTTTATAATTTTTTATCCTCTTTTCACTCTACGCCATTGTTAACTTATTTGTTCTCTATGTTGGATAAACTTCTTTTCATTCCATTTTTGAAAGTCTTTGGCATTGGAATTCTGATGGTGCATATTTTCTGCTAGCTGTGAAGTAATTTGATTGAAGATGAGGTGCTTTGCATTGTTTTGATTTCACTGAACTTCTACGATACAATTTCAATTTTAATAAATTTTTTATGGCGAAAGCAAAATCTTGCTTTGATACTTGTGGATGTAATAATTGCATTTCTTCAGAATTGATTTCTTTGTACTTTCTTTATTAAAAGTGCTTTATGTTTGAAAATCACTTATCCATGAAATTCTCAACTATGCACTATCTTAGCATCTATCTGTGTTGGTGAATAGGTTGACAAGGAGGAAGTGCGCTTGCGCCGGACTATAGGTTTCAAAAAGGATGAGTATTTTCTAGATGGAAAGCACATAACGTGAGTGAAATAAAATTACATGTTAGAGCATATACTTTGCATTTATTTTTCACTTCAGAGAAAAATGTCATATTTTATTGTATGCTGTTTGGTTGTATGAGTATTTTCCTGTATCCTAAAGATCATTACAATTTGCAGAAAAACTGAAGTGATGAATTTGCTGGAGAGTGCTGGGTTCTCCCGATCAAATCCTTATTATGTTGTACAACAAGGAAAGGTATTGGCCGATGGAAACAGTGCTTGAACTTGGTTTGGGATTTATTATTGTTGTGTTTATAGACTTTGAAATTTCTAAACCTGTTCCATTTTTTCTATTGCATAGATAGCATCACTAACCTTGATGAAAGACTCTGAACGACTGGACTTGCTGAAGGAAATAGGTGGTACTAGAGTTTATGAGGAGAGGCGTCGTGAAAGTTTGAAAATAATGCATGAAACTGGCAAGTTTATGATTTATCTAGACTTTCCTATTTATTTATTATTAAATTAAGTTCATTATTTGTAATCTACATATAATACTAAAGTTCTACTAAAATTACCTCATGCCACTTTCTTTTAATTTTTACATCACTTATTTTTTATTAACTTTATTTGTTTCTTAACCTTTATATTTTCAACCTTTTACATTGTTTCTTTTATTATTTTTTTAAAATTTCAAACAAATAACAATAAGAAACATTATTTTTAGTAAATATTACACACGCACATATATTTATATCTTAAGTCGAGAACAATAAAAATATACATAAACATAATGTGTATTTGGTACTTTTTTTTACTTAGCAATAAATTTATACTTACAAGTCCTAACAAAAATAATATTTGAAAAATATTTATTTAATTTAGTTTTTATAATTTTATTAATTATACTTAAATTTTGTTTCATAAAGCTTATTTTTCTCTCTTTTGTCATATTTTTGATTTATCATTGGGTTCATCTACCACCAATCCCAATTAACTTGGGTTAAAGGTGCTGTTGATGTTGATGTTGATGTTGATACTTAAATTTTGTTTATATTTGTAATATTAGCATTAGGTGATTTCAAATTCTTGAAAGTTTCAATTAAAATATTTGAAAATATATTTAACTATACTTGATTTTTGTTTATTTGATCAGTAATGCATTTGAATTCTATTGATACTAGGAATATTATTATTAACAAAAGAAACATCAATTTTTTATTTTAAATATATGTTATTTTAAATAGAGATCTTGCTTAATATCATATGAGATGTTTTTTATATAATTTTCAATCGATGATGAATTATTTTATTGAATGGAATAATATTTTTATTTTATTGAAACAACTGAAAAGTAGCTAACTTTAAGTTTTTGAAATTAATTAAAACTAATAGTTGCATTGGAACATATTCAAAATTAACCTACCATCAAAGTTTTAAATTGGTTATCATACTGTTTAAAAATATAGATCAATCAAATGGATTGTAAAATAAAATTTTATTAATTTTTTTGAATTAACTTTATAATGAATTATTGACTTAATTTTAGTAAATTTCATTAATAATTCTTTGAATAATCACTGTATAAATGAATAAATATATGTGGGTTTATTTTTTTATTTTTTAAGTACTATGTTTATAAGATTTAATTTTAATAATATTATTATACTTTTAAATAATAGAGTTCTATGAATTAAATATCAAATATATAAAATATTTTTATACATTATGA
>PYAF01002404.1:85240-122272 GCA_007407185.1 Glycine tomentella
TGATTTTTAATAATTAGTTAAAACAACCATTTTTTTGGTTATGTGGGAGGACTTATTTTTAATAATTAATTTAATATAAAGTTAATTTTCAAGGTACTAAATAAATAGTTTAGTATTTTGTTATAAGTATTTTATAAAATCTACTTATTAAATTATATATTTTAAAACTCAACTTAATATTGTCTTTATTAGCGAATGATTAATAATAAGAAAATAAAATATTATATATTTTATAAATTCATGCATCACATTGGTATGAAATCTAGTGTTTATTATTCTTGTTATTAATGTTGTTATTGTCATGCATTTTCTGTTAGACAGGTAATAAAAGAAAGCAAATAATCCAAGTTGTACAGTATTTAGATGAAAGGTTGAAAGAACTAGATGAGGAGAAGGAGGAACTTAGAAAATATCAGCAGCTTGACAAGCAAAGAAAATCCTTGGAATATGCTATTTATAGCAAAGAAGTTCAAGATGCTCAGCAAAAACTTACAGAGGTTATATGTGATAAATGTTATGTCTTGTATAATTATTTGCATGATTTCCTACTGTTTTATTTGTTTGATTTACTTCTTGATGATTGGGTAGTTAGTCACAATTGTTTTGGTGATATTCTTTTGGTTCTTAACCTTGCTGTGTAGTTCAAAATCACAACTATATCACTGGAGATAAGACACTGAAAGTTTAAATAAATTCTTATGAGTACCTCTTAAAATGTGGGTTTGGGTGTAACTCAATTTCAAAAGCTAGCTCATAGGGTGAGGGTTGCCCCTCACTTATATACTCTATCTTGGCCTTCTCTCTAGCTGATGTGGGTCGTGAGATTTTTTCCAATACATCCCTTAACGCCCAACACTTTGTGTGCGTGGATAATATTGTGGGTAACCTATTTAGTAGATTTAGGATAGGTTCTATTAACCTTTTAAAATGTGAGTTTGGGCCTAATTTGACCCCATGGTCCATTTGTAATCGGCTCGATACCTGTAACTCCTCTTTTCTTGCTAAAAATGTGGATTAAAGGCCTGTCATATACTCAATGCAATTATTTGGAGTTTATAGTTGTGCACTTTAATTTCTTTGTTGATCCTTATAGATCAATCGTAATATTGGATGTCAAATATATATTGTTCAGACACTTTTAATCCCATTGTTGTTATATATTGGGTTTCTGGTGCTTGTAGTTGAATGCTTGTCACCTTGTTTTAGATAGAAGATGCTCGGGCCAAGGTTTCTGACACATCAGCAAGGAAGTATAATGATGTTCTTGATGCACATGAGAAATCCAAAGATTTAGATAATACATTAAAAGATGTTACGAAAGAACTTCAAAACTTTAACAAAGAAAAAGAGGTTATTGAAAAGCGACGAACAGTGGCATTAAAGAAGCATACAGAGCTTGAGCTTGATGTCAAAGACTTGCAAGAGAAGATCTCTGGGAATACCCGAGCCAAAGTACTAATTTGAAGAAGTCCTCTTATGAGTTATTTTGTTGGAATGGTTTTGTACATGGCTCATCTTTTACCTACATGCTTTCAGGAAGATGCTGCAAGACAACTGGAGATGCTTGAGAAAGAAATTCAAGATTCAACTGCTGAACTGGGCAAAATTGTTCCTTTACATGAAGATCAGGTTCAGAAAGAAAAAGACATTGCCAAACGGTAGGTTATGAATGTACTTGTCTTTCAATATGCTTCAATAAGTTTACTGTATCTAACTCTCCCAGTTTATGTATTCAAAATTTCTGAGATGGTGGTTTTGTTTTTGAAATTTATTCTATTGATTTGTTGAGGATATTCAACAGATTCTAATTAGTTATTCTCCCACATAACTGAATTGTTAGAATAATGGAGCGTGAGAAGAAACTCAGTATACTTTATCAAAAACAAGGACGTGCAACCCAGTTTTCAAGTAAAGCTTCTCGTGATAAGTGGCTTCAAAAGGAGATTGATGATCTTGAACGAGTGCTTTCTTCAAACAAGGGGCAGGCAAGTGTTCATTTATCTGTTTAGCTATAATGAGTTATGTCCTAAATACTCTTTTTAACAGATTCATGGCATGAAGATGTCTGCTTTTCTTTAATCTTGTTTTTCATTGATTTTAAATGTGTTATCAAAATGATCTTTCTACTCTGTTGTATATGCATTTTTTCATGTTTTCTGCCTACCAGATCAAGTGCATGTCTAACTGGGAGAAATAATCACTTACTTTTGTCAACTTCCTAAGGTAGATTTTGAAGAAAAGGTTATTATTCCTGGGAAAATAATCATTCCTTAACATGCAGAGTGTTATTAGAAAATAGAATGAAAGAAGTACAATATCAGAGGATATGGTATCCCCATCGAAGAAACAAAATGTGTGATTGCCACTACAAACAATATTATCTAAGCTTGTTCTTTGAATAAGGAGAAGCCTGTTACTACACAATCTCAGACTCACTACACAATCTCAGACTCAGCTGAATGGAACTTTTTATGCTGCTTATTTTAAAATGAACTGGGTTATATATACATATTTACATTTTACTTGAATCTCATATGTTCATAAACCTTAACGGTATTAAGCCATACGGTACTCAACTTGTTAACATTGATATATGAGTATTCTTAGTGTATAGAACTTTCATGTGATCAGTGACCCTTGCCATGGGTTCCCATATTGCTTTTCATATTGGCAAATTGTAATCTCTAACATGGTAACGAATTTTTTTTTGTTAATCTCTATCTTTTGTAGTCTCCTGTTTTATGAACAATGGTCTTTTATACTATGTTCTCTTCCTTGTTTTTGATTGTTGTTTTGGTCTGCAGGAGCAAAAGCTTTTGGATGAAATCGATCGGCTTAAAGAAGAACTACAGGATTGTGATGAGAACATAAACAGACGTAAATCAGAAATTACTACTTTGGAATCTCTCATTGCTCAGTCACGTGAAGGGCTTAATCGTTACAAAGAAGAGAGAGACAAGTTACATGGGGAGAGAAAGTATGTAACTCCTCTATTGTCTAGTTTTTTTTTTCTTCTTTTTTTAAATTTCTTTGTAGACTTTTTACTAGATGAAAGAAGAAATGTTGTTACAGTGAAGAATGCATACACTGAAAGTGTAGGATGGGGTGCCCTCCTTAGCAAAAGTAGAAAGGAGAAACATAGTAAACTGCAAAAGTATATTATTTATTACTTTTCATAGTCAAGAAAATATTTCTTATGAGTTTAAATTGTTACGTTATAGGTCCCTATGGGGCAAAGAGAATGAACTTACTGCTGAAATTGATAAGCTGAGAGCTGAAGTTGAGAAGGCTGAAAAGAGTCTTGATCATGCAATTCCTGGTGTGAGTAATCCCTCTTTCTAACTTCTTTAACATCTCCTTTTGTATATACCATTAAATTGTCAAGAATCCTTAACATGGTGTATCTGAATTGTGAAAAATATGTTGCTAAAAAATACTCACTCGGTTTGAATAAATATATGATAAAAATGACAACCCTTGAGTCATGGGTCAACCCAGTCAGTCACTAGTCACAGGTTGTTGTTTTTATCTATCACCATGTTTGACACTATTATGATGTTCAGGATGTGCGAAGAGGGTTGAATTCAGTTAGGAAGATCTGCAGGGAGTATAACATTTCTGGAGTTCACGGTCCAATTATTGAGTTGCTAAATTGTGACGAAAAGTTTTTCACTGCTGTTGAAGTTACTGCAGGAAACAGGTCATTTCTCACTGATATTTTTTATGTATTGGATTCATCACACGTTGCATTGAGCATTTTCCTATATTGTTTTGGGGGAGGGGGAGGAGAATTTGGCACATCAGTTGTTTCAGAAACATATTTAAGCCTTTTTAGTATTTGTTCTTGGCCTGATTTCTTTACTGGTTTTATATTTTTGCACATTTGGCTTTAATGTTTTAACATCTTTTTTTGAACAGCTTATTTCATGTGGTTGTTGAAAATGATGACAAGTCAACCCAGATAATTAGACATCTTAATTCACAGAAAGGTGGTCGAGTTACATTTATTCCACTTAACAGAGTAAAGGGTCCACGTATCACTTATCCACAGAGTTCGGATGTCATACCTCTTTTAAAGAAATTGAATTTTAAACATGACTATACTCCTGCATTCAGTCAGGTTAGCTTCTAAACAAATGCTATCTTTTATTTCACATGGGTATAACATCTTTAGGTTCTATTTGTGATTAAATGATTCTGAGGTTTTGGTCTATCAGATGTCAACTTAACATGAAAAATTGATGCATAATGGAGAAGCATGTTAATTTATAATAATCATTGTATTTAAAGATTATTATTTATTGTGTAGGGCTTGTTTTATCATGTTTTTATCAAAAGTAAGTTTAACATTTTCTCTTATTTTAGAGATCTCCCCTACTCTTGAGAAACAAGAAAACCATTATTCATTGCATTTATGACTGGTGTAGTCATATTATGAATAAGAGCCTCCTCTGTGTAAATTAGACACAGAATTCATATGTTTCTTCGTTTCTCTCTTCCTTAACAGTTTCTAAACTATTGTAACACAACACAAGCATCTAGTGGCCAGGCCTATATTACATATGAACCTACTTCAGGTTGTTTGTACTGATCCTGATTTTGGTTCAATTAGACTCGTCTCTTCCCGTGTTATACATTCTCACTAGATAAATATCCTGTTGGGATATTTACTAGATTTATATACTCCATCTAACAGGGATGAGAATTCGAAGGTATTACTGTGTAATGTGTATATTTCAAAACAAGGGGGTAGATCTGTGTAATGTTCAAATTCAAATATCACACGGGAGTTCACTAGAAAATTTTCAATGTAAACACAGTAATTGACATAGTAGTCAATAGTGGCCGGAGTGTCTGCTATTGCAGCAGAGTGACAGTGAGGTGTGATGCAGACCTCTTTTGCGTTGCATTTTTGAGTTGTGGTTGGAGTGGTTGCGATTCTGACTACGAGCCCAAGTGAAATATGCCATACTTGACATTCTGCGACCTCTGTCGTGCCGTTGCCGGCCACCCACTCTTCCATTTGTGTTCTGTAACAGGGACGATTCATTTTCACAGGGGTGGCATGAGCTAACAAGAACATGGTTAGTAATGGGTCGGGTCCTTAGATCCTTAGGGTTTTATTGTTTCTTTTTTCCTAATCTGTTGGGCCTTGGGCCTCTAGTCCAACATTTCTCTGCCATATATTTTCACAATGGTGGGTTTTTAACTTGTTGTCTGTGATCTATTATTTTGTTATAATATAATAAACTAAATAATAATAATAATAAAAATTATAATACTATAAATAAAAGAACTTAATAAAGCATAATATATGATAATAAATTAAAATTACAGTAATAAAAAAAATAATCAACTAACTAATAATAGTTATAAAACTAAATAAAACACAATATATATTATAATAAGCTAGGGTTTAAATAGCGGCGCTTTAGCGTGCTATCTCGCACCAAGTGCGGGTTGCGGCATCCAGCCGCTACTTCCGCGCCGCAACGCGACGGTTTCCGGTAGCAGCTGGTAGCGGCGGTGCGGTTGGCAGCACAGTGCGGCGCTATCACGCCGCTACATGGAAGAGAAGCCAGTTGCAGAGGTTGCAGAGGAATTCGCTATCGGGGGCACAGGTTTGAAAATTAAATGAAAGTTAAGGGTAAACGTCCAGCAATAAGTGAGGGTAGTTTGGACTTTTACCCTTTCTTTTTCACTGAAAAGTGCCCTCTCTCTGCATCCCGTGCTTCACACTTTCGCTTTCTCCCTCCCTCTGCAGTGCTTTCCCTCCCTCTTTCTTTCCCGACGAAGCTTGTTTCATTGCTCCGCTGTCCGTGCTCCGCTTGATATTGGCTCCACTGCTTCGTTGCTTCGTCCCTCCCTCTTAATTGGTTAGGTTCCTCCTTCTCGATATTGGCTCTGTTTCTGCCTCCTCCTCCTTCTTTTAGCCTTCACCGCAGCAGCAAAATCCCTGCAGCTTCCTTTATGTTCCTTGAATCCTTGTTTTGAATGTGTAGTATTATACTTTTCATTCCTCATTTCCTCCTATTTTGGGTGATTTCTTATCTTATAGTATTTATATACGTGGTATAATTTATTATATAAGTATTTTTATGGACTTCACAGTAGCAGCTTTACTGCTACCCGCTATACCGCTATATCGTTTTTGGGGTCGGCCGCTGCCCGCTATTTAAAACTATGATAATAAGCTAAATAATAATAATAAATTCTGAATAATATAATAATAAGAATATATATTAAATAAGATGGAAAGTAATAATGAGGAATCAACTATATGTAGAAAATGGAAATTTATAATTTATTTTTAATGTTTTAGTAAATAAGATGTTTGTTGTTGATGTGATGGCGAATCTATTATGTCTGTCTATGGTGCTATGGTTTGTGCACAAGGTTGGCCGAGTAAATTAGACTTGTGCTTATGAGATAGACAAGACATTTCAGTTGAACACCTTTATAGAATTTTTTTTTTGGAGATTCACTGAATGGGATTTTCTTAGAAGGTAATTTTGTTCTTCTTGTTTGTTTCAAGTTGATTTGCATATGCTAATGTATTAAAAATAATTAGGTGATAGCATATTGTTAAATATTAATTATGTAGTTGCATTGGATGTCCCTTAACTTGTGATATTTCATAGGTCTTTGCTAGAACAGTTATCTGCAAGAATTTGGATGTGGCTTCAAGGGTTGCTCGTTCTGATGGTCTGGACTGCATAACGCTGGATGGTTGGCCTAGTTTTTTTCATTGTCTGTCTACTTGATCTGGGTTGGTTTGTGTTTTGCCCTCACAAATTGTCTGACTTATTACAGGTGATCAAGTAAGCAAGAAAGGTAGTATGACCGGAGGATTTTATGATCACAGACGATCAAGATTGAGGTTTATGAATATCATTAAGCAGAATGCAGACACTATTCACATTAGAGAGGAGGAATTGGAGAAAGTTAGATTTAATCTACAAGATATCCTTTATGTTAATAAATCAACATTCTTTTTTGTGGTTTTCATTTCTCTTAGGCGAGAACTCATTATCAAAAAATGAGGAAATAAAGGAAAGAAAATCCTGTAGATCTGCTTGTTGGAAAAAATAGCTCCAAGAGTGAGGATAAAGGAAACTTTAGATGTGTTTACTTTTTGTTATAATGCATATTTGATATTTCTTGATTAACTGCAACCTTACCACTATAATTTTACTAGTGTGCTGGTTACTTTTTCTTGTTTCTTGGGGCATATTCTTGTTGATGTCTTAAAAGAATATTTTAATGGGTAAAGGTGCATTGCTTCATAAAATTGTTTTGTTAGAAACGTGTCAAGTTGAAGTTGAAGATAATAAGATGCTCTACCTAGGTTTTATCAAGGACAAAACTTGTGTCATAGCATTTTGATTGTTCCATAAGCCTTTACTGAACTCCAATGGTTCTTTTGGACTCTATTATCTAGGGACTTCTTTATTATTTTTTCTTGCATTTGTTTATTTATTGATGATGATTGGTTTTCCTTTGGATGATTTATTTGCGTCATCTTTTGCTAAAAGTCTTGTAAGAGAGCCTCAATTTGTTTTTAACCTGACAACACGAAATGTCATATATCTTTGTTTTTGTGAAAGACTTCTCTGATGCCTAAGCTATTCCACCGATGGTTGTTTTTACTGAATTAGTCTTACAGATAGATCAAAAGATAAATGAAATTGTTGCTGAGCAGCAGAAGATTGATGCCAAATGTGCTCATGACAAATCTGTAATTGAACAGCTTAAGCAGGATATTGCTAATGCTAATAAGCAGAAGCTGTTAATTTCTAAAGCACTTACAAAAAAGGTGTTTTGGATTTCTCAATTATACTTAATTATCCCCAGGGAGCTGCTTTTGGTTGGTAGTTGGTTGTGGAATTTTTCACTATTTGTTTTTACCTTTTTCCTTAATTGCTTGTAGGAGAAGTCTGTTGGGGATGTCCAGAATCAAATTGAACAGCTTAATGCTAGTATCGCTATGAAGACAGCTGAGATGGGCACTGAGCTCATTGATCATTTAACACCAGAGGAGAAAAAGCTTTTGTCAGATTTGAACCCTGAAATCAAAGAACTTAAAGAGAAGCTTGTTGCTTGCAAGACTGATCGTATTGAGGTTATTCAATCAATTGTATTGGTGCTCGCAATCTTCATGGAGTTAGTGTTCTTATTCTGACTTAAAATTTTGCAGACTGAAGCACGGAGAGCAGAGCTGGATACCAATCTAACCACTAACCTTAGGAGAAGGAAACAAGAGTTGGAGGCTGTAATATCATCTGCGGATGCTGACTCTTTGGTTGCTGATGCTGAATCAAAGTGGCAGGAACTTAGTGATGCTAAAATATTGGTTGATGATGCAACAGGGCAGCTTAGAAGTGAGAACTTCAAATTTTCAATCAATCTAGTCTTTTATCTATATCTTGAATATATTTCCTTGTTTTACCAAATATTCTTGCTCAGGTGTTACTGAAAGTATAAATGACCGAACACGGCAAATTAGAAAGATCAAAGATGAATTGAATAAATTGAAGGTAATAATGACCTTGTAAATTGAACGTTGGTTATATGTATTATTGCTTCCAACAATGATGAAAGCTTTTGGCTGTAGTCTTTGGAGGACGAGTATGAAAGGAAACTTCAAGAAGATGCAAAAGAATTAGAGCAATTGCAGAGTAAAAAAAATACATATGCTGCTAAAGAAGAGGAATATGCCAAGAAAATAAGGGAACTGGGACCATTGACATCAGATGCTTTTGAGGCGTGAGTCTTTTCTTTTGCCATATTTTTCTTTTTATGTGTGTGCATTGGATGAATTATTTTAGAGATATTAAACGAAAACTGAAAGATGCTATGAAAAGATCAAGAAATGACAGTTCAATTAAATGGAAAGCATTAAAGGACTCCGTTTCTATTAGCAATATTTCATGTAAGGAAAAGTGACAATTTTCTTCCACAATCTATTGATATTGTCACCTTCTTAACTAAGCCTTGTGCTCTTGTCAAATATTCCAAACTTCTGCAATGATACATTTTCATGGAACACATTTGTTCTCACTCCATTGCCTTTAAATACGGCATGGTTAACTCCTGCATCCATTCAGACAAAGCATGTATCCAAGCAAATGAACAGGAAATTAATCCTATCTCCAACAATTTTGGATTGTTTTGTTATTTTGCTGCTTCATTTTTTAAAATTAATATTAGGTATTTAGTCTTTTTTTGGAGGTAAACTTGATTACTGTGCCATGATATTTTTGATGATCTGCCAGATATGGTGCTATTGCAGTTTATAGTTCGCAGATTGCAATTTATCATTGTCTCTTTACTTTGTTTATAGCTAACTTTATTTAATTCCTTTCCTCTACTCATTGCAAATGACAGGTATAGACGAAGGAATATTAAAGATTTGCACAAAATGCTGCACAGGTGCAATGACCAATTGCAACAGTTCAGTCATGTAAACAAGAAAGCCCTTGACCAGTATATAAATTTTACAGAACAGCGAGAAGAACTTCAGAAAAGACAGGCTGAACTTGATGCAGGAGATGAGGTACTTTGCAGAGATTTCCATTTGGAATGCCCTTTATAATTGTTTCCATTTATTGAGGACTACACTGCCTAGCAACTGATCTGTCATGGCTACATTTGTTAGTTTTGCACTTTACTATCTAAATGGTTTAGTGCAACTGACTGTCATGGCTCTGAAAGTGTTTTTTTTAGGTGCCTCTTTAGTAGGTCTTGTTAACCAATCCCCTATATGTGGAATAACCTAGGAATGCTTATGTCTGATTTGGGTTCAAGCTTGATTTTGCAAGTCAGACTGATTCCAATGCAACTAATGTATCCTACATTACCATCTTTTTTTGACTTATTGTATTGAATAATTACAGAAAATTAAGGAGCTGATAACAGTGCTAGATCAACGGAAGGACGAGTCAATAGAGCGCACTTTCAAAGGTGTTGCCAGGCATTTTCGGGAAGTATTTTCCGAACTTGTGCTGGGGGGCCATGGTCATCTGGTTATGATGAAAAAGAAGGTTTGTGATCATTCTTGATTTATTGTTAGGAGTCAGTTGCAAGGTATGAGACTTGGAGTCTCACATTGGAAGTATGTAATTCTGGTGTGAGGTTTATAAGGCCTTGAGCTCTCCAACTACCATAACTAACTTTTTGTGGTGTGATTTTCCCTAGTTATCACTTATCTATTCAGTTCTTTTTTTTGAATGGGAAAAAACAATGTTTATAACTTGTTTTCTTGGTTTCATGTTTTAAAATAGTTTTAAGTGGACATTTTTTTTTTAATTTTATTGTTTTCATGTCTTATTGATTCCATTCTCTTGTTTCAATGTGGTGCTTGATTATTACTTTATTTCTTTGTATTTTGCAAAAAGGTGTTAGGAATCTCCAGAATTTTTTTTTTAGTCGTTGTAATTGATATGAAAGTGATATTTATGTATTGTATTTCTTTTCCCTCAGGATGGTGATCATGATGATGACGAAGATGAGGATGGTCCTCGTGAAGCAAATCCAGAGGGGAGAGTAGAAAAGTACATTGGAGTGAAAGTGAAGGCAAGTGTATTCCTTTTATGCCTTTATTTTTAATTTTAATGTAAAGTTTCTGCCAGAATGCTTGAGGGTTTGTTAACCACACCCGTTGGGATGAGTCTATTGTTGTTTGTATCAGAATGCTTGAGGGTTTGTTTTGTACATTAAAAGAGTCAGATAATTGTGTGGGCGAGGAGATATTTTTATTCATATTTGGAGATGTTTTTTTTTCCTTTCTCTCATTTCTGGTTTTTATTTAGACTTACATAATGCAACCAATCAAAAGCAAAACTTTATTTATATCATCTAATAACACAAACTGCATTAAAATAGCTGTGTCGTTCATTGGTCCTTTACGGCTTTACTGCAGTTACCCCAGCATTGCCTCAAAAAATTGGTGATTTTTATTTATACTATATTAAAAGTACATAACATAGCATCTAAGTTCTCACATTTCTGGACATGTTTATTACTTGCAGGTCTCATTTACTGGACAAGGGGAGACACAGTCCATGAAGCAGTTGTCTGGGGGTCAAAAAACTGTTGTGGCCCTTACACTTATCTTTGCCATACAGCGATGTGATCCTGCTCCCTTTTATCTATTTGATGAGATTGATGCAGCGCTGGATCCACAGTACAGAACTGCTGTTGGAAGTATCCATTTTTATGCTTGCTACCAAATTATGTCAAATGATGGTCCTGTGCAATTGTTCCATCTCTATTTACTGCATACCTCATCTTCCATTAAATGAAATTTTATTGTGCATATTGGAGGTAGAGGTTTAGGTTGATGTTATATATGGTGAGTCTTTAACCATTGAAAACATACCTACTATTGTGTACCTATCACTTAATGACTCAACTCAAAACTGTGTTTGGAATGGAATGGGATGGGGTGCAATGAAATGAAGTGGAATTAAATTATTTTTCAATTGTTTGGATATTTTTATGATGAATTGGGAAAAAAAGTGGTTCTGTTCCATACCCCTCAAATTGGAGGGGAGGAAAAAGGAGGGGGGGTATTGGGGACAGAATGGAATGCATTCCATTAGATTCCATTTCATTTTATCCTATCCTATCCAAACAAAACCTAATATTATTCCATTCCATTATACTCCATACAATCTCTTTTACATCTCCTAGATTTTTTTGAAAATATCTAATGTTATCATATCATAGATTATCGATTAAGGTTAGTTTCCCTTTTTTTTTATTCTCTCTAAGCATTGGTTACCACACTTCCTTAATTATCTCATGATATTTTTCGTATTTAATTAGGATTAATGTGATTAGTAGAAAAGGGTTTTTGCTTTAGGTTTTATGAACAATACCATCAGTTATATTTTATATCATGTGAATATAATGTTTAGTCTCTATTCTCTCCGTTTTGGTGGTCCCATTGAGATAAGGCTTTTGTTTTTGTGTTGTATTTGTACGAGTTTTTGGTGATATTTAAATTTAAAAATTAATTCATGCTTGTGATATTCTTTCTGAATGGCATCTAGATTTCCTATTATTCCATTGCCCCTTTTGGAATTCTTAATCTTCCGTAGATATGATTCGTCGCTTGGCTGACATAGCAAACACTCAATTTATCACAACAACATTCCGCCCAGAGCTAGTGAAAGTTGCTGATAAGATATACGGAGTAACACATAAAAACAGGGTCAGCCGTGTTAATGTTGTATCTAAGGAAGATGCACTGGAATTTATTGAGCATGACCAGACGCACAATGCTGAATAAGGTTAATGTTATAATTTTTATGATACTTTATGGTTGTGACGATCTCTACTCGTATTTGGAGTTTTCTTTCTCTTATTAACTGACTTAGGCAAGTGTAGAGTTTTGTGGCTCTGAAGAAAAAGTAAATTATAATTGTTGCATGCTTTTCATTGGAAAATTACAAGATTTTTTCTGAGCATCATAACTGTGTAACTTGTTTGGGCAATTGTTTAAATAACCCAATGATAATACACTTTTTTCTAACATTATACTTGCTCAAATGTTTATATTTTGATGTTTTGAAGTGGTATTTTGTGTGTCGTTAGGTGCTTCTGACTCACATGGACTGAACTGAAATATTTCAATTCTGGGAACTCTTCGAAGATTGTAGCATAGAGATTGCAGATTCAAATTCTTCAACCTACTATTTGTCTGTTGTGTAGTGACTGTGTGCCAACCTAGGTCCTGGAGTAACCAAAAAGCTTGGTCAGATGTTTACAAAGTTGAAAAATTATTTAGCCCCCTTCATTGTACAAATTTACTCACTTTGTGTAGTGTTTTAGATTTGTTATTTCCATTTTATACACCAAAAAAGTATCATGGGGACTTTATCTTTTTAAATTAATCAATACAACTTGACTGAAATTAATTTAGGTTTAATATGATTTTTGGATATAGAAGATTTTAGAAAAGGAAAAAGAAATCTTTCAGAAATTCTTATGTGCAGTCTAAAAAATGTTATTCCTTTGCATCCTTAGTTAACCTATTCGTCATAAATAAATAATTATTTTAATTTAATCAGTCAACGTAAAGACACATTGGTTGATATGCTTTGAAACTTTTCCAGGATTAAGTAAATTATCAGTTAAATAGTATCTAATTAATTGAATGAATGTATTTCTAGAACATGCCTCACAATCTAGGCCAGTAAATATTTCTCCTAAAAAATTGTCATAAATCATAATCACGATAAATTAATCCTTTTTATTTGAAAGGAACGATAAATAATCCTAAATTCTTAATTTTTACAACTTTATATATTCATTCAAAGACAGTATTGCAGATTTTTAACTTAACCCATTGTTTTGTTTTATTGTAATTTTCGTTCATACTTCGTTATGGAAATTGGAAACATTTTCGTCATGAGGGAAAATCCATATGAACAAAACCTAGTGATATATTTTTAAGTTATTCCTCTAAAAATAAGTCTTTCCTCTTATTTTTTTAAATTTTAGTTTAGTTTTCTAAGTTTATTTTTTTTATTTTAAATTTCTTAAATTATCTTTGTTAGATTAAATTAGTCATTTTCAATTTTTCCACTAACTATTAATTTTAACTGATGTGACAAATCCCAACATTAATTACCGTTTATTACATGTTACTAATTTGACTAACTTAGAGCTCGATGTAACATATATTAAAAGACTATGAAACTTTTTAAAATTTGGAAAACAAATTAAAACAAAAATATAAAATAAAATAAGAGATCATTTTAACCTTTTAAAATAACAAGAATTTTTAGCAGTAGCCTTAAAATTGAAAAACAAAATTATGATTTTTTGTTCATAATAGAAATTAGAGTAAAGAATGGAATATCACTTTTTCTTACTCAATTACAATTCAATATCTATATTTTCTCTCCTCAATTTTATTGAGTGTCACATATACTAGACAATTTTTCTCTCATTCTTTTTATCTTTACATGACTATTTTATTTAAATTTAATTTTAAACTATAAAAGATTAAAATTATTAATTTTTCAGTAAAAAATTTATTAATAAATTAGAAAGTTTTTAATTAATTAAAAATATTATTTCTGTATCTATTATTTTCCTGTTATTTTTTTTTAAATAGTACTAGTAGCCATTAATAGCTAACCCAACATAGTCTTCAAAAAAGCTAAGCCCAACAAAATGCCACACCACACCACACCAGTTAAGCACCGCCGTCTAGCCGGAAGCACCGTATCTGTGGTGATCGCACGTTAAAATATCTAAAACCCTTCGTTGTCTTCATTTCTCAGGTATGCATGGCACTATAGACATACACTGAATCTCGTCTCAATAATTATCTGCCCATGACACTGACTTCATTTTACGTGTTTGATAAAATGCCCGAGTTGTGTGAATTGTGTTTACGTTAGCTGGTTCTGTGTTTTTGGGTGCCCGGAACCAACCACTGTTACCTTTTGGATTCAAGTTTGGATTTTTGTGCATAGGGATCATTTGGGTCACTTCTTTTCCCTCCTTCTAATTTGCCCAATTTTCTTATATTAATTCAATAGGCTATAAGTTTTCATGCGTATTGGTATGCACATCATGTGAATATTTGTTTGTGGTATATGGATTGTTTTCTAAGGGGTTTTTATTTATTTTTTGCTGGGTTATTGGATGACGAGATATTTAATAATCAGTTTTTATATTGTTTTTTCTTTTATAATTATTTTCAATAAATTATGCTTCCTTGTGTGTTGTGCTTATTGTTGGGGGAGCCTGGTAGTGGCGGCTTACATATAGGGCTGATTTATTTATGTGTTGTTTTCTGAGTCTTGATTAGCCCTTTGAAGTTTGAACTGTGTGAAAACAGTAAGGAAAAAGCTGAAAATTGGTATAATGTGAGGAACCTAGAGTGTTTTTTGTTACTTATTGATTGTCTATTAGTGATTCTTGATGTTTACCGTTTACGTGGGAATGAACATATGCTTTCTCATTATCTTCATGCAATCTTTGTATCTCTGCTTGGGGTTGGCGTGGTTAGAGCAATGTCTGATGAATGATAATAGGGGGTGAGGGTTTTCTTTTTTACTTCACCCTTGGTTTGGGATTTGATGGAACTGTTTTTTGCAGATTAGAAAGAACAAAGAGGAGAAAATGAACAAGGATAAGATCTTCAAGCTAGCGAAGGGGTTCAGGGGTAGAGCCAAGAATTGCATAAGGATAGCAAGGGAGAGGGTTGAGAAGGCCTTGCAATATTCCTACAGAGACCGACGTAATAAAAAGAGGGACATGCGATCCCTTTGGATCCAAAGGATCAATGCTGGTACCCGCATTCATGGGGTATGTCTTCTAACTCCTTTTCTTCTCTCACTAATCCATAATCTTTTACAATTCAATATTTGACCAAGAAGTTCAATATGGCTATTGTTGTTTTCATCAAAATTTGATTGTTGATCAAGTGTGTTTAGTCTTTTGCTGAGTAAGAACCTAAAGTATGTTAATTAGAGAATAACTAGTTATTTCTTTTGTGTCTGCATGTTTAGGAATTTGTGTATCAGAAAACCAATCATACTCTAAAATCTCGGTGATGCAATTGTTATGATTGTGAACCTTGTGGTAACTCTTATATACACATGTCTAACTTGAGCAATATTTCCACTTGAAAGCTCTGGAAGCAAAACTCATGCTTTATATATTTCAATTATTGCTCCTACAAATAAGGAGTATGAGAAATATTTAGTCCGATTGTAGTACCATTCTGATATACAAAGGAAAGTTTCTCATTTGTTGTGATGTACCTGCGAATCTGAGATTCTTTGCTTTAGCATTGTCTGGAAACTCAGGACTGACTTCCCCTATCTTCATTTGGGTTTACTTTTCTCCTCTTAAGGGATATTTTATTTGAGAAACAACTTTCAACGAGTTCCCCCTTTCCCTAGACATATTATGTATCCAGTATCCTCAATTGTGGAAGGTACTTTTGTTGCCTGTATTGCAAAAGTGATTGTAAGACCGAGCAACTTCTATTGTTCTGTTGTCATTGCTTTCAGTTTAAAGCTCAGTAGGATGTGAGCTTTAACTAATGGTAAATGGAGAAATGATTTATATTCTTCATTAAGAAGCATAGGAGAATGTATGGGATGTGCAAACCAGTGAAAATGAGTCTTTGAAGCAAAATAGCTAACTATACTTCTTAGGTGAACATGCATGATGTATCTGGATTCAAGCTAACTATACTTCTTGTACTAAAATGACTGAACTGAATACATGGTGTGTGAGAGTGATACATTTTTAACCTCAAATGGATTGAATATTAGGTGAACCTGCCTCTGGAATCTGTAATTTTTCTCTCTTTTATTTAACACCTCTGTTGCTCCTTTTCCTTTTGAGTTTATATTTTCATGTGCATATTCTTCTTCCATTTCCTTTGTCAATCAATATATTTTTTTTTTCTCCTTTTATTTGCCAGGTCAACTATGGGAACTTCATGCATGGGCTGATGAAGGAGAATATCCAACTTAACAGAAAGGTTCTGTCAGAGATATCTATGCACGAACCCTATAGCTTCAAGTCTTTGGTAGATATATCACGAAATGCATTTCCCGGAAACAAGAATGTGGTGATTCCTCCTAGAAAGGTGGCCTTTTAGAGCATGTGGCACTTTAGCGAACATTTAATGGTAGTTTATGTTCAAATCGTGAACTATCTTTTGAGGATTTCGGTGTAGTACACTACACATTGCTATCAATTTCGTATGCTTGTTATTCATAAACTTGTGTACTTTTTAACTACACGATCTCACTCCTCCGCTACCCCTTTCAATTGCTTTGGTGTCGGAAACATTGTACAATAATTAACATTTATCCCAACTACGATTGATTTTATGGATCTGATCATTGACTGCCGTTAGCCTCTATCAAGAAAATGAAGATTTTTTAATACATCTTAAAATTGGGAAGAACAGTTGTCTGAGGTTAGCAAACATTACTATTACCAAACCAATCAGAAAGCCAAGTTTATAAGATAAGAGTGCCAAGGCTCCAGAGTAAATTTTATTTTAAATAACATGCTTCTTTTCTAGTGCTAAATGGAGTTTCTCTAATGCATTCATTACAAAGATAAACGTGTTAACCATTCACTTTGCAAAAGACAATTACGAGTCTCTTGTAGAAAAAGAACCGCGAGATCTTTGAGTAATCTCATAAATGGTTTTAATACTTGGAGGGGTTTGTAGATAACCCAAATCCAAATGGAAATAGAGGATCATAATATTTATCACCAACATTCATTGGTAGCTGGTCAACTGTCTTGAACCATGTTCTTGCCAACTTGCCAGTGAATCCATAGTCACCAAAGAGAAGATCAGCTACACCTTGGCCTTCAGTCCCTGGAAGCCATGCAGCCACAAGTGCGTCTATTTTTGATAGATATGGCTGAATCACAACTGGTCGGCCGGTGATGAGAACTACCACTCATTGTATAGACCCACATACGTTGGTGATGGTGCTTGGACCTGGCTCTGGTATAGTCAGATTCAAACTATCACCAAATGTTTCTGCATAAGGGTGTTCACCTACAACGACTATGGCATAAGAGAAGTTGTTGAACTTCACAAAGTTGGAGTCAGGATTTTCATTGTAGACAACTTTAGTAGCAGGATCAATTGTTTGTTTTACAGCATCAACGATTGTTGTACCTGCAAGGAATATGGTACATTTTTTGTCAAATATTTTGTAACTATCCTACAAAAGAAAAGTATGATCAAGTATCTCAAGTTGCAGTGTATGAGTGGTTTTCATGTTAAGCCATGCAGGTTTTAGTGTGATCAGTTTTCAATTGGTGCACGTTCCAAAGCATTTTCAAGCAAATCCATGGGCGTGGTGTCATTGGGCTAAATGTTTGTTTCATGCTTTTGAACGGAAGAAGTTGATGCTTTTTAACATGAATACTAAATAGTCCCTGCTGCAGTGTAGAGTTTAAGTCACCTTATATATACACTCCTAAGTCACCCTGAGAGATTTCTACAAAGATAGTTTTCAGATTAATTTTAAACACACTAAAATTAAGCATGTTGGCTTACCCACTGTGAGATTATTGCCCCCAAGCCCCTGCCAGGTAATTGTCCATCCTCCACATTGATAACCCAAATTGTCAGCATGACTTCCTGTCACCAGTATTTTTGCAGCTTTCTTGGGAAGGGGAAGCAGAGGCTTCTCGGCATATTTACCATTCTTTAGCAACACAAGTGATTTCCTTACGGCTTCCCTTGCTAACTGTCTATGCTCCTGTTTAAGGGACAATAATTGATCAATAAAATAACTCTTTCCATTTGAAAGATATGGTTGAAATTACATCCTTGAGAAAATGTACCTCACTACCAAGTTGATTCACCAGGCTTAGATCAGCAAGTGGATTCTCAAATAGGCCCATGACAAATTTTACTCTTTAAGATTCTTTTAACAGCATCATCAATCCTACTTACTGGGATAATATTGTTCTTTACTTGATAAGTCAGGACATCAATGAATTCAGTGAAATTAAAGGGAACCATGATCTGTAAAATAATGTAAAGTCATAAACTCATAATAAATGAAAAGTCATTACATTAAATTTTAGACAATTTTCTTTTGTTACCATATCAATTCCAGCACCAACACCAACTTGAATAGAGTATGAATAGTTAGAATGGGGAGAAGTAATCCTGTCAATGCCTAGCCAATCTGAT
Organism: Glycine tomentella; assembly: GCA_007407185.1. Taxonomy (NCBI): domain Eukaryota; kingdom Viridiplantae; phylum Streptophyta; class Magnoliopsida; order Fabales; family Fabaceae; genus Glycine; species Glycine tomentella. The sequence goes on from PYAF01002404.1 coordinate 103,956, forward strand.
ATGACAAAACCCTGAAAGATGCCAAAAATAAACCTCAGGTACATCACAAGCTGCATGTTTACTCATCTTCAATTTGATGCATGGAAGATCATTTTCTTATTTTAAAAGTAGATTTAATTGGCCTAAAAAACAAAACTTAGGAAACCAAAATCACACATAATTTAGATTAAAAGAACCCAAAGTACTCGCCCACTGCTTTATTGGAGAGCTAATCAAATAAATTTTATTTATTACCCTGAACTTCAGTTTGTTCTTGAGGTAATCAGTGACAAGAAAGTGATTAGCATGCATATTTTGGCCATTCCAGCTAGAGTAGGAGACCATTACTGTTGAAACCCCCTTGATGATGGAGTCATGATATGCAGGCATGTGAGTTCGAAGCAATCCACCATAATGTATTGTTCTCATTAATGCCCTTGGTTGTGCCACCATCTCCTACATAGTGTTTAGCACAAGCTGCAACTTTGTTACTGTGTCAAAGTAATTAAAATGTTGAAGGTACTGTACCCCCTAAAAAAAGTGATTTTTAATACAGCAAAGGTTAATCAGCAATGGCTAATAAGATAAAGAAAAACCGCTTTTACAGTTCTTTATTTTCTGTTTCTGGCTAGACCTTGTAATATTGTATACTCCAATAACATCTTTACAAATTAATATACCTTGGGTTTTATTTTACAGAGTTTTGAAATTCTCTGGTTATGGTATCCCACAATAAGGTTTGCCAATAAATCAAATATATATTATCCAAGTAGAAACTGATCATGTGTCACATGTAGCTTGATATAAAATATCCAGAGAACATTGACTTTCATCAAACTACCAATTCCAGAGTGCAGAAGTTTTTTTCTTTATTAACTGAATGTTTAGGCAAGGGCATAGTGCCTTTACATTGAAACAATATTCAAGTTTTAATATTTTAACATTTATAGAAGTAAAAGTACCACATTTGTACACAGAAATCCCCGAAGAATAAAAAAAGGTAAAAAGATTGTATAAATACAATGCAATGCTTTTGCCTAAAAAACAGAAAAAAAAAGGTTCAAAATAATTGCAGTAAATCTTCTAATAATTATCAATTCCAAACAAGAAGTGAGCAGCAACTGAGTGATTATTACCATCCAACATGTGCATATGTGCATGGAAGTATATATAAAGTCAAGGATGACCAATTAATCTAATGATTCACATTGAACTCAATAGCTATTTTATTTTAATTTTGCAGTGTGAAGTTACTACCAAGGATCTTACTTTCCAGCGACAAAGGGAACCCCCTTTCGGGAATTGCCACTGACGTCTCGTTGCAAACCAGGAATAATTTCAGTCATTGCTTGAACAATCTTAGGGTCTTCACTGTAGCTTTCATAGCCACGTCCCCATCTAGGATCTCTGCAGACCTGTGGAAGAATAAGGCTATCAACATAGTAGGACACTAAATCCATGTTAAGCTTTTATTGTTGAATTAAACTTTAATAATAATAAATTAAATATGTGAAAAGTCATGTCTCTTGGTGAAGAAGTTACTCATATGAAGAGTCATGTCCCTTGGTGAAGAAGTTACTCATGTGAAGAGTCATGTCCCTAGGTGAAGAAGTTACTTAAGTGAAGAGTCATGTATTACTTATAAATAGCATCTCATGTAAAAGGCCAATGGGTGGCTTGACAGACTATTATTTAAATACATCAGAAGTATTCTACCAGAGAGATTATTGTATGTTTGTGTGAGTGCACCAGTGTGTGTGAGGACCTGTGATACCACAAATTGGTATCAGAGCATTGAGAAAATGGAGAGTGGGCCAAGTAGTAGTCTGCCATTACCCTGCCTTACAAAGGCTAATTACGAAAACTGGAGTATCCAGATGAAAGCCCTTTTGGGAGCCCATGATAGTTGGGAGGTTGTCCATGGTGGTTTCGAGGAACCAACATCCACAGCAGGATATACGGCTGCACAGAACAAGACATTGAAGGAGACGAGGTTGAAAGACAAAGGGGCGTTGTACATGTTATTCCGGACTGTTGATGATTCCGGGTTTGAGAAGATCGCTGGTGCAACAACTTCAAAGAAGGCGTGAGAGAGTTGGAAGGAATGAAAATGAAGGAAGGAGAAGGGGTATCCGGTTTCATCACCCGGGTCCAGACCATGGTAAATCACCTAAACAGAAATGGAGAGGTGTTGTCCGATGCCAGAGTGGTGGAGAAAATTCTGAGGTCTCTCACTGACGACTTCGAGAATGTTCTATGTGCGATTGAGGAGTCAAAGGACCTAGCAACGCTCACCGTTGACGAACTTGCTAGTTCCTTGGAGGCGCATGAACAAAGAAAGAAAAAGAAGAAAGAAGAGTCACTGGAGCAAGCACTCCAGACAAAAGCTTCAATCAAGGACGAAAAGGTACTCTATTCTCAAAAATTCTGAGGAAGAGGGCGTGGCTATGGAGGTCGAGGAGATGGTCGCGGTAGTAAAAGCCGCGGTCAAGAAGGAAGGAATAAGGAGCATGCTGAATCAAGTCGGCAGAATTGGCGAGGCCGAGGTCGTGGAAGAGGCCGACATTCAAATCAATCAAATGTAGAATGTTTTAAATGCGAAAAGTATGAAAATTACTCGAGAGATTGCAACTCGGACAGATGTTACAATTGTGGTCGAGTCGGACATTTTGCGAAGGATTGCCGAGATGAAAGAAGAAATGAAACTTCAAACTTTGTTACAGAAGGAGAAGTAAGAGATGGAGGAATTCTGATGATGACTAGAAGTGAAGTCAACCAGGGATCCGAGATGGAATGGTATCTAGACACTGGTGCAAGCAATCATATGTGTGGGCATAAGCATTTGTTCAGTAATCTGAGACAAATAGAAGTCGGACATGTTTCGTTTGGAGATGCTTCAAAGGTTGATGTAAAAGGCCGAGATACGATTTGTTTCTTGCAGAAAGATGGACGAATTGGGCGCATCTGAGATGTCTATTACGTGCCCGATCTAGAAAGTAATATTCTTAGTGTGGAAGAGAGGATTCAAAATTCCAGAAAAGGGAGAAGAGGATTCTCGTTTGTGTCTCCAGCATGAGGCTGTTGAGAGAGCATCTCCGAGAGGTTGAGAGCAACCCTTGTTGAGAGCGTTTCCACCATTGTTGTTGGTGAGGTTGAGTGTCTCCGACTAAAGGCCGTTGAGAGTGATTGTAACCATTATTATTGAGAATAATGAATTGTTCTGGACTAGGTCCCGTGGATTTTCCTTTTGAAGGTTTTCTCCCACGTAAAGCTATTGTTGGTTGAGTCTGGTGACTCCCTAGTGTTTGTGGTTGGTTGAGGTGTTGCTCCCAACAGAGAAGGGGATTGTGTGTTTAATCCCATCAAAGTAAGACAGTCCAACCGAGATCCGAGTAGATAATAAGTCAGCAATCGAGTTAGCTAAGAACCTGGTCAATCACGAAAGGAGCAAGCATATCGACGTCAGATTCCACTTCATTCAGATCACGTAAAAGGAAAGAAAGTGGAGTTACTTCATGTGGCAAGCCGAGATCAAGTCGGAGTTGTTTTCACGAAGTCATTATCGACATTGATGTTGGAAAATTGTAAGAAAATGTTGGGGATGAAAGACGGAAGAAATATTTAAAGTTTATGGGGGGATTTTGTTGGATTAAACTTTAATAATAATAAATTAGATATGTGAAGAGTCATGTCTCTTGGTGAAGAAGTTACTCATATGAAGAGTCATGTCCCTTGGTGAAGAAGTTACTAATGTGAAGAGTCATGTCCCTAGGTGAAGAAGTTACTTAAGTAAAGAATCATGTATTACTTATAAATAGCATCTCATGTAAAAGGCCAATGGGTGACTTGACAGACTATTATCTAAATACATCAGAAGTATTCTACCAGAGAGATTGTTATGTGTTTGTGTGAGTGCACCAGTGTGTGTGAGTACCTGTGATACCACATTTATGTCATCTAGAAAACATAATAATGAACAATTTCTTAATTACCGCAATGCACGGAGCAAAAACATATTGAATTCCAGTAGCTCTAGCTTCAAGGGCAGTTGCATCACCAATCTTCTTTATCAGCACTGGATCCCTATCCGCATTATATAATTATGGCTATTTATTCAGTAATGCAACTAGATATTGCCAACCGATAAAAAAATAATAATAATTCATTTTAAAGATCTCTAAAGTCTCAATAATAAAAAATTTCAGTCCAATTTGATTTATCTCTGACCGAAGGATATTTAATTGAAGGGTCCAGTGAAACTGTTAACATGTTGAAATATTGCTTTCAACTGCATATAACACCATTAGCATTTTAAAAACCAAGGTCTTCAAATTACAAATAAGTAAAAAAAGTTAACATGACAACTCATTGCGTGCACGTATACTTGCCTGGTAACTCCTAGCCCAACATTGTGAGGAAAGATGGTGGCCTTGTAGACATTATTGTGGCCATGAACTGCATCTATGCCATAAATCATTGGAATCCCAAGGCGTGTAGACAAAGATCCATTTTGGATCCCATTCACCATTTGGATCCAAGTCTCAGCAGATGCCTTTGTGGCTGGAACACTCCCTCCCCCACTCAGCACACTCCCTGCTCAATGCACATCAATCATACCATCACTTACATTTCTATATGTCACCTCACCTCCATACTAGCAAACACTATTATGCTCCTTACATTAAACAAATCATACACTTAAGATAAGGAAAAGAAAACATTACTAACTATTAAGCATAGTATAACTATAGTAGCATATAAGGCACTAGTATTTGGTTAGAGATTGGAAGAGAGAAATTACCAATGAAGTACTTCTTATCACTTGTGGGGTGGCAACACTTCGTTCAATCTGCACCATTTGGCCTATCTTCTCCTCCAGGGTCATTCGCTTCAGCAAGTTCTTGATTCTAACATTCAGTGGCCGTTTTGTGTCTTTGTACTTCAGGTATTCTGCTTTTGAAAAAGAAACAAGGCAGCAAAATAGCAGAACAACCACAAGGGGTGTTGAAGTTGCCCCCATTTGAACACACTTGGAAGTTGAACCTGCATGTAGTGAAACATTTTCAAAACAGCCATAACATATGAATCCCATTAATTATTTTACATGCATATCAAGCAAGAGAAAAACATGTCAATCTAAAAACACATGAAAATGGAGCATAGCTAAAGGCATTAAGGAAGGTTACCACTACCAGACTCTGAAGTGAAGTGAAGAAGTTGAATGGAGGGTGAGGAGGGAGACTACATAGTGGATTTGAGAGTGAGGTATGCTAATTTAAGAAAACTTATAAGGTGGTCCAAAATTATTATTGTCCCTACTCCTTAATAATCTTTAGTTGTTTTTTTTTATAATTAATCTTTAGTTGTTTGCATAATACTTAATTAAGTGTTTTTATTTATGTATATATGATGAAGAAATTGATCAAGAGTATATACACAGTTCCAACTATCTAATTAATGTAGAAATTAATCAAGGCCATATATATATGTATGGAGAGAGGGAGCAGCTGTCAGTGATTGGTCCAAATACAATTACAGCCTGTGTTTCTCAACTACATTATAATATATATGCATATGCAGACATTAGTTATGTGAATCATGTCATTAGCTTTCAGTGTAAAAGTACTAACCATAAAAAGTAAAAAAAGTTTAATTTTCATCCAATCTCACTGTAAGAATTTTTACAGTATCAATTAATTATAAATTATGTTAGATATGCCTTTTAGGATAACTTTTATAAAAAAAACCAGTTTACAATTACAAGTTATAATTGAATGACAGTTTAGAAAGTAAAATCCTTTTATACTTTTACACCGTCTGCATTTAAATTAAATCCTAAATAAATAACAAGTAGGCACTAGCTTAACACACCCATTCAATTCAATAAAAGCAGATTTTCTTTTAGCTTATTTTAATATTACGTAGAAGTTTCTGCTGACTTGCTCCTAAATCCTGTTATATATATATATATATATATATATATATATATATATATATATATATATATATATCCCGAGTCGGTTAGTGGAGCCAAGGGGGAATTTAGAACAAAAAAGCTCGTGACTTTCAAATTAAATTCATGGCCAGCAGTACGTACATTTTCTCTCTTAATTAGTTACTATGGGAAAACATTTCATATGTTGTAATTTTGATTGTATCAAACATTGTTGTCTAGGTCTACATCGTGTTCGGAACAAGTTAAAAAATATAAAAAGAATTGAGGATTTTATTTAAAATAAAAACAATCACGACTGATTAAACTTATTTAATTTTTTAAAGTAGCAAATTTTAATCAATTAAAAAACTTGAAAAAATAACATGACTCAATTTAAATTTAAAGAACATTAATATGCTTAAAAATTCATTGTGTGTTTGTAATATTATAGGATGACAATCAACATCAGGTTATTTATAGTTCTGATCAATAATTATGTGATATGTGAATAATTAAAATAATATATTTATTAAATTAAATATATATTCAATAATTATTTAACAAGAATTAATTATGTTATTTCTTAATGTAAGAAATTTTAATTAATTTAAAATATTAATTTATTAATTAAAATATTAATTTATCTATATGTCACATAATTATTAATCGAATTTATGAATAAGATAATATTTTAAATCACTGAATAATTTCTCGACAATGACATGTTTATAGGTCTTCCGCCATAGACAATTTTTATTTGCAAAGGTTGCTTTCTGTTTTAGCGGGGACAAGTGTTCTCGACATCTCGTGATGCTTAGCTTGATAATTCATACAAATCCGAAATAGAAGAAGAAGACTATGTACGTGAGATTTTATTATTTATTCATCTTGAAATTATACTACAAATTAAAAGAAATTGTCCTGATTTTTACATTCACAAAGCATTTTCCATTTATCAAAACAAATTTAAAGCAGTTTGTCTTTCACTTTTTTTCCTTTATTTTAAAAAACACAAGTCTATCATCATTTTATATTCAATATCTTTGCATTCTGCTTTTTCTTTGTTTTACACACGGTGCTTGGGAGCTATTCTAGTTCTAGTTTAAATAAAGATGGAGGAAATTCATTGTAAACACGTGTTTGTTACTTCTATTTGACACATTGCTTATATATCATGCATATGCGTCATCATATTCAAATTAATATGGATGAATTTTATCTTGTAGAAAAATTAGTCCTTACAAATTACAGTATGAAACTTTGTCGGCAGAGGTGTTTGTATTTAGAAACTGACCGTATCTTTCTTATTAATGAAATGGTTTTTTTTTAGAAATGATAAACTTTTTTCTTTAGAAATGATAAACTTTGTCGGCAGAGGTGTTTGTATATCTCATTTAGTAACTTAGTCTTAACTTTCACTTTATTCAGTTAAACTCGCATACAATTTATTTAATAATTGTGTAAAAAATATATTAAAAAGAATTTACTGTCAACTCAACTTCTTTATCATATCATCTTACGATATTAAGAGGTAAAATTAGAACATAAATGTTGTGATGAAAAAAATAGCGAGAAAATGTGAATTATAAAAAAGTGATGTAAAAAATTCCAAACTAAGTTTGTACTAAAAAATTATTTTAAAAAAACATTTCAAGGGCTGAAATGCTCTGCAGTCATGAATTTTTATTAGCACTTATTAGTTACCTAGATCCTCTACAGTTCAATTAGAACTGCATAAGGTGCATTTTAATTAAAAAAATATAGCTGCACACTTCCTAATTTAATTTGGTTAACAAAAAAATCTTTTTTTTTGTGAAATTAACAAAAAATTATCTTATAATAATTGAATTAATGCTACGAATGAAAATTTTCCGCACCAAATAAAAACATATACCATTTTTATACTGAGCAATTTATTTTTCTTAAAACGGTTTGGTTAATATTTAAAGCGTGCTTATGTGGATGTGAGAGCATTCAAGCAAGAATGATGCACGACACTTTTAACTATTTTATTTGTGCATAACTAGAACAAAATTGTCTAGCTGAACAAAATTGTTCTTTTCTTTGCTGCAAAAACCACCCAGCTGAACTACCTTGGGTTTCTTATTGTAAACATGAAAAATTAAAAAAAATTCCATTAGCATGATCATTATGTGAAATAAAATAAAAGAAAAACTCCACTTATTTATTTTACCAAAAGGACTGAAAAATGGATAGAATAAAACCATTCTTCTAACTTATTTGGGATAGTGATGACTGATGAGCACCATTATGTACTTCCCATTTTCCATTTCAAGTATCTTTCTACAATGTCCAGTCCACAGAGTTCCTTGACCACAGGCATGGTTGCAGGGACTCCCAACTGAAATGTTGAATCTTCTCCATCTTGGTTGCTCCATGAAAGAAGCTGTTTCCTTGCTTCTTTTACAGCTGCTCTTGTGGCACAGTGAATGGAAGCTGCTAGAAGTAATGGCGGCTCGCCAGAAGCTGCAGCAACAAATTTCATTTTTTATTTCATATTAGATTTTCCAACTGGAATAAGTGACGCATTCTCCATCTTATTAAAAGTCTAAAATAAAACATAGGCTGAAAAATGCCTACAAGTTACAATCACAATCTGTATTTTATTTTTCTTTCAAACTATTATGCAGAACTAAATTGATTATTACATGTTCCATCAACTTCCAACCTTAGGTTTGATACCATACTTTTTTTTTATTTTTTTATTTTTAATTCCTGTTATAGAGGTTTTACATGCATCCGTATTCAAGCTACTACATTATTTAACTAGTTAGTTAACACCAAAAAATATGTGGTTAACAAATAATTTCAGTCTTCATCCCTAGATTTTGGAATTGAACTGTTAGAATAAACCTATAATGAATCAATATCAATGAAAGAGATGCATAAAACTTCCCGTTTCATGTTCAAGTGATGTCCACTCAGGAGGAAAATAAATAAATAAGACCAATGAACAAACAGGTTTTTGATAACTCCTTGGCTCCTTGCTCATACCTTTTGAAGAGAGAATACGTTGCTGGTTGTGCCCACTGTTGAGGATTTCAACATTAAACTGTTTAGGTATAGTGTCTATCGTAGGAATTTTGTAGTTCCAAGTGCCGTCTTGTAACACCAAACCATCAAGATTTGTTTCGTATTCTTCAAGCATGAAAAACCCTAACCCCTGGACAAAAGCTCCTTCAATCTGCAGGATACAATTATATTGTTAAGAAGCATAAATATTCATAGTGAAATAACCGAACAATAGTTCTACGTAGTAAGAGACAATAGACATTCTAGGACCTCCAACTAATATCTTAGGCCTTTTGGTGGAGTTGGTTCTTAACAATATATTTTTAGCTAACATAAGGAATTAAAGCCTCTCTAGTTCTTAACAAGATATCAAGGCTCGTCAAGCTCTAATATCTTGGATTCTTGACTCTTAACTAGATATATTGGACTCAGCCTATGTGGCAAACTGATCAGGATTTTATTATTGTCTTTTCAACTTTTAATGTAAAATTTAATTTTGGCATAGGGAGTACTGTGCCAGTTCTTTGTCCTTTTTTCACTCCCAGAGGATCTTGATGTGAGAAGTTGTGTTAATAAGAAGCTATTTTTGGACCCAATTCTTGTGTTATTTGTTGGTTAGGGCTGAGCTTGCATAGCAAATATGTAGTCGGCTTACCTGTCCTAAATCAACAGCAGGGTTTAGACTCTGTCCACAATCATAAATAATATCTGTTTGCAAAAATCTGGTTGCTCCATTCAGAAGATCTATTTCCACCTGAGAAATAAATTCCATTATTCAGAATCAGTATAAGATAAGTAGGCTCAATTACTTCAGTAACATGGTTTTTGAGAAAATTTGACATTAGGACTTAACATTCAAGAGAAGTAATTATCAATGAACTAGAGAAAATACCATTTTGATTTGAGATATGCACATAGAACAAAAAATAAAAACGACCTACCTCACTTACTGCAGCACCATAATTAAGGTAACTCATAGAGTTAACACTGGGTGTATAAAATGAAGATGCTAATAAGTTCACAGCTTGCATGTATGCCTGTATGTTAATAAATTGTCAGCAACATGGTGATTAAATATTAATGCTCGTGGGCTAGGAAAATAAGAAGAAATGCTCTACACTCAATTCCATTTCCACAGTAAGCTCCTTGAATATTTTCCTAATTAAAAGGAGTTAATTATGATCCAATAAATTGTTAGAACGCTAAGTACCAATTTGCCATCTTCCACACTACATAGTATAAGACCTTAACAGGAAAAGCTTGAAGCAATACATCTCATGCACAATTACAAATACTAATAATAATATACATGCATCAGTCTGAATTGAAAAACACAAGTTTGTAAACCTTTCAGTGGTCAGTAGTGAAATTCAATCATAAATAGTCTGTCCATATGGATCATAAAGAGAGGAAACAGTTAAAATGCCACTTGCTTCACGTACTTCATGATTATAAAGAGAACTGGTTTTATCTTCGGGGAACTTCTTCCCACAATCATGAAGATAACTCTTTGAGAGGAAAATCTATCAATGTTCAAAATTGAGCTTTTACTTTATTTATATATAGTAGCTACCTGATGAATAAGGGTCTCCCACTTGATAGAGCCCATTTCCTCCTGCAGCTTTTCCTTAAGAGGCTTTAGCCTCTCTACCAAGATATTACAGCAAAGCCTAACTGCTTCACAGCTTGACTCTGATGTAGTGCTCCCAGCAGTGAAGCCTCCTTGAATCAAGCTCACAGTATCAGATTGCACAACCCGTACTTTGTCCAAGAGACCTTCAGTTCCATCACATTGAATAAGACCAAGAGCATATGCAGTCGTCTGTTTCACCTTTGTCCAAAGACCTTGACCCAATTCAATTCCTCCAACTTCAACAACGATAGACCCGTCAGAAAAAATACTTACTTTACCAGGTGTTGGTCTTAGCATCAGTTGAATTACAACTGGTACCCGAGAGATTCCCCTTTTCTTCCAGGTGTTAACTCTGTTAAACTCTTGCACCAATTTATTTCTCTGGTCATAGTTTGCAGAAACGGCTAACTTACTCCATATTGAAGGCAAGGTATACTCATAAGGTTCACCATGAGAATACTCATAGAATGACTGAAGACTTTTGTATGTGTGAAGATTAATGCTTCTGACAGAATCTACATCCATTGAAAGTGTAGCTGCAACATTTTCTATAATAGCTTCAGCAATAAATGATCCCTGCACCTCCCCAGGGCCCCTCATTGAAGATCTACTAGGATGATTTGTTCTGCATACCTTTATATCAAAAGATAGTGCACCCCAGTCATACTTTTTAAGTGCGCAAACTATATTATGTGGCATAATTGCACTTATATCCACATATATCCCTGCATTGACCAATATCTGAAGGTCTAAGGCAGTAATCTTGCCATCATTCTTAAACCCAACATTGTAAGTTATCTTCACAGGATGCCTTCCTCCAGCCATTATCATATCTGTCCTTCGATTTAGATACATCCTAACTGAGCGCTGTAATTTCTGTGCTGCCAGTGCACATGATACGGCAACCTGCAAGATCCGATTGTTAGTAGTATGCAGTACATGCATACATATATAATTATCATGTATAAGAGAGACTCAGAGAATTAGGAAGGCAGTAGGGGTAATAGTCCTATAAATAAGAGTGGAACGATTGTACATAGAAAATCTGTTATAGAACCTTGACCTTAGGCTCGGTGGAGGCAGATTTCCCTTGGTAAGGGTATTGTATTTCCTATTTGGTAATAGATAATTCATCACATCCTTCATTCTTTCTTTGTTTCATTTGATTCTTTGGTATAATTCAATAGGGAAGTAGCTAAGATTCCTTACAAGCAAGCAGTCTTTGGCCATGGGTTCAAATTTGGAAAACGACCTCTCTGATTACAGGGTAATGCTTCATACAACTACACTCCTCAGAGTCCACTAAGTGGGAACCTCGTTCACTAAATCACCCTTTAGTCTCTGGCAGTGAATTTCCCTTGAGAATTGGGATACTAGAGTTTCAATGTGGATTATCTCATGATTTATTCAAATTTTCAAAGGAATTTTTTTTGTCGGAAGATCTTTTCACCTAATGTTTTTATATCTTTTTTGTCTTGTTTCTTTTGCCTATCAGACAATTTTTGGTCCTCCAGCTCAGTATTGTTCCTCCATCTTAACAAATTAATTTTTGATCCAACAAAAAATAAAAATAAAAAATAGCTTTGAGAATCCAATTTCTATTTCATTGTATTCAAAATACACATTACAAGGGAAAATGATTACTTGGATAAACAATAAACAGAAACATATGCTAAAGACACGTGAAGAACATATGTTGTCATGAACCATCCAAAAAGCTTAAGCTATTGGGTAAAGATAGGTGGATAGTTTTATGCTATTATAAATCTCTAACACACCCACCAACCTTGTGCTGAAACTCAGCTATTATTTTAGAAGAATGGAGTTAGCAAGGATCAAACTCTATACTACAAGGTTATATAGAGGCTTCAACATCATGCCACAAACTAAATATCCCAAAAGCTTAAGTTGTTGAGAATAATGGAATCGTTTTATACTTCTATAACATCTGTAACACATGTCGATAAAAACTAAAACCATGTTGTCTAGATTACTGAATATTATCTATAAACAAAATCAGGGAAATGACAATAAAGGCTTTTAATTTTCAGATTATTAGTGTCTTCTCCAAACTACAGAAGTTTTGAAGGTTCATGTCAACACACTACAATATTTATTAGTTAGTCGTAATGAAAAAAGAGATAGAGATAAAATCATAAATTACAAATTTTAAAAAATTAAGACATAAATAAATACTTACTGGCATGGCTTTTATAGCCTTTCCACCAAAACCGCCCCCAACCCTTCTTGTAATTACACGGACACTATTTTCAGGAATTCCTAGACATCTCGCTATAATAGAATGTGTATACTCGGGGCATTGGCTGGAGGAATAAACTGTAATGCAATTGTCTTCATCTGGTACAGCAAGTGCAGTTTGTGTCTCCATATAAAAATAGTATTGAGACCCAAGTTTCATCTGTATTTCACATTAATCAACAATGAATATTTTGTTCAGCATAACCATTTAAACATTAATTAATCAGGAGCAAACATAAACATTGCATCAGAAACCAAGGTGCACAAAGGTGTGAAATGAGAGGAAGAGGGGAAACAAAGGAGAAGAATAAATATAATCTAATGTACTTCAACAATGAATATTTTGTTCAGCATAACCATTTAAACATTAATTAATTAGGGGCAAACATAAACATTGCATCAGAAACCAAGGTGCACAAAGGTGTGAAATGAGAGGAAGATGGGGAAAAAGGAGAGCAATAAATATAATCTAATATACCTCAGCAGAAAGAATCTTGTGATCCGCTTCAGCCATTCCTTTTGATATATCACCAACATGGTTTGGATAGAGAAAAGGAGGGACTTCAAAAAAGCTAGATCTTTCAACAGCATCTTCAACAGATAAAATAGGTGGTTCAAGATTTTCATTATCATAATCAACAACAGCTGAGTTTGCAGCAATATCTGCAAGTTTTTGAGTATCCGCAACCTAAAGAAGGTATTCGGTGACTAAAATGAAATGAAAAATAAGCTCATACATTGTTGGATCAAAAAAAGGGCTTTAAGAACACACCACGAAGGCAAGGCGTTCACCAACACATCTGGCTATCTCTTCTGCAAATAGAGGTTCGATACCAAATATAGTCTTAGATCCAATGTTTTCCCCACCATTGGGAATGTCTTTACTTGAAATGATATCCCTCACTCCATCCAGTTGCAATTCAGGCATTAGTTTTATACTCCTTATCCTTGCTAAAGGTTTTGCACTATAAATGTATGCTCCATGTAAGCAATTTGATGGTGATGGAATGTCATCCACAAACACAGCCTCACCTATATATGATTATTCATAAATATGTACTTGTTACTAAACAGAATTTTAAACAATTAAACATGAGAAGTCATAATTGAAAGGCACCAAAAAAGGATAAAATAAAACTTTCACACATAAAAACTAGTCTCTGGCCTGGAAAGAGGACTTTTTAGCATAGTTAGAAGGAAACCAAAGAATGTAAGATGCAAAATATGGATACACAATTCATCTGAACCAAGAGCATGAGGAACAAGGTTTTTATGAACATAGTGGTTTTGACTTCTGCTATGTAGCAATTGATCATAAAATGCTACTAAATGAATATAAGACTTTTCCAAAGCAAGAGAACACATGAAGGGAAAAAGGGGAAAGTTTTTAGAGAAGGAAAAATCATCATCATGTTTGCTTGCTACAAGCTTCTAGGGAGAAAGAGAGACATTTATGACCTGATTAAGAGTTTGATGTCACTTACCCAATGGAAGTGAATAATGACGGGTAGTCCAATACACAAGTTTGCAAGCATTGTAGGATATAGAGGGTAAGATGTATACAACTTTACCACCATAAGTAGAGAGGCTGTTTCTGAGACTAGATAATTTGACCACCAGGTCACAAGCTTACAACCTTAAACTGCACGAAGGTTTACTTTCTAATACGAAGAAGTACCACCTTTTGTCATGTAAATATTTAAGTTTACTAAATTGAAGTGTTGACAACAATGCAAAGCAAAGAGTAGTCAGTGAATCAATTCAAAACTTGATGATACCAAACAAACCTGAAGCTTGTAGCACAGCTCCAGATTTCATGATTGGCTCCCCAACAGGATGATACTCACAGCCTGCTTCAAGGACTTGCTTCCCAGATGATAATAAAGTTGGATCATTGTCATGATGAACCTGATTCTGATTCTCTTTTAATTCAAGATCCTTAACCATTGGAAGATTGATATGTCCATTCAAATAACTATTCGTTATTACCGAAGTGTTGAAAAGTGGGTTTAAGAACTGAAAAATAAAACCAGCTGCCAAACTTGACCGGTAAGCGGTTTTTGAGGTATCATCTTTAGGTACAATAGTTTCTGTAACCAAGTTGACAGCATCGTGCAGAATGCCAATATTTAAAAGCTTTCCAGCTAAAAATTCCTCAACATTTTTTGCTCTGATTGCATGCTTAATTCCATAAGTACCAAAAGACAACCTACAAGTGTCTATCACAGTTCCACCAGAGTCCTTGCATGGAGACACCTTAGCCAGGAAAGCAGCATTTAAGTAGGGAAGGGCATTTCCAAGGGGTCGAGGAGAAGCTCGGTAAGTTTCAAAGAGGAATCTACTTTCTGGTTCTGAGGATTCGCTTTTATTGAGTTCCAAACTAGGAATTTTAATGCTCAAAAGCACACTTTCCAAACCTAATGTTGGTCTTTCCAGAAATTCCTCTAATGCCAGCCATTCAAATTGTGTATCAGTCATTATGTGAACCATTGCATCTACAGCAAGAAGTATTACAGCAATATCTGATGGAAAATTATTCTTTTGTGCCATAACTAAATTGCCACCAACACTGGCCGTGTTTCGAATAAATCTTGAGGCAACTTTGCTCATATGGTCAGCAATCTTTTCAAGTATCATTACATAATCTGAGAGAAAGTCACTTCTGCTCTCTTCCTTCAGTGTTTCAATAGCTTTAGATATTGTCACTGCTGCTCCAATTTCAATCCCTGTTTGATCCTTTCTGATCTTTGAAAGCTCAGAAATTCCCCGTAGATCAATGTACCTATCATAACCTTCTTTATCTTTGTAATATCCCATACCTGTATTACTAACAACAATTTTTATCCGGGTACTATTGGCATGGTTTAATTTCAGTAAGTTCTGAAGCTCCGTTAGACTAATAGGTCTGTGCCAACTGTGTTTGTCAGAAGCCAAGAACACATCATGCTTGATCTCCTTCAAAAACATAGGAAATCTACTAATCGATTGAGTATGGTCATATTGAGGCAACCTACTAAGCTTTGAGTCCTGCCTGTCTCCTTTTCTCCAGAAAGAGTTGAGACCCAAATCCTCCATATCAACATCAGCTGAAAAGCTTTTGCAGACATCAGCAATTGCTCGATACCCAGTACAGCGACAAAGATTTCCTGCAATAGCCTTTTCAGCCTCAGTAACAGTTACTTTAGAGAACCCAGCTGGTGGTTTTGGAGAACTAGTTTTTTCAGCATTGACAAGAGTCCCATAGAGTGAGACACACATTCCAGGAGTACAAAAGCCACATTGAGTAGCATGGAATCCTGCAAATCTTTCATGAATTGGGTGGAATCCTTCTTTAGAATTGCCAATGCCTTCACTAGTTGTTATTGAACAGCCATGTATGCTGCAAAGTAGTGTGAGACAAGAGCTTGCTGTAAAATCCTCAACTTGGTCATGCACAGGATCATATTTGGAGATTAAAACTACGCAAGCACCACAACCACCTGAAACCAACCGTGTCAAAACATAAGTACCAAATTGAAAACAATATTAGGGCTACTATAAGCCAACATCTTCTCCTACTTCATGAGTCATGACGAGACAATAAAAAAATTAGAGCCCTTAAAACATAAGTACCAAATTCCTTTTGAAGTACTTGTAACAAAAGCCAACAATCTTAGAATACATGACAATCTATAATTGAATGACGGTATAGAAGTTTGTCAGTGCATTCTAATTAAATTTACACACGCATATATGATAGAATCCAGTACAGTACAGGCTTGTGATCAGAGTAATCCATGAATTGCATGTAAGTCTTCCATTGTTTCCACTTCTTAAAACGCCAAGAAAAAGAGTATTGGACAATTAAAAGTGGCCCTTAAAAAATCATTCCATGACCATAAAAATCCATTCAGCATTTCATCAAGTTGTAAACATTAAGAATCACAGAAAGAAGGAAAAGATGAATCCCTACATTAAACACCAAACCTGTTGAAATTGAAATGGAAAACAAAAAAAAAAAAAAAAAATCCAAACTTCAAATAATATACCCATGAAGGGGAAAACCTCCAAAAACTAATTCAACAACTAACCAAGTGAATCAATCAACTGCTTAACCACCAAAAGAGAGAGAAATGGTTGAATAAACACAAAGACATGCATACCTTCACCACAACTGAGCTTGACACTCTTGAAACGAGTGCGAGTGCGTAAGAATTCGAGTAAAGTGGTTGAAGGGTCAACGTAGGAGAGCTCGAACCTCTCACCATTAACAGCAAAAACCAAACTTGTTGGTGTCTTTTTCAGTTCCATAGTTCAGAAACTGTTATGTTTATGTTTTGAGCAAGAGAAGAGAACTTTACACTCTTATATACTAACGTGTGTGTAAGTCTGCACTCGCTAGTAATCTTGCTTACTAGGAAAGACGCAGTCAACTGCTTGAGAGTGATGTGGGAACATTTGGTACGGTTCTGCGGCTGGATTTTTCTTTTCTCTTGTTATTTCTTTAACTTAATGATGTTTTTTTTTTTTTTTTATATATTTCCGTTCAAAAATAATAGTCGATGTTTTATACCGATAAAAAAATGAAAAAATATTAATTTTATATCAATATTAATTTATTTATAAATGTTATTATTCACTCTTAATATTATAAGAAATATTAATAAAAGATTAATTAATATTAATTTTTTGAGAGAAAATTACTAAAATAGGACCATTATCTTAGGACAAGTTTTATTCTCAGTTAAAGAAAAGCATTGGATTAGAACAGGGACAGTGTGTCTGCATGACATGACGTGGGAACAATTGGTACCGCGCAATTAATTTGCATTCTACCGTCTCAATCAGTTAATACAATACATTACTTTCGTGATTCCTTTGCACCTTCTCACTGGTCCAGAAATGTTGTTGTTGTTGTTGTTTTTTTTTTTTTTTTTTTTTTTTTTTTTTTTTTTTTTTTTTTTTTTTTTTTTTTTTTTTTTTTTTTTTTTTTTTTTTTTTTTTTTTTTTTTTTTTTTTTTTTTTTTTTTTTTTTTAACTGAATACTGGTCACGAGTTTATCAAGTTGAAAATTGGAATTATAAAATAAATGCTCAAGTATAATTTTTTTTCTTTTATTTTCTCAAATTCATAATTTTAATAATCATATTTTTTCATTAAAACATTTCACTTTCAAAAAATTAGTTTAAAATTTTAGTTTCGATTAAGACATTATTTCCTCTTAATTTTTAATTGACACATTTTATTTTTCACTTTTAAAAAGTTTAAAATTTTAGTTCCCTATTTTATAATAAAGACATTTTATTTCCTATTTCTAAAAAATTTATAATTTTAGTTATTGTAGTCAATTTTAAATGTTGATTTATATATTTTGTAAATATTAACCTGCATATGCATTTTTTAGGGAGATATATGTCTATTTATTATCCACATAAAAAATGTTTTTTTTAATTATTTAACAACTAACAAATTTAATTTATAAAAAAAGAATTAAAAAAT
>PYAF01002404.1:122372-141595 GCA_007407185.1 Glycine tomentella
TTCATGAACATCTTATTCAAATTATAAATTTCATATAAATAAAATTAAAAAATTAATAAATTAAAAACAATTAACCATATCTGTGCCAAAGAATTAATCAAGACTTACTAATTTTAATCAAACTTAAATTTTAATTAACATGAACAATACAAAAAAAAAATCATATCATTAAATTAACATTAATTCATTCAATGTATATTTTTCTAGTGTTTTATGATATATAAGTTGAATTCCATTTTTAATAACTGTGATGACAGCACAAGTATTAATGTATTATTTAATTTAATTTATTAATATTATCAATTATTCTATATATTTTTTTATCAACAATGTAATATTTATATAAATATTCTATATATAATTTATTGAGTAAATTATACCAACACCACTCGTTTGATTTGTACAAATTGTGCGTGATATCCTCATTTACTGGTAGAGTCATTAAGGATGTCACTAACAAGAGGTGTAGAAGTCAAACCAAATTGAATTTGGAACTAATCGGATTCAATTTGAACAAAATCAATCAAATTAGACAATAATTTATTTGGATATCGAATTTGAAACTTACAAACACGAGGAATCCAAACCAAATTGATTATGTGAATTTTTATATTATTAATTATTATACATGGAGTTGTGTAATATAATTATATAATTTTATTTGTAATTCTATTATTTAATTAATTTAAAACAATTACAACAAAACAATATATGTTGTTTACACATTTTAATGACAAACTTAATGTGATTTTTTGATAAAATTATATAAATTTTTCTTTTTTTCTTAAAACAAAAGTTTTTGCATATTTACTTATTTGATCCAAACTGAACCAATTCATTATTGATCGAATTGGTTTATTTATTCTTGATTGAATTATACAAAATAAAAAAGAAAAAAAAGCCAAACTAATCCAAATCAATGAAAATTGATTGATTTGAATTTTGTTTTCTTTCAAATCCGATTCAATCCAAATCCACTCAATTAACACTCTTTTTATTAGACATATCTTGCATTATATTCAAATTAATATGGGTCTAATAAACAATATTAGTCCATATAAAATAACGGTCGAGGAGAAGCTAGAAAGTTTTAAAGAAGAATCTACTACTTAATTTTGAGGATTCACTTTTATGGAGTTCCAAATTATCCAAGCTTAATGGTGATCTTTCCAGAAACTCCTCCAATGTCAGCCACTCACTGTGTACCAGTGATTAGGTGATCCATTGCATCTACAGCAAGAAGTATTGTAGCAATATCTAAGGGAAAATTATTCTTTTGTACCATAACTAAATTGCCACCTCCACTAGCGGTGCTCCGAATAAATCCTGAGGCAATTTTGCTCATATGATCAGCAATCTTTTCAAGTATCATCACATCATGCATCTGAGAGAGTCACTTCTTCCCTCTTCCTTCAGTGCTTCAATAGCTTTAGATATTTTCACTGCTTCTCCAATTTCAATCCCTGTTTGATCCTTTCTGATCTTTGAAAGCTCAGAAATTCCCCTTATGTCAATTTACTTGTCATAGCCTTTTTTTTCTTTGTAATTCCCATAACCGTATTACTAACAATTTTTATCCGGGTTCCATTAGCATGGTTTAATTTCGATTAGCTCTGAAGCTCCGTTAGAATAATAGGTCTGTGCCAACTGTGTTTCTCAGAAGCCAAGAATACATCATGCTTGATTTCCTTCAAATGCATAGGAAATCTACCATTGGTTTGATTATAGTCATAATGAGGCAACCAACTAATCTTTAAGTCCTTGCTGTCTCCCTTTCTCCAGAAAGAGTTGAACCCCAAATCCTCCATATCAACATCAGCTGCAAAGCTTTTGCAGACACAGCAATCGGTCGATACTCGGTACAATGACAGAGATTTCCTGCAATTGCCTTTTCGGCCTCAGCAAGTTACTTTTGAGAACCCAGTAGGTGGCTCTGGACAACTAGTCTTTTCAGCATTGACAAGAGTTCCAAAGAGGGAAACACATTCCAGGAGTACAAAAGCCACATTGAGTGGCATGCAATCCTGCAATTCTTTCATGAATTGGGTGGAATCCTTCTTTAGTGTTTCCAATGCCTTCACTAGTTGTTATTGAACATCCCTGGATGCTGCAAGGTAGTGTGAGACAAGAGCTTGCTGTAAAATCCTCAACTTGCATTGGTCATGCACAGTATCGTATCTTGAGATTAAAACTACACGAGCTCCACATCCCTCTGAAACCAACCAACCATGTCAAAACATGAGGTACCAAGTTGGGAAAAAAAAAATAGGACTACCAACACACCTACTTCATCTTCATGATTTGAGCATAAAAAATATAAGATGAATTCTGGCGCCAAAATATATAGTGTGTAGATCAATTACTCCAAGAAAAACTCTTCGCAAAGTTAATCCATTTATATATATGTTAATTTTTTCAACACGCATGTGGACTTGGTATCATAATTTCCAATTCTGTCACTGTCACCTCAACCAGCTAATTCAATAAATATACTTTATTGATTCCTTGTTACTTTCTCACGCACCTTTCCACGCTGCTCTATGCACTTCTGCATGTTCATTGCTTATTATTAAGTGCTACTCTTTCGTCTCATAATAATCTTCTAGAATAAATAAATTTATTCTTTTTTAATTCTTAATTTTTTTTAAGAAATGTTTCTCATAATTCTTTTATCAATTATACATTTACTTATTTTCTAATCTTTAATTAATTTATATAGGTATTTACTTGGAAGTGTACAGGAAAAAAAGAGTAAAATAGAAAATTCTATAACTATTTTATTAAATATTCCATTTTTTTATAATTGAAACCGGAGTACTCATCTTCATTATCTCTGTTTCATCACTTTTTTTAATCATTTATCATTTTTCTTTTTTCTTTTTTTCTCATATATCCTTCTCCTGAGTACGCACGAAAAAAAATACCAGATATAAGTTAATCATCTTTCTATTTTAAATGCATTGACCGTGCATGCACATGCACTCTCTTTGATTCCGGATCTCTAGGAATTGAATTTAAAGACTTTATATTCGAGTTTTAGACATGTACTTGTATTAAATATTTGAATAATGAAGAATTTTGTAAGTTGTAATAATCTGCTCGGCTCGAAGATGAAAGTGCAACAAGTTTGTCCATTGGATTTGCATATTCTTTTACTATTAGTATTTAGTAAGATGGTAAAGTTATTAATTTAATTTAAAAATTATACTAAAATTAGTTTTTCTTATAATGCATTTAAGTCATATACTACAGATATTGAAAATATTTTAATTATTTTACTTTGCTCTAGACCTCTAGATTTTATATTTATCCTCCAGTTACACACACTTATTAATAAATTTATAATTTATTTATTTATTATTATACTTTTGGAGATAAAATTAGTTAATATAGTATACTGTATTTTCTAAAAAATAAGTACTCCTTGTCTTCTTTAATTTCTTTCTTACATCTACTGTTTCATCTTTATTTCTTGTATATTATTTTTCTGTCTTTGATTTTGATATTGGAAGAGATAAATTAGAGAAGGACAAAATATAAGATAAGGCATTAAGGATAGAGATCGAAGATGAACTTGTCGCGCGTCGTTTAATTAAAGAAGAAGAAGGCAAAACAAAAGAGCAAAGCACAAAAGCCAACGAGAAAAGGGTGAGAAGAAAAAACGGTGTTGACATCAACATCAGTGATGGAAAGGTAGCAGTAATATGACTCAACGATAATGATTAAATATACTATCACATTAGTATTATCAATCAAGGGAATTAATTGACGTTGAATTATTTCAATTTAATATGAGATTTTAAATTAGAGTTTTAGTTATGTCAGAATTCATCCATCTTGAATATATAAATATGTTACATATTTGAAAGAATTTTTTTTATCTTTTATAATAATTCTACTCAATTCAAATAAGATTAACCCCAATCAAAAATACTATAATATAAAAAAGGATTAATTCTACATCTGTTCCAACTTTCATGTTTAACCTAATTTGAGTTATTATTTTTGGTTTTATAAATTTAATTTTATTTCTTCCTTCCGGTCATTTTTATAATTAAGAATTACTATTAAAAGTTTTTTTGATAGAAAATAATTTAAAATATTTTTTTTCATTAATTTTTTTATATATAAAAATATCTTAATTATGAGTTATTTTTCTTAGTTCAATAACTAATACTACTATTCTAGTTTCGATTAAAAATAAATAAATAACTTTATACTAATTAAGGAAAGTAGTTAATATTATTTAATTTTATTAATCCCACTTAAAAAATAAGTTTCTTTCTCAAACCATCTTTTATTGAAATTTGATATTAAGAAAAAAAAATGAATAAACGAAAATAGAATCTCAATTAAATAAAAGGTATTTTAAATATGATTTCATTAAATATAGTAAAATTAGTTAAAATTTATATTTGAGAGTTGAGACTAAAATATATGGATTTTTCGTAGGACATGTTTGAATAAAACTACAAATATTTTTTAGAGTTTTTTTTACTAAAAATATATAACTTTTTTCGGTAGAGAAATTTTCAAAAACTAATCTTCGATTCTATCCAAAATCACAGTACATAACATGTCCTACCAGTATTCAAAATCTATATAGCTGGACAGCCTTGACCTGGCCTTTGTGTCTCTTACATACGTGAAATCAAAACACTGGTAAGTTTGATCTATATTCAAAATGAGTTGAGTTCCTTTACTTGTTGCCCATTTTCCATTTCAAGTAAGTTTGTACAATGTCCAGTCCACAGAGTTCCTTGACCACAGGCATGGTAGCAGGGACCTTCAACTGAAATGTTGAATCTGGTCCATCTAAGTTGCTCCATGATAGAAGCTGTTTCTTGGCTTCTTTTGCAGCTGCTCTTGTTGCACAGTGAACAGAAGCTGCTAGAAGTAGTGGTGGTTCACCGGAAGCTGCACAAATAAATTTCAATGTTTTTCATTAATTCTTGATTTTTGAACCAGAATAAGTGAACCTTATCTTATTAACAGTCCACAATAATATATATGTTGTAATAGAGTTTTATTTTAATACATTATAGATGTAAATATTGTTACACTATCAATTAATTAAAAGTGATCTCATATACGATTTTTAAAAGGATTATTATGAAAATTAATAATGTTATAATACATGATTTATAAAGTGTATTCTAATTAAATTCTTTGTTATAACAGTATTCATATGAAGAAGTTCTTGCACTGATAGTATAAAGACTTTTAACATTAGGGGAAAAAACACAGACATAGTTTAATACTTATAATTTAATTTTGAGCATTACTATGTCGTACCCTTTGAAGAGAGGACACGTTGTTGGTGGTGTTCACTGTTGAGGATTTGAACATTAAACTTTTGAGGAATGGTGTCCAATGTAGGAATTTTGTAGTTCCATGTACCATCTACCAAGATCAAACCATCAAGATTTGTTTCATATTCTTCAAGCATGAAAAAACCCAACCCTTGGATAAAAGATCCTTCAATCTGTAAGAAGAAATTATTTGTTATCAAATGAGTTATTCAGACTTGGTAATTTGACGAGCTGACAACTTCAGGAAAAGGAACCAAAGAACTAAATCAACCCATCACTAGTGCATCTCACATTAAAAAAAAATAAAAATAAAAACCCGCAAGGAGTAAAGTTTGGATTGAAAGGATCAGGCGAATAGAAATGATAGTAAGAGACCAAAACATTCTTGGGCCTCAATTAAAAGCTTTAACTTTTTTAGTTGAGTTGGTTCTAAAATGGTATAAAAGTCAGTTTTGACAGAGTTCTTAGTAGTCAAATCTTGCTTTATCCATTCTTTATTATTAAATTTTCATCTAAGTCATGGTGTGCTTGTGCTTTGTCCACCCTTCATGTCCAAAGAGTTTTACATGACCAGCCATGTTCATAAGAACTACCTTCAACTAAAATCTTAAAACGCCTTGTTGAGTTGGTCCATGATGCTAGTGCTGAACTTGGAACATATCAGGTGATAACATTTTATTATTGTAAGATATAAACTCAATAATATAGACTATTAGATCATATTTAAATGTTTAAAATGTACTTGATTTTTTTAAAAAATAGTAATGTACTATTAACTTTTATTCTTGATCTCATGTATAGTTAAATAGTTTCAGTCTTTCAGATTTATAATTT
This sequence comes from Glycine tomentella, assembly GCA_007407185.1. Lineage (NCBI taxonomy): Eukaryota > Viridiplantae > Streptophyta > Magnoliopsida > Fabales > Fabaceae > Glycine > Glycine tomentella. The sequence continues at coordinate 128,519 of PYAF01002404.1, forward strand.
CATCCACATATATATTAGCTTACCTGTCCTAAATCCACAGCTGGGTTAAGACTCTGTCCACAATCATAGATAATATCTGTCTGCAAACATCTGGTTTCTCCAGTCAGAAGATCTATTTCCACCTGAGAAACAATGTCCATTATTTAGTGTATCACTCATGATAATTTGGTTCAATTGATTCAGTAAGAGGACTTGTGTTGTCAATGGAATTGATTAGCAAAATATTAGTTATTAATTGGCACAAATTGCAGAATATTTGTTATTATTGACACAGATTTGCCGGTCATTCGAAACAGCAGATCTTACATGATTATACAGTTGTAATTATCTTCTTAGTTAGTTATCCCAGCTGTAGGATAGCATTTATTGCAGATTGGATATTTAATGCACAGATGTAGAAATCAAATTGTATGAGCACTATTTAATGCAGAATTCTCCACAGGAGAACACACAGTTTTTCATATGCAACTTTCTTAGTCTAACACAGGAGAACAAGGCTAGAAGTGCTTTTGGGAGCTTCTCTACTGAAAAAAGCACTATATTTCTAGTAGAGAACCTCTCAAAAGCACTTCTGGCTTGTATCCAAACAGGCCCTGTATATGACATAAAGGCTTAACATTGAAGGGAAGTAACTTTCAATGAACATGAGACAGTTCCATTTTGATTTGAGAAAAACAAACTTACCTCACTTACTGCAGCACCATAATTAATGTACGCACTGGAATTGTTACCGGGTACATAAAATGAAGACGCTGATAAATTCACCGGTTGTGCGTATGCCTGTATGTTGATAAGTCGTCAGTAATATAGTAATTAAATGTTTGGTTGTGAGCTAAGAAAATAAGAAAAAACATGAAAATGTGAGAAGACAACGATGTGTTAAGAGAATAACATAACTCAAATATGAATACAGATCATCAAAGGACTATCTACTAGGAGTGAAGGACCACAAATTATTGAGGTGACGATTAAATAGAGCATAAAGTTGCTAACATGTCTTCACTACATTCCACACTTAAAAAAGTTATGCATGACAGATAACAAATTATGCCTCCACTCTATTCCAATAGTTTATTCCCATAAAAAATCATAATTATAGGGGAAAATCTTGTTCTCATAAATTGTGGGCATTCTAAGTGTCATCTTCCAAATATTGCAAGACTTGAGGCAATATATCTCTGCACAAAATTATAAAAAATAAGATACAGGCATCAATGTTTTAAGAGTTTAATTTCTAAGCATTGTCAATCAATTAGAAATCATGGTATGTATGACTTTTAAGGAAATTATTGTTAAAGTCAACACACTTATCATATATAACAACTTACGGTTGAATAACAGTGTAAAAGCTGTTTACAATATCAGTGAATACAATATTTACTCATGTTTAAAATATAGATTCTACCTGTTGAATAAGCGTCTCCCACTTGACAGAACCCATTTCCTCCTGTAATTTTTCCTTGAGGGGCTTTAACCTTTCAACCAAGATATCACAGCTAAGCCTAACAGCTTCACAGCTTGACTCTGATGTTGTGCTTCCAGCAGTTAACCCCCCTTGAATCAAGCTCACCGTATCAGTTTGCACAACCCTTACTTTGTCTAAAAGACTATCAGTTCTATCACATTGCACTGCACCAAGTGCAAATGCAGCCATCTGTTTCACCTTTGTCCATAGACCCTGACCCAATTCAATTCCTCCAACTTCAACAACAACAGAACCATCTGAAAAAATACTGACTTTTCCTGGAGTGCATTTTACTTTCACCTCATACAACACTGGCACTCGAGAAATCCCCCTTTTTTTCCAAGTGTTAATCCGGTTAAACTCTTTCACCATTTCAACTCTCACTTCATAGTTTGCAGAAACGTTTAACTTACTCCATATTAAAGGCATAGTATACTCATGAGGCTCACCAGAAGAGTCCTCGTAGAATGCCTTAAGACTTGTGTATGTGTGAAGATTAATGCTCCTTACAGAATCTACATCCATTGAAAGTGTGGCTGCAACTTTTTCTATTATAGCTTCGGCAATGTATGATCCTTGCGCATCCCCAGGGGCTCTCATTGCAGCTCTACTAGGATGGTTTGTTTTGCATAGTTTTATATCAAAAGAGAGAGCACCCCAATCATACTTTTTAAGTGCACCAATCATGTTGCGTGGTATTATTGGACTAACATCCACATGTATCCCTGCATTGACCAATATCTTAAGATCTAATGCTGTAATCTTCCCATCATTCTTGAAACCAACACTGTAAGTTATTTTCATGGGATGCCTTCCTCCAGCCATTATCATATCTGTCTTTCGATTTAGATACATCCTGACTGGGCGCCGCAATTTGTGAGCTGCCAATGCACATGATGTAGCACACTACAAGATTTGGATGTCATAACAAATGTCATAATAAATGTGCTGCCAATGCACACAACTGTAACAAAAGCATGTTTTCTTCTGTTTACTAGTGACTTCTCCAAACTACAGAAAATCCAAATATTCATGCCTACACTCTATATGTTAATTAGTCATATTCAAGAAGTGATAACAAATCTAATAAAAAAGAAGAAATATTTTCAAACGCATAGTACACAACTAAAAACTTACTGCTGTGGCTCTCAAGGCCTTTCCACCAAAACCTCCACCAACCCTTCTTGTAATGACACGAACATTATTTTCAGGAATACCTAGGCATCTTGCTACATTCGAATGAACATACTCAGGAGATTGACTTGAAATGTAAACCATAATGCAATTGTCTTCGTCGGGTACAGCAAGTGCAGCTTGTGTCTCCATGTAGAAATAGTATTGAGACCCAAGTTTCAACTGCATTTAACATTGAATTTGATACATGATGACATTGAATATGTTTGATCAATATAATCTCATCAAAATTCATTATTCAGAAACAAACTTAAACATCTACCAAAGTAGAGATGGCCACAAAGATGTGAAAGGAGTAGAAGGAGGAAACAATGGATATGTTACATGTACCTCAGCAGAAAGAATCTTGTGATCTGCTTCAGCCATTCCTTTTGACACATCACCAACTTGACTTGGGGAGAGAAAAGGAGGTAATTTAAAAATGCTAGACCTTTTAACAGCATCTTCCACAGTTAGAATAGGCGGTTCAAGATTTTCAAGACTGTAATCAACAATAGCAGAGTTTGCAGCAATATCTGCAATTTTCTGAGTATCTGCAACCTATAGAAGATACTTGGTGACTAAAGTGGAAGCATTTAATTTTATCAGTCTCCAAACAAATGAAACAGAAGCTCCTACAATTTAGACTTTAAGAGCTCACCACAAAGGCCAGACGATCACCGACACATCTAGCTATCTCTTCAGCAAATAAAGGTTCGTCACCAAATCTAGTGTTTGATCCAAGGTTCTGGCCCCCATTGGGAATGTCTTTACTTGAAATGATATCCCTCACTCCATCCAGTTTCAATTCAGGGCTGAGTTTTATACTCTTTACCCTTGCTAAAGGTTTTGAACTATAGATATATGTTCCATGTAGGCAATTTTTTGGTGATGGAATGTCATCAACAAACACAGCCTCACCTATATATGAATTATTAATAAATATCAGTGATACTTGGTGACATATATTGATAATTATATACTTGCAACTGATATGAAATTAAAACAACTAAATATGAAAAACCATAATTGAAAGGCATCAAAACAGGATAAAATATCAGTGTATGACAAGCAAAGCCTAGTCAACTCTAAAGTAAGACAAGTGAGAGATATGTGAATGACATTTATGTCAACATTTGTCAGCTGATATAACTGTTGTAATTTTAATGTTTATTTCAAAAGAATTTTTTTTATAGATTTAATTAAAGAATATTATAAATTATTTATAACTCTCGATTTCTTTGTCTCAGGTTTTCTTTATATTGGTTTAATGTTCATTTGACTTGTTCAAATTATTGGTTAATGGTTTAACATTAAAATGATAGTCAGGTGCAATTTTGATAACTAAAATAATTTGTTTTTGAACGTTGGAGATTTTTTCAACTAACAATATTTGCTTTGACCATTTAAAACAATTAATTGATAATATCTTTCAATTGTGATGTTACCGTTGAGCAAGCAGATTTTGTTTTGACTGGTTCCTCCTTTTTCCGTTTCGTAAAAATAACTTCTCAATGTTTTGTTTCTTGTATATATATATATATATATATATATATATATATATATATATATTCTTCAACTATGGGAAAACGTTTGTGTGAGAAAAAAAAGAATTGATCGAGTGATATTGTTTGCTCCTCCTCTTTGCTTCTATTAATCTCTCTCCCTCTTTATTCCTGGGTTGTTTATCTTTGCGAGTTCTGCAACCTTAGCTCCGCTCAGACGTTCCTGTTGTATCCTGGGAGGTTTGCGTGGGACACCACAGATAAACCTTTTGGGTCAGTGACTGCCACGTCTCAGGAAGTTCAACCGCGTTCTTAATTTTCGACTTCAGCATCAACAGTAACCGGTGACATGATCAGCCTTGAGCCAAGGAGCTACAGCTGAGTGGACCTTTTTTTTATCTTTGGTCTTCAATATAATTTACTATTTTGAAATATCAATAGAGATGCAAAGAAAAGGAAATGTCAATATATTAATCCAAAATGTGGAGCTTAACAAACCTGAAGCTTGTAGTGCAGCACCAGATTTGATGACTGGCTCACCAATGGGTTCATACTCAGTACCTGCTTCAAGTACCTGCTCCCCAGATGACAGTAAGGCTGGAAATTTGTCATGATGAACCTGCTTCTGATTCTTTGATAATTCAAAAGCCTCCACAGATGACAGATTAGTATGTCCTTTTAAATAACCATTGGTTATTCTTTCAGGACTGTCAATCAATAGGTTAAAGAACTGAAAAATAAAACCAGCAGAAAGACTTGAACGGTAAGCACTGTGTGAGGTGTCATCATCAGGTACAATAGTGTCTGTAACCAAGTTAATAGCATCATATAGAATTTTAATGCTTAACAGATTTCCAGTTAAGAATTTCTCAACTTTTTTTGCTCTTATTGCATGCTTAGTCCCATAAGCACCAAAAGATAACCTACAAGTGTCTATCACAGTTCCACCAGAATCCTTGCAAGGAGACACCTTAGCCAGGAAAGCAGCATTTAAGTAGGGAAGGGCATTTCCTAGCGGTCGAGGAGAAGCTCGGAAAGTTTCAAAGAAGAATCTACTTCTTGGTTCTGAGGATTCACTTTTATTGAGTTCCAAACTAGGAACTTTAATGCTTAAAAGCACACTATCCAAGGTTAATGGTGGTCTTTCCAGAAACTCCTCCAATGTCAGCCACTCAAATTGTGTACCAGTCATTATGTGAACCATTGAATCCACAGCAAGAAGTATTGTGGCAATATCTGAGGGAAAATGATGCTTTTGTGCCATCACTAGATTGCCACCAACACTGGCTGTGTTCCTAATAAAACCCGAGGCAACTTTGTTCATATGGTCAGCAATCTTTTCAAGTATCATTACATAATCTGAGAGAAAGTCACCTTTGCTCTCCTCCTTTAGTGCTTCAATGGCTTTAGATATTGTCACTGCTGCTCCAATTTCAATTCCTTTCCGATCCTTTCTGATTTTGGAGAGCTCAGAAATACCCCTTAGATCAACGTACATATCAAAGACTTCATTATCTTTGTAATATCCCATACCTGTATTACTAACAACAAGCTTCATCCGGGTCCCATTGACTTGGTTTAGCACCAATATTCTCTGAAGCTCCTCTAGACTAGTAGGACTGTACCAACAGTATTTCTCAGAAGCCAAGGACACAAAAGGCTTGATATCCTTCAAAAACAAAGGAAATCTAATACTATTGTGATTTTTGCCATACTGAGGCAACCTACTAAGCTTTAAGTCCTTGCTCTCTCCCTTTCTCCAAAAAGAGTTGAGCCCCAAATCCTCTATATCAAAATCAGCTGCAAAGCTTTTGCAGGCATCAGCAATGGGTCTGTAACCGGTACAGCGGCAAAGGTTCCCTGCAATAGCCTTTTCAGCCTCAGAAGTAGTCACTTTTGAGAATCCAGAAGGTGGCTCCGGACGATTGGTCTTTTCAGCATTGACAAGAGTACCATAGAGGGAAACACACATTCCAGGAGTGCAGAAGCCACATTGAGTGGCATGGAATCCTGCAATTCTTTCATGAATTGGGTGGAACCCATCTTTACTGTTTCCAATGCCTTCACTTGTTGTTATGGAACATCCATGTATGCTGCAAAGTAGTGTGAGACAAGAGCTTGCTGTAAAATCCTCAACTCTGTCATGCACAGGATCATATTTGGAGATTAAAACTACGCAAGCACCACAACCACCTGAAACAAACAAAAATGAACTTCTGATTTGAAAAGATTTGGAGGATCACTGAAGGCCAACACTGCTCCACCTTCGTTTTCATGATAAAACCATCAGAAACAATAAGAGGATTTTTTTTCCTTCCTTTTTTCTCAATTCCCTGTATAAGTTTGCATGGCTTTTAGTCTTGTGAAAAAGAGAAGAAGGAGAAAAATAAAGGCATTGGGGTAGTTGTTAAAGCGGAATCTCATAATAATTAGTATCTCTGAAGATCTGATCTTTAATCAAGTTGAATAGCATTGTATGGTTCATGTTTCTGACTTCACCTAGTGAGATATCACATAAGGCTTTTGTTGTTGTTCTCAAATCTTGTCATGAACAATTCTTTCTTTTGTATATGAAAAAAAAATTAATCATATAGCTCAATAATAATTAGGAATTAGAAACCATTACTGCCACTTATATCTTAGGCTTCAAACAATGATCAGAGTAATTCAAGTTGTTTTTCTTTTTTTCTGTGATTGGCAAATGTTAGTTTGTTAGAATGTTAGTTTTGATGGCATAGGGGATTCAATCTACGACCTTTCCCCTCTTCCCATCTCCCTTAACCATCAAATCCACCTTATATCTCCATCGTAATTCAAATTGTAATAGTAACTATTATCTCCAGAAAATGATCTGGAATTGGAAAACCATTACAAGACCATAATCCATAAAACCCACTAAGGTTCTCCCTTATTAGTTAATTAACAACACGCATAATGATTAATGAGATTAAAAAGAAAATCCACTAAAATCTAACCGGCCAATTCAGCAGTCAAGAGGATCATATTAATATATACCTTCACCACAGCCGAGCTTGACACTCTTGAAACTAGTGTGATTTCGCAAGAATTCCAGTAAAGTGATTGAAGGGTCAACGTTGTAGAGCTCAAACTTCTCACCATTAACACCAAAAATCAAACTTGTTGGAGTCTTCAGCTCCATAGTTCAAACCACTGTTATGTGAGCTTTCAGCAAGAGTAAAGGACCAGACGACAAGTATCGTTATGCATCACGTGCAACCATTGGTTGTCTCTGCAACTGACAACGTTATCAACTGATTTGTGCATGACGTGGGTACATTTGGTACGTTATTTCTGAATTAACTTATATTATCCACTTTTTTCACATTCAAAAATTAAATTTGATTTTTTTAATCTTCAAGATCAAATTATCAACGTCTTACGATGAATTTAGCTATTTATTCAAAATAAAATAAAATGAGTCATGCATGTCTAAGAGTGATATATTCCTACCGTAAAAAAAAAAGTGATATATTCCTGAGGTTATTAGTTTTAAGTACCTAAATATTTTTAAGATTTTTGTTTTTAGTCTTTAATTCTTTAGTCCCTAAAAATTAAAAATAATTAAATTAAAATATTAAAATTAAATAATTATTATTCAAATACTTTTAAAGAAAGTTATTTAAAAGTATTTGAATAATAATTAAAATATAATTTTTATATAACTTTAAGAATATTAACAACATAAATAAAATATAGTTTTGTATAATTTAATTAAATTGTAAAAAAATATTACAACTTTATAACTTATAAACAAATTATTTTTTTAAAAAAAAAAGTTATATGTAATCTTAACGAAATAATACTTTTATCGTTTAAACATAATTTATATTATAAAACATAACAATCTTCATAAGAATTTATTAATGAAATAAAACTATTTTATACTGATATTCTGCATAAAAATCGATCATCTTATAATATCGTAAACTTTCGAACGTGAATAATATACTCATTATAGTGTCTTTTTCGTGTAGTTAATTGGTTTGTTTTGTACTTTTGGTGTATCATCGCACAGTATAATATATGTCTTGATAAATGATTTTTTTTCTTTCTGAAAACAAGATATTCTCACAATTAAAAAGTCATGAGATTAATTTTCAAAAACGCATAGCACCAGTTGAGAGATAATCCCTATCACAAAGCCTTGATAAATGATACTACTACAGTTTCTTACTTCAAGTATGTGCACGTGGATCAATTTAAAGCCAGGAATTGAGTGTTTGATGGTGCTGTAATAATTGATCGCATGACACGGAGATGACATAGCATATATGTAGAGTGATCGAAGAGGGATCAAATAACAATCATGTAACTTTGATTGATTATTATACTATTTAATAATTTTTATTGAATAATATTTTCGTAAATTTTATTATTGGATTAAAATTTATTTTTATATAGAATATATTTTATGATAAGAAATATCTTTAATGAGATGATTAAATCTAAACTGCATAATCATAAATGGAGGTTTAAGATTTAATAGAGGGTAAGTGATCAAACTCAAATCATCTTTTCATGTTCTGTGTCTTTAAAGGTTTGGACTGTGTTTTATGCTTGGCATGACTTAGATGTTTTTATTGTTCTTCCATCCCCTGATTCTGCACACTATATATATGCAAATACAGGGAATTGGTGGGGGGTGGCAAAATGTCATGGATATTGCTTTGGCATATGGTTGTTTGGCTTTTATGGTTGATGAGAAATAGTACGTGTAATGTTGTCGGATTGGTGTACAAATTCTCAGGTTGCATTTTGTGAATTTTACTGATTCTGCAGTTTGAATTTTCTGAGATGCTAATCAAGTAAAGTTGCACCAAAATTTTCTGGTATTGATAGGGGATGTTATTGTTTCAATGTTGCCTCCTAACTTGGCTAGCTAATATATTGAGGAACATATGAAGCTGTCTGTTTTGTCCATGCAGCCATAATATATAAAGAATAATGCAAACCCTCACCAAGGAAAAATCTGATGACGTCTTTCTCTTAATTTACACACATTAAAGAATTTGATTAAATGTATTCTTTAGAGAGAAAGAAGCTCACATTGCCTAGCATACAAGTAAAGTATTAATCTTTAGAGAGACAATGTGTTGTTATTTTCTCTTTCTCTTGCATAGGACAACCGAGAAAGTCCTTAGCATAGTTAAGTCAATCTTTGCACGAAAAGGAAGAACTAGGTCCGAAGAAAACACGGGTAGTCATCGATGTGTATATAATTAACATAATATAACCTGAGATATTCATTTTCCAAGAGAACAGACATAGATACGTACATACACTGAACATAAGAGAAAAAGGAGAAACTATAACTAAGGTGCAAATGTCGGATGAAAAGACAAATGTACAACAACCAACAGCAGAACCTGTCAATGAAGATTTTCTACCACCATCTGATTGGGATCGTCAGAACGACACTGACACGCTAATTCTAATGCTTCCAGGTTCATTTCGATCAGTTGATTTAAGTTTATGCATTTTTCTTATAATTTTATAAACTAGAGTAAATCAGTTGACACGCTAATTAATGGCGTATTAATTTGCACAGGAAACACTCAAATCAATCTCTTTAATTATTTTCTTCTTTATAAATCTTTAAAAGAAAAACTAAAAAAAAAATGAAAAAAAAAGTTTATAAAAGGGTTCTGGTATAATATTATTAAGAAATTTTATTTTCATTTATTTCTGTTGATATGTATGCAGATCATTTACAATATAAAATAATTTTATATCACTATTTAACTATAAATTATTATTATAATAAATTTATTAATTTTTATAATAATTATCTTAAAATTCATACTAATAATAATTTTTAATTAAAGGATAATGTAAAGTTATTTTATATTGTAAATAAATAATCATTAAACTATTCAAGCACAAGAGATAATTGTACACAAATCTTTAGATTTCCCAAAATATATCATAACAATAACAAGTAAGGCAAAAAAAAAAAAAAAACTTTCAATGTGTGTAACATGACCGCGTATAAAAAAGTGGATTGAAAAAGTTGTCTTTGAAATTAAAGTGTTAAACTATATAATGTGTGCATATATATCTATATTACAGGGTTTAGGAAGGAGCAAATGAAGGTTCAAGTAACCTCGAACCGTATACTAAGGGTGAGTGGCGGCAGAAAGATCAGTGAGAACAAATTCCGTCAATTTCGCAAGGAAGAACCCCTTTCTGATTTTCATGACACCAAAGGGATCACTGCCAAGTTTGAAGCTGGGATGCTATATGTAAGGATTCCCAAAGTTTTCAAACCAGAGCCACCAACAACACCAACACCAACACCAACACAACAAGAAGAACCTTCAAAGCCTCAACCAACAACAACAAAACAAGAACCTCCAAAGCCTCAACCAACAACAACAAAACAAGAACCTCCAAAGCCTCAACCAACAAAGATAGCAACACCAACAAAACAAGAACCTTCAAAGCCTCAACTACCAACAACAGCAACACCAACACAACTAGAACCTCCAAAGCATCAACCACCACCAACAACAGCACAACAAGAACCTTCAAAGCCTCAGAAAACAACAAAAACTGATCATAAACCACTTGCTCCTCAACAACATGTTGATGAAAAAGAGACAAAGGAGGACAAAATTAGTGAAGAATATTCCAAAACCAAGATACAAACACCACTACCCCAGGAACCAATTAAGGCAGCTCATGATGAAGACTCTCAAAAGAAGCCACAAAAGGAGATGATGAGCAAAGCAGAAACTGAGGAGAAAAGCAAAACTTCTGAAGCTCAAGAAATGCATGGAACTACACAGACAACATTCAAGGAGCAAAATGAAGATGATCATGGTGTAGATTCTCAAAAGAAGGACAAGGGCAAATTAGCAGAAACAGATGGCAATTATATTAAGGAAGAAGCTATAACCTCTAAAGCTCAGAAAACTAGTCCTGATGAATTGAGTAAGAGTAGTATTGTAGCCATGATACACAAAATCCTGGCCATGATTTCTGATTTTGTTTTGGAGGTTAAGAAGCAAAGTAAAGTGCCCCACTTTGTGGTCCTCTTCATTCTTGTGTTGCTGATTGGGGGGTACTACATTAATAGTAGAGTCAAATCATCTTTTGGAGGACCCAACAACCAAGAGCTTTAATTGCTTCATTAATTTCCTTCCTCGATCGGGTTATTATGTCAACATGCATGGCACAAGACAAAAATATTATCTGTATGTACGTGCATAAATTCATTAAGAAAATATTACTTTTAATGGTTATTAATTGTTGATTATTGATGGCTGGATCCACTGTTCCATCAACTCTTTTTTTTTAAATTTTTTTTAAAGTTTTTAAAATTATAGATCTCACTATTACATATCATCTATATCTACTTTTTTTGTAATTTTAAATAACTCACCTATTCAACCTAAATTCTGAAAATTTTACAAAATAAGTTTCACAAATAATTTCACATCCTTACATTTTATCACTGTTTTGTAAAAATAGAAACATGTTTACAAATTTTTTAAGATCCAATACTTTTATAAGCACTCATTGTTCCATGCACGTGTACTTGATAAGAACCTGCTCCAACGTTCATCTAGGTGCTTAATTAGTAAATTTTCAGCACCCTTATGACAGCTATATATACGCTCCTACCTATATTTCACATTATAATTTGGTTCAGGGTTGTTTAATTATCTCAAATAAAAAAAAGGATTAAATATAACTCTAAAATGATTGATATTTAAGATATCATAATTAACTCTAATTTACCTTCAAAAAATAATTAATTCTAAATTGTTTCAGGGTTGTTCAATTTATCTTAATTGAAATAATTTTATTAAAATATTCTTACTTTTCATAAATACATTATTTATAAGTTATAACTATTATGGTTAATGCTTCAAAAAAAACTATTGGATGGTTAATGGTGGTGCACAGTACTACAAAATTACCATATTGACATAATTTATTTAGGATAAATTTTGATTAAAAAATGTAATATCTCATTAAAAACTACAAAGATCATTATTCAATATATGAAATTCTTTTGGAACGATAAAACATCAGTCTTCTTGAAATGAAAGGAGTTAATTATTGGTGCAATTCTTTAGGGAGTAAATCATCTTTAAGGACTAGAATTTACTCTTTTTATGCACTTAAAAATAATTGGTATAATTTTTTAATTGCACTATTTATTTACGATGGATTGTTTAATCTCATTTGATAATCTATTTTTGTTTAGATAATCAAGATCGGCCATGGATGAGGCCGAAAAGAAACTTCGCGTAACAAAGGCTATATAGCCAAATATCTCATCCATCCACTATATATTCTCTTTCCTCGGGTTATTATATAATGATAAAGAGAAATTTAATGGTTTATTCAGTGTTGACAAAATAAGGTGGAGAGGATCCAGTTATAGCTTGTATTACGTACTATCGTGTTTTGAAAATTAAAATGAACTGTCTAGTTTGATAAAAAAATAAAAAAATAAAAGAAACAGAAATTGGTGAATTGATGTAGTGTTTAGTCCAAATAAACCACATAATCAGTCTGGAAAAAATGGGTTAAAGTTAAACAATAGAAAGCTAGCTAGGTAAAAATGGCAAAAAACCAATTCACGGTATATCAATGAGAATTGTTTGAAAATATGCCATTTTTTTATTTTCTCTTAAAAAAAACAATCAAAGATAATATTTGTTATTTTTTATTATTCTAGATGCATGTAGCTGTTATTACAAATGTGTTGAAACTTAAAGCTAAATATTATATATGCTATATTTGATTTGAATTTCTATATGTATACTTTAAATTTGAATGGTGTTAGATTTTCCTTTTTAGTATTATAAAATTATGATATTATATTTATTTTTGTCGTTGTAGTTGTTATTTAGCTTAAACGGTATTGTACTATTGTCTACATAAAAAAGATGTGATATA
>PYAF01002404.1:145027-160675 GCA_007407185.1 Glycine tomentella
AAAAAAAAAAAGAGATAAAATTTCAAATTTGAATTAAAAAAATAAGAAAAAAAACATGAATCTTATTTTTTTGGTACAGAAAAAAACATGAATCTTTAACATATCAATTTTATCAATGACTATTTGATTTCTTCAAAAAAAAATGTCTTACACTATAATACTTTATTTTATCAACTTTATTTTATTTAATTACTTTATTGTCTCCTGAATTTAGACTGTGTCGTTACCAAAAAAAAACTATGTATGATTTTAATTCCGCAAGTTTTTTCAAGTGAATTAAGTCATTCTATTTTTAAAATTAAGTCAATTTAATCCTACATGTTATCACTTTTATTTTTCCTAAAATCTCATTTATACTTAAAAATCTTCACAAATTGAATCAATTAATTTGTTTTAATTTTTTCTCTTCAAAGTCCACCAACTTAAACATTAAACTTTGACAAAGATCATCTAAATTTTCTCTCTTTTTACATAGTATAAATTCTTTCAAAATTTATCGTACGTACACTCTTAAATATTTTAATATAAATATAATGATTAAAAGACTTAGATAAAACAATTAATGATAGTATGACTCTAAGAAAAGAAAAAAAGAAAAAAAACTAATAATGTAATTAACCCATTTTTTTATCTTGTGAAACACTGATATCAAAATTAGAAAGTGAGACGTGGAGACACGAATTACACGTGCGAATTGAAAACCTCCGAAGCAGCTAGTATATATATCTTGAACTGGAAAAAATCTGTAACAAGATTGTCGGTTAAAGATTTGCACTCGGAACAAAATTTTGCTTTTGGGTTTTAGCATCACCAAGGAACGAGGTCACCTCCTCTCGTTACTAAAGCATATTATTTTTCTTGCACCACACAAACTAATAGTGTATGAACGTACGAAAAGAAACTAAGAAAGCAAACAAAATGCTACATTTTGCGTGCAAAATGGTCCTAATTGTCTCATCAACTATGAGTATAAAAGAACCCCTAGGAGCAATTCAATACCAAGAAGCAAATATACATATCAAACGCAAAACCAAAAGAGAAACAAATTAATCAAGGCTGAAATCAAATGGGTTCAAGGACACAGCCAGCAGCATCTGATCGTGTCTACGAAGACTTTGTACCATTGTATGAATGGGATAGAAATGAAAGGCTTGTTAATGTTATGCTACCAGGTAAATGCTTTTTCAATTAGTTTTCAAATCTAACCTAGAGGAATAATATCAACTTAATTATTAGTTCATTGTTATAACACATAAGCAACAGATAAAAAAATGAGTTTTGTTTTCATTTATTTTTCTCTTTATAGGAAACGTTTTTCTTCAATTTTTTTTTTTATATAGAAAACTCTTTCAATTTAATCTATATATGTATAAATATTTTCAAATTTGTTCCCGTTATTTGTTACCCCAGCAATAGAATGAAATTGATAGAGTTGTTTAAGGATATTGAAAATAATTTATCACATCTACGGATGAAAATAATGGTGGTTACAATAATTTACTCTAAATAATTTGAGTTAAAATTAGCTACTATCCAAAATCATGTTATCATCGTACACCCTAATTGCAATAAATAATCTCATTAACTTTTTTTAAAAACTTGTGAATGTCTGTTTGGATTGACGGTGAATGAAATTAATTTTATAAAATTTATAATGATAGACTTATTTTTGGTAGAAGTAGAAGTTACTTCTACTTACTTTAATTCTATCATAATTTTTTTATATCATAATTGATTTTATCATAGTTTTAAAAACAATTTAAATATATAAAATTTGATCAAATCAAGATTGATCCCCCTCACTATAATCTACCATAATAATGAAGGTTGACCCCGTAGTCTATCATAATTTTGGAGGTTATCCAAAACTGAGAATATCTTAGTATTTCACTGATTATCAAAAGAAATAAAGCCTCTTTGCTTTCTATTAAATTTTCATCTAACTTTTTTGTATTTGCAAAAAGAGAAAAGAACACTTCATCTGCTTTCAATATTATCACCATATACAGGTTTTAGAAGGGATCAATTGAAGGTTCAAGTGACCTCAAAGCCCACCCTAAGGCTAATGGGTGAACGACTGATAACTGAGAACAGATGGCGTCGCTTCAATTTAGAATTGCCCCTCCTTTCTGATTATGACACTGACAGTGTCACAGCCAAGTTTGAGGGTGCTAAGCTATCAATCAAATTTGGAGAACTTTCACTGAGTAAGCCTAAGGAAACATTAATAACTCCTCCATCACAAAAAATAGAACAGCAAAATGCACCTGCCCAAGAAGGTAAAGCAGAAAAAGCAAAAACCAATGGTGAAGTCTCTGATCAAAAGACACCACAGAATAAGGAGGAAACCAACAAAACTGAAACAACTGATGGCACAGACAAAGGAGCTCAGGAAGCAAAAACTAATGGCTTGAGTGAAACAAAAGAAGCACCAACCCCTACAGCTCCTAAGACTAGGCCTGTTTCAAGATCCAAAACTAGGCTAATAGATTTCGGCCTTGGTTCTGGATCAAATCATGTTGATGATGAAGTCATTGAAGATTTGGAGGCAGGGAAGAACAAGTGCAAGAGATTGGTGAAATGGATGGTGATAGTCTACTTGGCTGTGGCCCTTGTGGGACTTGGGGTTTATTATGGCAAAAATGCATTGACATCATACCCTGAAGAATCATACTTCCAAGAGCTGTGAGATTTTCGCCCTCAACTACTACTACTTGTACACGTAGAGAGAAAAAACACTGTATTCGTTTGCGTGTAAATGCATGAATTCAATAAAAAAAATAAAGTACAAATGTTTGATTGAGATTTCACTACTATAATTGAGCTCATTGTAATTGTATCCAGTTATATTTCTAATACATCCATTCATCTACAATTAAATGACTCAAATTCTGCAGTATAATTTCCCGTGGTGTTGCTTCTTAAAATCTATCTAAAGATTCAGGAGCAAAAGGAAGATGCAAATGAATGAAGATTTATAGAGTATCCTTAAGGTATAAATGAAAAAAATATATCAATCGTACCAAAAAAAATTGACACATTTTTTTTCTTCTTAACACTTCTTAACTAGTGTCCTTAAAATGACTATTACAAGAAATCCAATAAAAGCTTAAATATATCATTAATTGGCTTGAAGTTAGACTCATATAGCCCAAACCTAACTCTTGGCCAAACAATGGTATTTCAATTTTCCAATAACTAAAAAAAATTGCAGGAACCAAAAACAAACATTTTCAATGTTATAGTAACAAAAAACACATCTTGGCGTCGTGTTATTCTTTTTCTCCTTTACATATCTTTTCCCGTTTTACTAATCAAAGGAGAGATTCAATTGTTAAGTGTTTTTACTTTATCATTGATCTTAAACGGATACAAGTTATTTTCACTGTGTCATTGGTCTTAAGACAATATTCTTTCATCCCAGACTAACCTTTCTTTGCATTTTTTTTTTAATAAAATCATTTGATCTATCAAATTGCTTTTCATAAAAATTACAAAACATAACTCTTTCTCCTGTTTTTTATTTGTCTTTATGATCTTACAGTTAATTACAAAACACAAATTTAGTTTTATGATATAATACAAATATAAACTTTTCGAGCATTGAATGATAACAGCACTATTCCGTTCCCCTCCCACTTGAACATGGGGGCAAAATGTTGAACCCGTGTAGGAAATATAATTAACTTTACTTGCAACAGGAACAAGAGACATCAGAGCCAGCACCAGTGGCTAGCATATAACTCTGTTCCCACACATCAGCACGAACTGCTTCGGCATGAGGAACGTGACGAGGATGTTTTTCTTTCTTGTCTCCCCTGAGCTGCTTCAGACCGTGCTTAAGTGCCGGCAATAAAGGTTCCATACACTCGGCAACAGCATTAGGGTTTCCAGGCATGTTAATGATCTGAATTTGAACAAATCAAGGACCATAACTTAGCCAGTAAATACAAGTCTAGAAGAAAGACAGATTACATGTCTGGATCCAGGGTGTACTAGTTACAGCAATAAATGCAAGATTTTTCTTAACTACTCATGATGCAGCACCATTTTAAAGCCAAGGGCACTTGTATACCAAAAGTAAATGGATGAAACTAAAGTAACTAGTAATAAACACAGATTATCATATAAAAAAGCTTCAGAATCTAGATGATTTGAGTTTCCTGAAAATAGTAACTGTTTTCTAAAACAACCATACTGTAACTGTGAAGATTGAAAACAATAGGTACCTTCAAACTCAAATAATTAAAATCTAACAACAGAACAAGACATGGACGTTTTTAATCCATCCTAATATTCTTTTTTAATAAACCAGCAGGGTTTTATTCATACTAAATGTGTTGGTCATTTATAATCAATTTTCTTATTTTTCTTATAATTTCTATATGGATACTTTTTATTTCTTGTCATCACCCTCGGTTAATTAATTTATGACTAAAAGGGCTTTCTAGCTGTTTTAACAAACCATTTTTTCTGCCATCGAATAACAGTTAATTACTTTCTAACTTGTTACTGATAGGATATTGTACAAGTGGGGAGAATAAGATATTTTCCTAGAACAACACATAAAAAGAGAACCACCCAAAACCCACAAAGAACATTTTAAAAATAAAGTCAACCATTATTGAGATGAAATATTATTTTACAAATTAACAAGGCATTTGAGAGTTGAGACTAAATTCACACTCAGTAATTCTATTTTTTTAGATAACAAGAGGAAGAGAAGATTGACATATTTACATTCTTACATGAAATACTTACATTGTTCTGTAAAGAAATTTTCTAAGATGCATAAAAAGCTATAGTCACAAAGCAATTCCAATTATAACACTAAAATGAGTTTTAAAGTACATATTAATTAGCATTTTTGCCTTACCAAGGTTGATCCTCTGATTCCAGCTGCAGAGCGTGAAAGCATTGCAGATTTGGTCACCTATTTAAACATAAATCAATTATACCTTTTAGAAATCAATAAACACCTACTCCTGACTTTCCTAAGAAGCTGGCCTGAATGCATATGGTATCAACATAACTAAGCACGTATAAAACAGCATTATTCAAACAGACTGGAGAAAATTAAAAATTAAAAATCAAAAAATTGATCTTCCTCTAAACATATAGATATAGTAAATGTGAGTAATGCTACTCCCATAAAATTCTATACACAAGCCCTTAACAAACCCATTTTTTATTAATCAACAACCCATTTTTTTACTTTGTTATCAAATGAATGTGTTTCAATTACTTCACATCCAAACACATAACAAAGCAAGAAACTTGTGAATGGAAGTTAGAAAACAGTAGCATTACTCTATATATATAGCCAAATCAGTCAGGTTCTCTTTGAACACTGATTTTTTTTTTTTTGTATTACTTTGAACACTGATTTGGGAAAGAAAAAAACAGTTATGAATAGAAAATGCAGAAGTATAAAAAGAAATAAGAAACAATAAAACACAAAAGACATAACTAGAATTACTCATCTGACTAACATAAACATAGCTTCCCCATACCTTTAAACTCTCTTGCATCATTACATGCAGAAGGCCAGGTGTTTCTTTCTCAATCAACGGTTTTGTAGCTTCTGGCGTTAAATCTCGAGGGGTAAAGCCAGTCCCCCCTTGATTGGTAAAGCAAAAATAAAACAGAAATCAAGTTAACACAACTACAAAATTTCAAATTTTTTAGGGAAGCTGATAAATAAGTTAGATAGAAACATACCAAGAGTAATTATGAGATCCATTTGTTCAATATCACTCCATCTTCTTAGAATATCCTGAATTTTTGCCACATTATCTGGAACCACAGCAGTGGCTACAACTCTTGCTCCTCCTAGTCTTTCTGAAGAAGAATTAATAACAGAAACTGCCCTAGGACCACTGTTTAAATGTAAAGAAGTCAGCACATTTGGATGCCAACACCAAGGATTTAAAAATACAACTAAACTGCATGGTTGAACAGATTGAATCACGAACCAGTTGTGTCTCTAGTCAGAATCATCATCATATTATCCAGTTCATCCATGGTTCAACCACTAATTTAACCAGTTTAACTAATCAATTGTGACCTAGAGATCTTGCCAGTTCAATATCTAGTTTGGTTTAAAAAATGTTAGGTAACATGCATGTCATCAATATTTTCACCCTGAAAACTAGTAATTTTCATAAAAACAGATAATTTAAATTAAAATAACTTTATTATGCCACAGAAGGGAAAGATACTAACAACAAAGTGAACAAACAAAATTATTTCTTTTAATGTATGACAATCTATCCATTCTATTCCAATTATTTTGGCAAGGGAAATCTCTAGAGTTTAATAAATGCAGACATTTCAGAAATAACAAAATCACAGGCCACAGCTCTAGTAGTAATAGCTGACTTGCATTTTTTTTTCTTTTAAGGACTCAACTTGAAACCAAGAATTCCAGCACAAAGGGATGCTATTTTAGAATCAAGTAGTAACATGCACAAATAGAAGAATAAAAGAGGAGTGTCTAACCATAAGACATTGCACAAACAGCTAATTGAGAAAGACAGAATGAAGAATAAATAACACAACAAGAAAA
The DNA here is from genome assembly GCA_007407185.1 of Glycine tomentella. Lineage (NCBI taxonomy): Eukaryota > Viridiplantae > Streptophyta > Magnoliopsida > Fabales > Fabaceae > Glycine > Glycine tomentella. Next base: position 151,596 of record PYAF01002404.1, read on the forward strand.
TGTATAATCCTATTACAGCATAAAATACTACAATACTATAAACCCCATGTGTTATGCAAAGGATGCGTGAAAAGCCAATGCTATGAAGCCTCAGCCAGATAGCCAGATACAATGTACACAAGTTTCTGCAGTCAACAAAACACTCAGCACTACTACAATACAACAGATCAATGCCCAAAACAGATTTTTTATCTTCACACACTTCAACTAAGACTGTTGCAAAACACTCGGTACATCCAATGCCCCTTTTGACATCGACTAATATCAAGTTCGCTTTTCAGTTTAGCATCAAACTTGTGACCTCTTTCAAACAATGATTCAAAGAGGTGTATCTAGATGCCATTCAGCATTATCCAACTAGGAAGATGATTTACCAATAATGCAACATTGCTGATTTGACTATTTCAACACATGAATCCTGTTGCAGATGAGCATACCTAAATCTAGCTTTAGTGATAACAAATGCCACAATGCTCCATTCCTTTAGTATCCACAGAAAAAATTTCTTTGGTTTGGAAGAATATACTAGGTGCAGTTGATTAATAACAAAAATTCCGAGTTAACTTTGGAGACCAAGAAGCAAGAACAAACATGATGAATATGGCCAATACCTGATTAACCTTTTCTAGAGTAACAGTTTCAGGAAGCAAAAAAAAAAAAGTGTGGTGTGGAAATTCTACTTCTGCAAGATTTCATTAGAACATCTAGTAGCTGCTTTATCTAGAAAGTATAAAAACTACTTTAGTCTTAAACATTCCTCATAAATTGATCAAATACCAGAAAAAATCAATTTAAGTCCTCCCTTCATGCAAAACAGATATCCAAATTAAAAGCTTTAATTCTGATTTTCAGCTCTACGTATGTCTCTTTGTTTGCACACACCTGTATATATAATATAAAATGAAGAGCAATACCTTTGATCTGGGCCAGCACCCATAGCAACTGTATCACTAACTGTAAGAATAGCCACTTTGACTTCAGCATCCCCTGAAGAATCGGTAGTTATTTTATGTGATTTAATTCCTGGCAAAGCAAAGGCTGAGTCTGATGACTTATGATTCTCATCACATGCCATAGGTCTTAGGTCAGAAATTATGATAGCTGACACAGCAGTCCCTGCAGAAACTACACTGCCTGTTGCTGGAAACTCCAACAAGGCATTAGCTGACTTCATACTAAGTAGTCGACTGCTTACCTGATGACCAGTGCTTACAGCAACAAAACTGAGATTCATGGACAGGATAAAAAAATCATTCATTAGAGACCAGGTAAAAATTTAGCAACAATGCTCCAACCCTCCGCATAATACCCCCCCCCCCCCAACACAAAAAGATAAAAACACATGCAATAGAACAGATCTGCATGTAAATTCAGCTAACCCAAACCAGAACAAAACAATTCATCGTCAACTTACCCTGGATTGCCTGATCCATCATTGTCAGTCCATATAACAGAAGCACGATGATATTCTGGCCTAATTGGATCTGTCTTTATTGGTTGACGAAGCCGAGCTTGTACCCTGCATAGAAAAGAAATTAAATGAATCAAACCAAAAGAAGCAAATCATTTTAAAATAATTGTACTTTGGAAATTTACTAACCTAAAATGATGAGGATTTGTCCACCCTGCAAGGTAGCGTATTGCAGGGACCACAAAGAGATGGAAGCAAACTAAAGAGCTGACAGGATTTCCAGGTAGCCCAAAAGCTAGAATTTTGCTTTCTGTAGATTGAAAGTTAATCTCTGCAAATGTAAATGGCTTGCCTGGTTTAATACACACCTGAAAGATATAAAATAAAAATAAATAAAATAATCCTAAATTATGATAACATGATTTACAAAATCATACATTCATACTACTCACCAAAACATTATACAGAAGGGAAAAATATCTATAATATACTACTTCTACAACTACAACACATTGCATCCATGGCCCAGATTACAGGACGTAATAATTTAATTAATAAACAGTCAAATAAAAGAATGAAATAACCTTATCGAAATGTACTTTTCCTCGCTTTTCAAGCAAAGGCTTGATAAAATCTTTGTCTCCCATTGAAACACCTCCTGAAGTTAGAAGAATATGAATTCCAGACGCAAATGCTTTATCCAAGATCCTTCCTTGATATTCTTTGTCATCCTTAGCAATACCAAAGTCCAGAACTTTGCACTGATGCTGTACCGCAGCTGCCAGCAGCATGGCACGATTAGAGTCCCTAATCTGCAAAGGAACTATATTAGCTTACATTCATTTTAGTCATATTTACCAAGCAACTCTTGTATACCATGGCACAAATCCAAACAGATAGTCCATAAATGGGTAGTTAAATAATGTGGTAAAACAAGTGCTATGTTGTCCAACAAATTTTAAACAATTTGCACAGGCTAAGAAATTTACATCCAAAACGACTTTTATTAGAATTCAAGTGCCATAACAGCTTTAAGCCTCCCACAAATGAGCCGATTGTGCATTATAGGTCCATTATGAAGTTCAAATGCCTAGTTGAACCCTCATTCTTCAACATACTACTAATGCTAAAATCAAAAGCAAGCAACAAGATTAATGTTGGTATTACCTCTAGGTAGATTTAGATAACAATTTAGTAATCTATTCAAAATATTATGACATTAGTAATCCTTTAAGAAAAGACTTGAAGTTGACATGGAATTTTAGTCAATTATAAGTTATAACCACCAGCTTCCACGCAATAGTTCTGATAACTGATTACATTATTGCATAAGCTCATCTCACTAGTCCTAGAAGGCTATAACAATACCTGACCACGACTCAGATGCCCAGTAGTTGGCTCCACAAGCTCGTCTCCAGTAGAAAGAACAGCAACTGTTGGAGTAGGATACACCTGCATCAAAGCATTATTTCCCATCATTACATATATCAACAGTCAACAGTAGGACATATATAAACATACACAACTAACACAAGACAGAACAGATCAAAGTCCCCCCACCCAAGGAATCAATTTGCCAATGTAACACACTGAAAGAATACCTTAACCATTGTAACACCGACTGTAGCAAGCAAGCCAATTTCTGAAGCACCTAACCTTTCTCCAGATGTCAAGACTACTGCATCTTTCTCAATATCAACTCCCTGCAGTGAATACCAAAAAGCAGTTAACAAATCAGCTAAGTAGGCAATGAATCGGAGACATTAAAAATGTTATTTATACGTAATGTACATACTACTCAACATTATGATGAGAACTACTGTAAAGGAGTGATAAGAAGATACCACTCGGCGTATATCATTGCCTTTGGTGGTTTGTAGCAATATTCTGACCCTCTTAGTCCCATGGGAGGCATCGTTCACCATTTCAGTATTCTCAACCTGAACAACTGCATCAGCACCATCAGGTATCGGTCCTGAACCAACAAAATAAAACGAGAGGTAAGATTCACCACAAAACAAATATAAATAAATAACATTACTCACTGATAAACAAACCTCTCCATAAACCTCATACAAGTAAAATGTAAATAAAAAATAATAAGAAAACGAAATGAACTTGTCTCGTAAACTAAAATTAATTTATGCACTTAATTTGCACAGAAGATTCATCGTCTAACTTCTCTAAAAACTACAATGCGTGAGCTGACGATAGTTAGCAATAGAAGTTTGATTTATTTTATTTTATGTTTTATTTATTTTTCTCGTCCTGTAAATATGACGGAGAAGTTTATCCGAAACGAAAGTCAAATGAGGAAAATGAGAAGGGGGAAAGCGAACCTCCGGTTGTGACGTAAGCGACAGTTCCAGGGGAGAGAGTGAAGCCGAGAGCGTCATCTCCAGCTCTAGATTCGGCAACGACGGGATACTCGCCGGGGCCATCGGCGGAGACGACGGCGTAACCGTCCTTGACGGAGGCGGGGTAGGGAGGGAGAGGGTCGGGGGCGCGAACGTCTTGAGCCAAGACCTTGCCTAGGGCATCGTGAAGGGGAACAGTGAGTGGGGGAAGACGTTTAGAGGCGTTAAGGACCGTTTGGAGAGCGTCAATGACGGAGATCATTGTTCCGTAGTGGATAGGGAATGGGACCTGTTGTACTGTGTGCACAGTCTAATCATATAAATTCTACTCCTATATTTTTTCATTTTAAAATTTTAATTAATTTTAAGGTACAAGCCATTGCTGCGGTCACCACTGAGCAGTGTCCCTAGACGGCGCAACGGGTCGCGGATTAGTGAGAGAGAAATGAGAAGAAAAAACAAAAACTTAAAAAAAACATTATGATGTGAAAGAAATTATACGTGTTTAAAATGTGTGCGTGTATATATATATATATATATATATAATATCATTACTCGTCACGGACATAGGAATAGGAATATGACACACATCTTCTGGAAGCAGCCACCTCGTGACACTTCCTCCTACTTGGTCCTTTCCTTACCCAACTTTTTGTTTTTAAGTTCTAGACAATACAACTCTTTGTTTTCTAATTCTAGTTAAGATTAGTCTTTCTCAATTTCATTATTTGGTTGAAATGATCAAAATTAAAAAGATAAGAATCAAATATTAATATTTAAATTAAAATAAAATATAAAAATGTAAAACACCATTAAATTTGTGTTTGGTAATTTATTATATTTTTCTATTTCTTCGATTTTTCCTCAACAAAACATTTTTTTCTTACTTCTATCAAAATACCATTAAGTTTGTGTTTGGTAATTTTTAAGCTTGTATTTAGTAAGGAAATGAATAAAAGTGTGAGAACAAAAAGAATGGAAAGAGATGAAAGAGTAGGAAGATAATTTTTTATGGGAAATAATGTTTGTTTGATTGAGACGAAAAAAAGGGCAAAAAATATAAAATCTGAATTAAAATAGTTTAGGTGTAAAAAAGAGAAAAATAAATTATGTAATAAATAGTTGAATGAATTTTTTGTCAAATTAATTCATTCGAAAATGTTAAAAAAAATTTACGAGAGACATTTCTTGATTTATAACCCTTGATAAACACTAAAATTTAAGGGAGGTGATGATAAATTGCCATAAAAAACGATTTTTGTCAAAAATAATAAATATTTATTTTTGTCATATAATTTATAATTTTTGACCATTTAAACCACTATAAAAAATCATTTTTAATCTCACATATATTATTTGTTTGCAATTTCACACATCTTTCATCACAAACAAACAATCCTACTTTTTCATTTCATTCATTTTTTATTTCTTTTCACTTTCTTCATTCTCTCTTCCATGCATACCAAATTCACCCTAACATACTATTTGGTTTAAACTATTGAGAAAACAATGAAAATGAAATGTGTTGAAAATAAGTGAAAGTATGTGAAATTCAGATACTTTAACTTTCATCTTAATTTATGAGGAAAAAGAGTGAAAATAAAATGTTCAATGACAACACAATATATTATTTGCTATGTTGTCAAAATTCTGCCTCTCAATCAAGTGACCTCGTTGCACCCAAGTGAACCTTACTTTATTATTTTTTTTTCCCTATCTTTGCACTGATAATCAATTATGTAGTTTTTAGTATAAAAAAATGATTATGCAACAATTCACACACATTCTGGAAAATTCTCCAATTCCGGGGCAACAATGATATTCCACATCCCCCGACGTTAACGAACGTTACCTCAAAACTGAGACGCACCCGGTGCCGTCGTCTTTTTTCCGTCAACCCTAACGTTTCTTCCGTTCTCCACCCAACACACCACCTCTCCTTCCTCTCCCCCAAAATTTTAAATCAAAATTCAAATTCCAAACTCATCAGATTCGCAAAAATCCCTTTCTCCGTCGTCGCATTGTATGAACCTTGAATTGCGATCCCGATAGGCATGGCCGGAGCGGCGTTATCGCCGCCGACGAGTTCGAAATCGGTGACGCAGACGGTGAACGGGTCGCACAAGTTCGTGATCGAGGGATACTCCCTGGCGAAAGGGATGGGAGTGGGGAAGCACATTGCGAGCGACGTGTTCACGGTGGGAGGGTTCCACTGGGCGATCTACTTCTACCCCGACGGCAAGAATCCCGAGGACAATTCCGCCTATGTCTCCGTCTTCATCGCGTTGGCCAGCGAAGGCACCGACGTCAGGGCCCTCTTCGAGCTCACGCTCCTCGACCAGAGCGGCCAGGGGAAACACAAGGTCCACAGCCATTTCGATCGCTCTCTCGAGACCGGTCCCTACACGCTCAAGTACAAGGGAAGCATGTGGTATACTTTCTTTTTTTTTTATACGCAGAAATCGAAGACAGTGCATAATAATAATAATAATAATAATAATAATAATAATAATAATAATAATAATAATAATAATAATAATAATAATAATAATCAATTAATTTAGGGTTTAGCAAAAGACCCCTTCTATGTTTTGAATGTTTGTAGTTTAAAATTTTAATGATCACTAGACCATGGTTTATTAATATAAAGAGAAAGGACAATTTAGTTGCAGTTCTGTACGTGCTTTTGGTGTTGTTCTCTCATTAGAATTGAAGCTTCACTCTGGTAATCCTGCATTGACATTTAGTGGAAACCTTTATTACACGAATTACCGAAGTGAAACTTCAATTTCTTATCGGAAGATGACACCAAAAGCAAGCACCTATGCAACTGTATCTAAGTTTTCCTTCTCGTGTACTATGAAATTGTCATTTTTATGTACATCAATTTATTAAAACTCCATGTCATTTTTTCTTTAAGAATTCGTTATTTATCTTCTTATTTCTTTGAGCAAATCACACTGATGCTCCCTGAGGTTTCTTGAGATTGTGCATGACATCAATTTTCTTTTAGAATATTTATAGCAACCCTCTATAGGGGTAGACAGGGTGATGTGTTTTTATTTTGTGATAAGCTGTGTTAGTGTAATGCATATGACATGTTGGTGTAATGTTTTTCAGACCATTAAAGGGATGAGTATAAGGGTAAAAAAAAAGAGGCATATTGGCTATTGGGGGAAATTTGTTTCTAGTCTCAGCAGTGTTAGGATAATTTTTTCTTTTTCTTTTTATTGATCATGTCCTTGTAATTAGCTTACCAAAAAGGTTATACAGATCAGTTAGCTTTCCCGTTCTTATGTTTGTTAATGGTTTATATAAAGATAATTATATTGCCATACTATGCATGAAGGTTTCACAAGCAAAAAAGTCTTCTCTCTTTTAAAGGGTTTTTGATGTGTTGCTGTTTTTTATTTCTGTCCCTGGTTATCTCTCCCAGGCTCTCCTTATATGGAAAATTGATGCTAGATCAGTCTGAAAGTAGGCTGTGGGGTTGACATGTGTAAAATCATGATCTCTTTTTGTGCTTTCATAGGGGGTACAAGCGGTTTTTCAGACGGTCTTTGCTTGAAACCTCTGATTTCCTCAAGAATGATTGTTTGAAAATCAACTGTACAGTCGGAGTTGTGGTTTCAGCAATTGATTGTCCACAACTTCACTCTATTAACATCCCGGAATCTGACATTGGAACACACTTTGGTGCACTATTGGATAATATGGAAGGTTCAGATATCACTTTTGATGTAGCTGGGGAAAAGTTCCCTGCTCATAAATTGGTGTTGGCTGCCAGATCCCCAGAATTTCGATCTAAATTTTTTAATGGTTTAGATGAACAAAAGAATGAGATTATTGTAGCAGATTTAGAACCAAAGGTTTTTAAGGTAAAAACTATATGTTTCCCCTTTCCTTATTTTCTTTCCCTGGTAGCATCAAGCTTGTTTAGGATTTATTCTGTTACTGTGTATTTTAGTGTTAGATTTTCTTGTTAGGTTTATTTTTCTTGATAGAAAAAGTATCTTATAGGAGTTCAAGTCTTCAAGAGGTAAAGTACAACTAGGGAGGATGGATATCCTGATTTTTCCTCTTTTACAGGCCATGCTGCACTTTATCTACAAAGATACTCTTACAGAAGAGGTGGACACAGTTTCATCAACCACAACTAGTGATTTTCCGGCTTCTGAGACATTGACAGCAAAATTGTTAGCTGCAGCAGACAAGTATGGCTTGGGTAGGCTTAGATTGATGTGTGAATCTCGTCTTTGTAAGGGCATTTGTGTGAATTCTGTGGCCAATATTTTAACCTTGGCTGATCATTGCCATGCCACGGAGTTGAAAGCTGTTTGCCTAAAATTTGCTGCTCAAAATCTAGCAGGTATACTTATTTTGTATCACTTTCTTAGTTAGCAGTGGCAATCGTGCTAACAGAAAGACTGATGTTTTCTGTTTAACTTTTGTTGTTAACATGTGGCTAAAAAATGTAAAAGAAAAATGAGTTCAGATACATTCATCCTGTGCTAACTAAACGCAGCTGTCTGGCATACACAACTAGTTACCAAGCAGAAAAGATAGATTGTATAGGCCTTGTTTGGATAAGATTCTGCATAAACACTTATAGGAGAAGAAAATAAGAAAGAAAAATGAAATAAGTTTCTCCTAAGCTAAAATTAGCTTATGCATATATTAAAATCAACTTTTTGGAGAAGCTAAATGGCCATAGTCCAAAAGAAAAATTGTTCATCTGGGGATACAAATTTACATTTGGGGGATCATCCTTCTTGACATGCCCATCTAACCATGAAAATATGAGATTATGGAATTCATGAGACAGCTAATTCCATTTCCATGGATGATCTGATCAGTGACCACTTGGATTGATTGTTGATTCTGCTTCACATAAACCAAATTCAAACTAGTAGGAGTAGACAAAAGTGAACTGACATGGGTTGTTTAAGATTTAATTTTGATGTGTGAAAAGTTTTACACTATTGGTGAACTATACGATGCCACCTGTATAAAACTTCTACTGGTGGTAAAAAAAACTTATTTACTATAATGATGCCCCACTTTCTTACTTAGAGATTTTCATTCGCAGTTCATAAAGTTTAGAGTCATTTATCTATTATCCTTATGTTCTCTAAATGTGTCTGTTTCCACTCTTCTTTCTTGTATATCGATGAGATTATGTAATTCATGCCCATATCGATTTCTTCCTCACATCGTATGCAATGCTGTTGGATTTTTTTTTTTTTTTTTTTTGGAGTTCTCCTTTCATTTTCAACCTGCTGTAGATTTTGACATATTTGGTTTATGTGAAG
>PYAF01002404.1:165094-184270 GCA_007407185.1 Glycine tomentella
AAGAAAAGAAGAATATCTGGTTGGTTTCGAGAGATTGGCTATTAATAAATTGACGAATATTCTTTAGGCTAAAGAAATTCCATTGTTCCTGTAATAAATCAAATACATGTAAATAGTTTAGAAGAAAGAAATAAAAAAACAACTCATAATATAATTTATGCTTCAGCAACTTAGGTGATCAGTAAATAACTATTTTTGGGAGTATACTCGGAACATTTTCGGTGATATAGGGGTGAAGATGACAAATACGTTAGGTGATCAGTAAATTACTTTCTTTGATTTTTCTCCTTCATCAAAATTTCTTTAATATTGTGAATATGGACTAAATTTGTTAAAAATGTCTATTTGATATGGCCTATGGGTTAAAGTATTTTGTGGAAAAAGATATCAAATGGATCTTTATAAGAATAGATGAGAATTGGAAATTTTTTTTAAATATTTATTTGATTTTATTCTAGACTGATTTATTGGTTGCAAATTATGTGTTTGATCAAATGTCAAAATGGCATTTTTGGATATGTTTCCTTATTTCTCATTTTACTTCTAAATTTATGACACTTTTGAGACAACTTTTCACATGGGACATTTTCAATTGATTCCGTCAATTTGGTATTATCTTATAGAGTAAGAATTTTTCACATACAATATTTGGTGGTTGTTGTTTATCTTTTGTTAATATTACTCCTACTTATAATCAATAGTTCAATTATATTTGTTTAAAAAAAGTTAGTAAATGAAAACTGATGTCTATTGCAGAAATTTAGGTGAACGGGTAAAGAATCAATGAAATGTTTAATTGTGAAATTTGATGCAAGGCATCTATAAAAGTGAGCATTGACACAAACAGAAGTGAATAAAAGTAATCCAGTTGATGATTAAGTAGAAGATGAAGGTTCAAAATGGAGAAAAGATGCAAGACAAATGGAAGGAAATGAAGATATTATTTGGATAAATTGAAAGAAAGGACTTAAACAAGTGAGAAGTTTACTAACATAGCATTAATTTTGTTTAAAGTTTTCAGTTGTTTTCTTTAATTTAAATTCATGGCTAAAAGTTGCTTGCTACATATTACAATTTTTACTTAGATTGAAAATTAGTATTTTTGTTTCAAGCTAATTTTTTCATTTTTTCTATCAATCTTATATCTTTATCTTATAGTGATTATATGAATTGAAATTCTAACAAGTTCTCAATCAACCATATATTAGTCATATTCCACTCAAATTATTTAAATTTTTAATCTTTTTGAAATTGTTGTGACCCATCAGTTACATTTATAGACAATATTCTATTTTTAGGCTTGAATTTTATAAGATATTAACAAAATTGTTAAGGAGTACTACATTACAAATTCATCCTCAGGTGCCTACAATTATATTACACTACATCTATATACCTATTGTTATTAAATCATCTTTCTTTATTACACATGCAAAAGGAATGTTAACCGACGCAATCGAAGACAAAAGATACACACAAATAAGTATTAGAATTTTCATTCGTGTGTTTACTTATAATTGTCATATCTTTATATTACACACAACAAACATAATTTCTTATTCCTATTACAAATTCATTTTCTTCATTTTTAAAATATTTATATATTTATTTATTATAAAAATAATTTTTAAATTTGAAGCGGAACAAAACACAACAAATCTGTACATCCCGTGCGAATGCACGGGTTACCGACTAGTTAATATAAGAATAAAATTATCATTCGTAAAAGGGATTCAAGAGTTTATCAAATATGATTTTTTTTTAATTAGTAAATGTGAATTGTACAGCTATAAATGAATGTTCACACATACTTTTTTGAGCGCATTTTATTTTATTAATTAAAATTTATTATAAAATACAAAAAGTTATTAAATTCATAAAATCATTAAATAAGGTACGGGGCACACAACTTTTTGTATTTTATAATAAATTTTATTCTTATATTAATGACATCTTTTAATTAGATATAGAGATCATTAGTGGGTATAATCCTTAAAAAAAAAGTATTCTTCATATATATTATCGAAATTAAATTCTTAATAATATGTTTAAGAAACTAATTATCTACTAATTATGGTGAATTAGCAAGTTAATTTGTTTTATGGATTAATTGTGTTAAGCATACAGCGAGGAGGGTAGATGCTATGCTAGTAGCTAGTGCCTAGTGGAGTGTTTTCCCAGTTTCCATTATTGAAGTAGCAAGTCAGAATGAATTTAAATGCAGCTAGCTAACCTAGAAACCATCGCAATTTGTAAATGGCTAAGGTCCCACTCCCACATTAATTGATAATATAATGAAGGAGAAGGGGCTTATGTACTGAGGAGCTGAACCACGTCGTGGCTGGGCGAAACTGCGTGCTGGTCACGTTCTCCTTGGACGTGAATGAAGCTTGATCACGTCGATCATGGACGTGATTGAATACGTCGACCATGCATGTGAATGGTGCTGAAACACGTCTGTCCATGACGTGATTGAACACGTCCCACTAGCACGTGAATGACTGCCATAGATTTGGAAATAAGTTTCAAATTGCAATATTGTTGTAATTTTTTTTTAAATTACAATATTTAAATTTTTTTGCCCAGTTGAAGTTGACAAAATTAATAGAACTGAAAATGGAAAATGAAGTACAAATGTACAAATATTGACCTATAAAGGACGAGTGGTTTTATACATGATAATATAACCATTATCTAAAATATAAAAATAAAATTAAAATATTAGCAAATTAGAAAATTTAATGAAGCATGTGATGCCACACATAGACGGCATCGTTGTTCATCAATATGTACTTCAAAATTCATACATTCCTTCAAGCATGGAAGAGAAAAGTATCCTGTCCTTGCTGAGAAATTAATTACTTTTGTTGATTATGAATGACATTATATTGAATCCCCCATGTGGATATGTTCCGTGTATCAAAGGTTGAAGGCAGAACAAAAGAAAGTGACGGTAAACTATAACGATAATGTTGCCTTGTTTCTTATGTTTGTGTATAGTTTTTTTTTTTTTTTTTTTTTAAAGCAAATGTTTATGTATAGTTAAATAAAGGATAAATAGTTAAATCTGTTCTTAAAGTGTGAGATATTGATAAATTGATTCTGAAAATTTTAAATTTAAATTTAATTTTTGAATCTGTAAAATTTATAATAAATTAATTTTGATTAATCTTATTTTTTTATATTTTTAAAATTCATATAAAATTAATCTTATTTTTTATATTTTTTATACTAACTAAGGTTTAAATTTCACTAAAATAAATACTTATATTTAATGTTTAATGATATCTCGAAAAGAAAAATCTCTTTTTTAGAAGATACATTTAAGAGAGAATTTTTATGTAAGTATAATTAATAGTGTAAAATAATTTTATATTATTATTTAATTATAAATTATCATTATAATTATTTTAAGATAAATATTTTAAAAATTAAGAAAATTTATCATTGTATTAAACTTTTTAGACTCGGATATATATATATATATATATATATATATATATATTTTTTTTTTTTTTTCTGTTTTTAAATGCATAGTGGGACTTAAAAATATAATGGGCTCAAAACTAAGCCCAAAACCAATCCCACGTTTTATTTCAACCGTTGTCGTTTTGGTTGAAACAATGGCATTAGCATCCCACAAAACCTGAAAACCTAACAGAAGCAAGAGCACCGGAAAGAAAGCAGAAAGCAGCGATGGAAATCCACTCCGAGGAGGAGAATGGCGTAGCGAACGAATCACAAGCACTTGAGCAGAAGGAGAAGCGAAAGGGGAAGCACGACAAGCCGAAGCCATGGGACGACGACCCAAACATCGACCACTGGAAGATCGAGAAGTTCGACCCTTCATGGAACGACGGCGGCATGCTCGAAGTGAGCTCCTTCTCCACTCTCTTCCCTCAGTACCGCGAAAAGTACCTCCAAGAAGCTTGGCCCATGGTCAAATCCGCTCTCAAGGAATTCGGCGTTGCTTGCGAACTCAACCTCGTAACTACCTTAGCTTACTCACTCTCATCACATTCCTCGTTTAATTTCAATCCCAAACCCTAATTTCGCCTTCATTTGTGACGACAATGCACAGGTTGAGGGTTCTATGACAGTTTCAACAACCAGAAAGACTAGGGATCCTTATATTATCATCAAAGCCAGGGATCTTATCAAGCTTCTATCACGAAGTCTTCCTGCTCCTCAGGTATATGTCTGTCACTTCATTCTGTTTTTTACATTATTATATTTAAGGCTTAAATATGGTTTTTTTTTCCTTAGCGCTTTTTCATTTTTTTCTCTGTAAATTCATTTTTTAAATTTTAGTCCCGCAAGTTTGTGCCTTTTCAATTTGTCCCTATAAGATATTTTTCTCAATTTTGGTCCTTGTAAATACGAACTTATGAATAAAAAAAACACAAACTTATAAGGACTAAATATGAAAAAAAAACTTACAAGAATCATAATTGGAAAAGCACTTACGTAAAGGGACTGAAATTGAAAAAATGAACTTAGAGGGGCAACGATGAAAAAGTGCTAACTTACGGGGACAAAAACAGTATTAAGCCTGTTTTTAAATTCAGTCATACGTAACGAACTGTTTTATGTTGTTTTGATTGGCTCTCAGGCGATAAAAATACTTGACGATGAAATGCAATGTGACATCATTAAAATCAGTGGCATGGTTCGCAATAAGGTATTTTCTCCGAAGATTTTGCAAATGTTTTACTGCAAGTTCTTCTTGCTTGCTGTGTGCCTGTATGATTTTGTACTTTTGTTTTGTTTTTATCTTTGAATATCTATTAGACTATTACCGATGATGCCTCTGCCAGTTCTGTAGTGCTGCTATTGCGTGTGATTGACTACCCTCATGATAATGCTCACTTGGTCAGGAATTGTATGCATGCACTAGTAACCAGATTCGTGGAGCAATAATCATTGGTCTTAGTATACATCTGACAGTAGGTAGTGTCAAGTTATGTGTAGAAAATAACTGCTAGTAGTTATGTATTAGGATTTCGGAGTATATATCTGACAGTAGGTAGTGTCAAGTTATTTTCAGTTTGTAGACAGAATACTGAGACTTGTGTCTCTGTGACAGCAAGGGTGTTGCTGTATTGCGTAACAGTAGACTTTTGTCTCTAGGGCAGCAAGTGTATTGTTGTGTTGTGTATTATTTCTGTATTTGTGTTCTATTATCAATACAAATAGAATTCATAAGCTATTTTTGATTCAGCTTTATTGAATTGCACCCCCAAAGTTTTCTCTTAGCTGCTAAAACTGCACCTCAAAATAATTTGAACCGGATATGCACACTTCAAGCTTTCCATTGCAAATTTGCAATGAAATTCACTAAGCACTTTCAGGAGACCTTCCTTAGTAACATTCCAGAAACAGCTCTTTGGATTTTTTATTCTACCATATGATTTTATATTTTGCCTCAATATTTTATGCGACTTAAGCATTTCAAAGAAATTAGTCTGATGGTTTGATTTTCTGACTGCAGGAGCGATTTGTAAAAAGAAGACAACATCTTGTGGGTCCCAATTCTTCCACCTTGAAGGTGTGCTTTTTGTGAAGATTTTATTTTTTCAGCAACGGGGATAAACCCTTTGTTGTTACTTTCTTGCTTTGGTTTTCTGGTACTGCTTACGACAAGTTGTTGGCTTCAACTTTGTAACTCACCTTTCTCCAACTATTATACTGGTGTGCAGGCTCTTGAAATACTCACTGGCTGCTACATTCTCGTCCAGGTAATTTTGACTTGTGCTTCATAGTTTAGAATATGAAGACTGTAGATTTACTTTCACTATGATATGAGTGTAGTCTAGAATCAGCTGATTTCTTTTTAATTTGGCAAGCAATTCCACAGGGAAACACAGTTGCTGCTATGGGTTCATTCAAAGGCTTGAAGCAAGTCAGAAGAATTGTTGAAGAATGCATGCTGAATAAAATGCATCCTGTATACAACATTAAGGTTATTTAATTTGTATTTTATCCAGCTTACCTCTGTGGTATAGATTTCGGGTGTAGAAATATCTCAGTTCTCCTTTTCACATTGTCAGGTTCTTATGATGAAGAAGGAACTTGAAAAGGACCCAGCACTTGCCCAGGAGAACTGGGATAGGTTCCTTCCAAAATTCAAGAAGTATGCCTTTTATTTATTGATAATTTGTATATTCAAAGTACTCACCCACCCTCTGCTTCAGTTTCATTGATGCTTCATATCTTTTTGTAGGAAAAATGTTAAGCAAAAGAAGGTTAACACTAAACAGAAGAAACCATACACTCCTTTCCCTCCACCTCAACAGCCCAGTAAGGTAAGACAACCTCTAATTTGTATCTCTGATCAAGCTGGATTTCTTCCACTAATGTACATAGTCTCCTGTACTCATGTCCCCAACAACAACAAAGTAAATAACTATCTAGGAAAGATAGGTTGGGTGATTAAGAAATGGGTGCTTAAATTCCTTTTTGTTTAAATTTACCTGATGGTTCTCAAAAAAAGAATTGCATTTCGATGTTTCTCAATAACTCACTTGTTCTGTATTGTAGTAGGGCCCTACTGAGCCCACCTGCATTTTCTGGCTATGTTGTAAATTGTAATTAGTGTTTAAGTATTTGCTTTCCTATCATAGTTTCTCGTAATTGCTATTGATTTTTTAAAGTAAAAATCAGCATTTTGTCTGTAACTGATATTTTGAGGGTAGCACATTCCACTTTAATTTGGGCTTCTATCAATAAAGGCAATAGACATAGGTGATTGATTATGAAATATGATTAAGATCCAATTTTGAGGTTTATCTTCAGGAGTTGATATGGGTCCCCCCGGGTATCTTAGGTATTTTTTTGGCTTTCTAACCTAACGAGTGTATCAAACTTTGCTCTCAAGTGTGCATTATCTAGGAGCAATTTGTGAGTATATGAACACTTCATCTTGGCCTTTAAATGATAATGACAACACCAATTCCACAACTACTTAATGCTCTGCTTATATTGACCCTTTTCTTTTATTTCCCCCCCCCCCCCCCCCCCCCCCGGGGTAGTTTGTCTGTATCATATCTAACTATATTGTTCTGATTCTTTATTAATTTATGAAATAAATTCTAAGGTGTCTTTGGTAATTTATGTGACATGTCAGATTGATATACAATTAGAAACTGGAGAATACTTTTTAAGTAACAAGAGGAAATCAGCAAAGATATGGCAAGAGAAGCAGGAGAAGCAGGCTGAAAAAACTGCCGAAAACAAAAGGAAAAGAGAAGAGGCCTTTATCCCACCCAAGGTTTATATCATTATTTATTTTGCGATTTTCTCTACTATTCACAAAATTTATGTCGTGCGAATTATTTTATAGTTTTCTTCAGTGTTTTATAAAACTTTTATTTGCACTCTTTAGGAGCCTGCAAACCTGGTGGATAAATCTGAGGATGCTAACAATAATGTAGCTGACATGGCAATTTCCTTAAAGGTAAATATGTTTATAGCGGAACTTTATTAAGATTTTCTTTCTTGCTTGCTTGATCAGTTAAAATTGCAACTTTCTTTGCCAAACCGGTATTTTCTCTTGTATAAATCATCATCTTTCAAAATGGTTCGTCCGCAGAACAAAACAAAGAAGTTTGGGAAGCGTAAATCTGAAGAAAATATAAATGCCGAGACATATATTATAGGATCATCAGAACAAGCATCGAGAAAGAAATCCAAGAAGCAAAAGTCTTAAACATAATCTTCATTTTGGAGATGAAAAATGAGCATGTGATGTCGATGTGAATTCAATCAAGATCTTCTGCATCCAATGTCTTTGCAGTAACAGTTTTGACACCAATGTATTTTGTCATGGAGATGAGTGCGTGGCATTGTGTATCTTATTGTACATGCCAATAGACACTGCCTGTTCTAAAAGTTTTACATCTTTTCCATTTCAAAAACATTGTACGACACACATGTTGATGCTATATCTGTAGTTTTGACTATGTGATTTATTTGTTAAATTTGTTCTAGTCCCAAAAAAAGGAAAAAGAATCAGAAAACATTTATTCGAGCTTGCCACTAGAGTTGTTTTCAACGAAACCAAGATGAAGTCACAAAATCAGTAACGTATATGGATATTCTTTTAATTTTCTATTGGTAAGTTTAATAAGTTTATAGAGTCCTACTACCGTAGTTTTAAAAATCAATCTAGTTAAGGTAGTGGATCTAGGATTGAAATGGAGTGGATTAGGGCCAGATTTGTCTATTTCCGTCTTCGTTCCCACAAAATGAGATGTGTATGGGTTTGAATTTATAAAAGGTGGGGTAAAAAAATGAAATTCAATTTCATTTTGGACGGGTTTGGGGAAACACAAATTCACGAAAAATTCATCTTATATTTAAAAAAAATAAATATTTGTTTATATGTTTTAAATAAATCATAGATTAAGTTATTAATTATATATTTAATTTAATGAAAAATAAATAACATAAACATATTTAAGAATTAAACTATATAGTTAATAATTATAGAAATATATCTAGCACAGCGGGTAGGGGATGGGACGGAAAGTGACATACTCAAATCTGAATATGCTTCCCCATGTCGGGGAAAATCTAACCTCGACCTCGGTCAAAACAGATTTTTTTTTTTCCATCAAAGCGGGTTTGGTTAAGTTTTTGTTGTCATACCTAATTGAATCATTGCGTTAATGGTTGAATCAATAATTGACTTGTATGATCCCATTTGAATTAAAATAAGATAAATATTAATAAGTGTCTTGTGGACATTGGTTAAGAAACTAAAAACAATTTCTTTATTAGGATGCTTAAAATTACGTTGTTATGATTTATTTTTTACACTCTCCTATTTTCAATATATTATTTTTTAAATATGAAAATTTTATATTGTAGTTGTCTTTAAAAAAGCCCTAAAAAATCATTACTCATAAATATGATTACACTATCACCTTCTTTATATATATATATATATATATATATATATATATATATAATATATATATATATAAGATTTAGAACATAAGAATAATACTAAGAAAATTTAGCTCAATTGATTAAATCAAATGTGTGAGTATTGTAAATCTTATGGGATATCGTGTTCAATTTTTATGGATAAAAAAAGAATCTAAGAATAATTAGAAATTAATAGAATGAGTTTTCATAACCAATGAAATTTAATCATATAGCAAAAATTGAATTGAAAATTAAATTATAAAAATAATGAAAGGTGAAATATTATTAATGAAATACATCAAGATGGAATTAGATTTGATAGGATATCTTCAGCAATGACACAAAATATGTTACAAGAAAATTAAATAAGTTCTCAATTTTTTTTTAATTATTTATGCATATCATCCATGTAATCTTTTTTTTTTTAAGCTAGTCATTCATGTAATCTTAAATAATAATAATAAAAAAACTATACGGTACACAAAAAAAAGTATCGACATTTTATTCACTTACAATTTTAAAAACATACATACAAAAAATAAAGTATTGAAGATTGCAAAAAAGGAACCATAATTAAATTAAGATAATATATTGAGCGGGTAAACAAATTAAGAAGATAATATATATTGAGAGATTAAATCTTTATAAAATATATCATGATTAAAATTACGAGAAAGATAAGCATAATCAAATTAAAAAAAAAAAAAACATAAATCCAAAATTATGAAATTTTTTAAAAGGATAATCTACAAAAGATTGGGTTATTCTGAAAAGTATATAAAGGCGTAGCAGATACCTCGTCAAAACTGCAATACTTGGTTCCCAAGAAATAAGACAGCGTAAATAGCACTTTTGAATTGATCACAAAAGTTGTAATAGGGATGGAGTGGTGCGACCATTGTTGCAGGTTATGTCAAACAAGAGTGGAAAACATCATCAATGAGTCTTCAGGCAAATATTGCAGGTGAAGTATTAGTAATAGTATTATTCTTCATATTTTCTTCCCTCTTAAGGTTTTTGGGGAAAACTATTATTCTATTTTCACGCCATTAATGATTTTTTAATGTTTTGTTTGCAGCTCTTGCACCATGTGTGGGAAGATTTTATCAGACTTGGATAGCAATTCTAGAAGAATAAAGGAAAAGAGGAAGAGCAATGAAAAAAATGTGAAAAAAGAACGTGTAAGTACTCTTAGTCTTGGTTCCTTTTTTTTGTTAATTAAGATTTTGCGAATAACTTGCTATGTAAATCTAAATTAAGTTTTTCTCCGTTCATACGTTTCTTGTAAATTTAGACTTTAAAGTGCACCTTTAAAACTATCTTTTCAGGGATTGATTTTTCTGTTTCAATCAGCTGAAAAGTATTGTCTAATTTTCAGGGAAATTTTGGTCTTGCTATGCTTTCTTACTTGAGTTGCCTGTCTCTGAATACTTCCTTTTTTGTGATATTGGGCTCTTACTCTGACTTATTCATTTTTATTTTTTTTTTTTGTATTTAAGCAATCTTTTTCTAATGTGCACAGTTAGATCATGTAATTGACAATATGTTATGTGGATGCTTCATTCCTTATTGCAGGATGCAGCTTCTAAGGGTCGTCAGATCAAGGAAGAAAAGCAACCAATTAATTTTGACACAGCTCAAGTTTCTGATTCTGAAAGTGTTGTTTAGTGTGCTCTAGATTAAATATCTCGTTTAACATTATTTTACTTTTTTAGGATATATATATCGACATATTATATGATACAATGCCCTCTAGCTCCAAAATTAAATGGTCCTAAGATTATTTACGATGAAGTTAATTATAATTTTTTTTTGTCTGTAATTATAAAATTATTTTTATATATTTATTAATCTATTTTTATAAGATTATTTTTTAATTTCTAGATATATATTAATCATTTTTTTCTTACATATCCTTATTTAATTATTATATCTTCAACTATTAATGAAAAATAATCATAACAAAGTTGCAATTGATAACCACCATTTTTGTTTTTCTTAACAGATATGGACCGTGGATGTACATAATTGATATATTTTCTTTATGCTTGTTATGGATAAGCCTATTATCATCGATGCAATACCCTGTATTTGGAAAAAGGGGTAAACGTAAATTGGTTAAAGAAATATATCAATTATGTACATTAACAAATGCATCAACTGATATGAAAGCTACATAATGACAGTTTAAGTTGACAAAATTGGTAGAACTGAAAATGGAAAATGAAGTACAAATGTACAACGACTTGTGAAATATTGACCTATAAAGGACGAGTGGTTTTATACATGATAATATAACCATTATCTAAAATATAAAAATAAAATTAAAATATTAGCAAAATCGAAAATTTAATGAAGAATGTGATGCCACACATAGACGGCATCGTTGTTCATCAATATGTACTTCAAAATTCATACATTGCTTCAAGCATGGAAGAGAAAAGTATTGTGTCCTTGCTGAGAAATTAATTACTTTTGTTGATTATAAATGACATTATATTCAATCCCCCCATGTGGCTATATTCCGTGTATCAAAGGTTGAAGGCAGAACAAAAGAAAGTGACGGTAAATTATACTCTAATGATAACGTTGACCTAATGTGTTTCTTATGTTTATGTATAGTTTTTTTCTAAAGAAAATGTTTATTTATAGTTAAATAAGGGATAAATAGTTAAATTTGTTCTTTAAACTGTGATATACTAATAAATTGATTCTGAAAAATGAAAAAATTTAATTTAATTTTTGAATGTGTAAAAAGTAACAAATTAATCTTATTTTTATATTTTTAAAATTCATATAAAATTAATTATATACACTTTATATTTTTAATATTTAATGTGTTTGTTAATTTTACTTAATTTTTTTAAAAATATTTATAATGTATAAGATGCATAATAGTTATTTTAAAATTTTAATCAATTGATAACTTGCGAGTATCATTATATATGAATATCTTTAAATTTAAATTATAATGGTTCAAGTCAAATCATAAAATATATGATAAAACAAATTAAAAATATCTAAATACCAGTAAATGTATTTTTGGATCTTTAGTTAATATTAGACATAATATTTATGATGAATTTGGGATATTTGTCATTTTAAAAGTTCAGAAGATGAGAAGAAATTTAGTGAAATTTTGATAGTAAAAAAACGAAGAATTTTATAGAATGAGATCAGGACTTGAATTGAGAAGAAAATTAAGAGCATTTTTACCTTAAAAAAATTTTTTTTTTTGTTTTCACTTTTACTTACAAAGTCATCATCTTAAATTTAGTCATTTTTTGTTGCATTCAAATATTTGTACATAAACGAAGAAAATATTTTTTTCTCTATTTCTGAACAATATTTTTAGAAAAGGAAATACATTGAAAATTAGGTGACAATTATGTAATTCAAAGTCAAAACAAAAACACAAAATCATGAAAATGAAAATAGAAATAAACAAGGCCTGCCATTTTTAGTAAAATTTGACATTTTGGTTGGTGAATTTGGAAGAAGAAAAGGTTTAAACATACGAAATTTGAAAGAGAGATCAAATTTTCTTGATTTTAAAAAAATAGAGACATAATTAATTCAAAAAACAAAACCTAGAAGATGAAAATTACTTACAATTGAAATTAAAGAAATAAAAAGTTAATTTGAAAATTTAAAATGGCATTTTTAATAAATAAAATTATGAAGAAATACCGTCTTAATAAAAAAAAAAAAACATATGCAATGATATATTTATATTGTATTGCATTGTATATTTTATAAAGGTGTAGTGTATATAATATTAATATGCTTAGTCAAAGATATTTACTGGCTTCCCAAGGATTTAGGACACTGTTTAGCCTATTTATGCCACTTTGAAACTGAAAGCACGCAATTGTTGCCATAAACATGGAGATGGAGTGGTGTAGTCATTGTTGCAGGCTTTGCCCCAGCAGATTGGAAACCATCTATGGTGACATTTCCGTCAATTCTTGCAGGTAAACTATTACTACTATTCTCTTTTCTTCTCTATTTTTATTTTATTTTGTTTAGATTTTGTGTTTGGAAACTCGTTAAGAAGTCAAGAATCAACGTGAAAGTTATAACTATTAACTTCTTAAAGTTTACATTCTGAAATGTGGAAAATCGCATCCAAAACAAAACGTAGAATTGAACAAGCTATAGGACTACAAATATAAACATTCCTAATTCGATTGTTATGATATATCCAAAAATGTTGTATACAATGTGTGGAAAACAAGATTGTAGACTTTCATGCCATTTATGAATATTGATTGATCCTAGTGATTTTGAAATTTCATTGTGTTTTGTTTCCAGCGTTTGCGCTTTATGTGGAAAGGTTCTACTAGACTTGAATGCATCGCTCCTCGTAATGTTTTCAAATAAGAAAACAAATAAAAGTTCTAGAAGAAAGAAGAGAGGGAGAAATATCAAGAATGATGTACAGAAAGAAGAAAGTGTGAGCACTGGCTTTAGGGTGCATTGTCGACCTGTCTTTCATCTGATTTTTTTCTCTCTTTAATATTGTTGCTTCTGTTTGGGCACTGCTCAAAGGAATCTTATGGTTTTGAATCTAGATTCAAATATAGTATTATTTGATTACAATAAGCTAAAGTGTCATCATGATGAGGAAAAGATGGTGAAAAATTTAAGGTCGGAATTGCAATAAGAGAACCATGATTTCACATTCATTAAAAATAAAGATCAATTGAAGCCTTGATCGATCTTTGTTTATGTTGGTTTCATAGACAGACTCCATCATCTATGTCATCCAATGAAATGTGAATAACCCATTTTTCCCTCTTTGAAACAAGGAGCATTTCCAATTTTATTGATACTTGAAACAATTTTATGTTTTCTAAATTACTGTATCTTTAGGGTTAATAATTTTATATAAGAATCTACTAAATTTAATCACATATACTCTTTGGTTTTCTCTTCAAATACACTATCTTGTGTAACTACTCAAAATGGATCAATGATCAAATTCTATGTTTCATAGTGAACCTAATTGGTTAGTTTCAATTAAGTAAATCAATACTTTAGTACTAGAAACAATGGTGTATGTCCACATGGGGAAATTTGGTCTGCTGCATTTACAGTGTTTTTGTATGAGTATGTGTGAATGTGTGATCATATTTTCTTGCCTCTAGTCTATGTCTCCTTTTGTGATTTTTGTTCAATTCAGCTCTTAATCAAACAGAGTTTTTTGTCCTTTATTTTTTGTATTCAGTTAAATGGTTTAATTGACAATATGTTTCATGTGTGGGTGAACACTTTTTACAGGATACAAGTCAGACTTCAGATAATTTTGAAGAAGTGTAGTTCTGTGGTGCTTAGTATTCTTTAGATTTACCATCTTAATGGTTTGATGTTTTTGTGATGACTCTTACTAATAAAGCTGATAATTAGGACAGAACTCCAACTGATACATGTTAGGTAATTTCTTTTACCATTTGCTACAAGCCTACATTCATTTTTATGTACAATAATTAGTATTTTACATAAGTTTCAAGATAATCACCATACTCGTTATCTAGGTTGTGGATGAAGAATGTTTTATGATTTATTTCTTCATGCTTATTAAAGAATAAGAAAAGTAAATTAAGATTAAATAAATAAGTGAATTGAAAGCTAAGTAGATAACAAACATAAACCTCAAGTCAACTAAATCAATCAATAAATGTAGTCAAGTTGAGAATATATGCTAAATTTATAAGGGAGAACTTAAGATTGATTTTCGCATATCATATATTTGAAGAGAAACAAAGAGCTTTAAAATTGATTAAGCACTTGACTGAAGATTAATTTTATAGTCAATCTAAAGAATCAAAATTTTCAAAAATACCTCAAGAGTGTCATTAGAGGATAAGGATCAAATACCCTAATCATGATGGTTAAAAAATCTCAGTTAATCTTGAGATCTTGAGAGTGAATAATATAAAAAGTTGTTGGCAAAACAGAAGAAACTTAGGGTGAACTAGATTTGATAAACCTGACTATATAGTCTTGTCTTTGGATGAGAGTTCAAGTGATGCCAACATAGTTGGGATTCATCCTGCAGGTTTCATCTGTTTTTTGCTTAAAAATTAAAATAAACTTGACTACAGAAAATTTCGGTCTTACGGAGTTTCTTATGTTTATGCATACTTGAAATAAATAAATGAAAGTTTTGTAAATTGATTATCTAAAATCATTTGTGTATAAGATTTATTTTAAGCTTTGTCATGTGATGCATATATATATATATATATATATATATATATATATATATAAACATATTATGTGCTTGCTTACTTTCTGATGTAGCCGTGTAGTACTGGATCACTTTCAAAAAAATCAAAATCAAGAATAAAAAAATGTTTTTTTGACAACAAAAGTTACATTTACCCCCAAAGTTTTTTTTATAAAGAAAGTCATCGAAGTTTTCCAATGCTGTTTGTTAAGAAATCATAGTTATAAGAAATGGCCATTTCTAAATAATAGAATGTACCCCCACATAAAGTAAAAACAATAGAATGTATAAAAAAAATAAAAAACAAAAAACAATCAAGCAAAATCATTATTCCATTCTCTTATAAGTTGAAAATTATTAAGTAGTTTAGGATTATTTGTTATTTATAATTTTAATCAATTTCTAAGTAAGTTATATTTATAATTTTAATTTAAATAATAATAAAACTTAACTACATATCATGTCACATTTAAAATAAATCATGCCCAACAATCTAATAATGTCTTCCTTTTGGCAAGAAACATCCGTGATTTTTATGAATGAATTTCACGAAAATTTAGCTAAAAAATAGATGGAACAATTAGAGTATCGTTAATGTAAGATCTTAAATTTAAGATTTAATTTTTAATAAATCTTTTAATAAAGAAATTGAACAGATTTTCAGCATAAATAATAAGATAATGAGTTCTTATAAAAGAAACTTAAAGATCTGTATAGTATCCAAAAAAAATAGTGAGATCTATGAGATTTATGTGAGACCTATTAAAAATTATCTAAGATCTGAAATTATGATATACAGCTAAAATAAAAAATAATAGAGACCTTTAATTCTATGTAACACTGTATGATCTATTAAAAATTATTTAGAATCTCAATTTAAAATCTATCATTAAAAAAAATTATCTTGTAACTTAAAGCAATCCTAGTACAGTATATCACAATTCACATACCAGCACTACTTACAATAGGGAAGTTAATTCTTCAACTACCATGCTTATTTATTTCTAATTGAGGGGATCGAAAGTTATCTGAATTTTATACAACATATCATGAGTTCAGAGAGACCCATAAATTGGTTGGTTTCCATGCAAGTCATGCTGTTAATGGCTAGGATTTGGTTTTGGATCTCTTACCTTATGTACTGGGTTTTACTTATTCTTTTATGATACCATGGCATTAAAACAATATAACTCAAATTCTTATAATCAGTTGTAAAAGGCTTTACTATAGTGGTACTTTTAAATTTGTACAATTTTATCACGCAATCTAAAGTTGTATATTGAAGGTATACTCCTGTATAATAAACTAATTTATTAGTGATTAAGTTAAAGTATTATACTTCCCTTCTTTTATTTTTAAATATCACGAAATTTAGATGTAGTTTTTTAAGTGTTTTTTTTTTTATAATATTCTTCTTTAATCAAATTCAAAGTTTTGTTTTATTAATATATGTGATTCTTCAATATAAATTCTTATTACGTAAATTATCAAGATAAAATTTCAATTTTAATTAGAGAACTATTAGGATATCCAACATAATTATAGGCTTAAAACGAATTTTGATTAAAAAAATTAATAACACTATATGTTATTAAAATGGTTATATTTCTATTTAAAATTTATATATCTTTCAAGATTTTTGAGATGTAAAATTATTTATGAAATTAGTGTAGTCAATTTCGCTTAAACATTTGTTTTTTAATCGATAATAAAGTCTATTCTTTTAATTTTTGTTATGACATTGTTATCCTAAATTATAAGTTTTTACTAATTTAATTTTGAAAAATTTTATTTATGTTGAATCAAATACATATTCTCTTTGTAAAAATATATTATTCTCACTCATGTGAATGCAACAAAATCTTACATGTATCAAATCTTCTTATATAATATCACACAAAAAAGAATCTTATATAATTATGACAATTAGTGTATAGATATAATAATTTCTCTTACAATTTTTAATTTTGCAAGTAAACCTATTCTTCTTTAAAATTATCACTATCCGTGAATCTAAGAAGAAGAAAAATTAAAATTTACCTTGTCTTTCCTTCTAGGATAAGTCAACTATTGTCATTAAATTTTACAACAAACCTTTTTTTTTTTTTTTTACTGGATTTTACAACCAACCTATAAACCTTCCATATGCACTTGAACAAATTATTCTAATATTGAAAATGCTTGAAATCAAATTACTAATTTTGATTTGTTGCATTTCACATAAAGGCATATCATCAATTTGTCATTTTGAAAATGTTGAAGTAAATAATGTTCAGCAATATTTTATTAAAATTAGTTTAACAATATTTGTTCCAATACAATTTAAGGAGATGCTCAAACTCTTTAAACTAAGAAAGTCCTTACCTTCAAATTTTGAAATTAGTTTTTATTACTTTTTATATATTATCTCATTTTTT
Source organism: Glycine tomentella (assembly GCA_007407185.1). Lineage (NCBI taxonomy): Eukaryota > Viridiplantae > Streptophyta > Magnoliopsida > Fabales > Fabaceae > Glycine > Glycine tomentella. The sequence continues at coordinate 182,675 of PYAF01002404.1, forward strand.
CACAAATATTTTAGATGAGAAATTCTAGCGATATATGATTAGACATTAAATATGAATATTTTTTAGTAAAAGTTTGATTTTATAATTAAAAAACTCATGATCTAATTGAACTTATTTTTTAAAAATAAAGAAACTAATTGATCCTATTTAAAGTAAATGATCTAATTGGACCATTTTTTAAAAACACAGGACTTAATTGAACTATTTTATATATATAAAAAATACAAGACCTGATTCAACATTTAAATAATAAGAGGATAAAAATAAATTAGAAGACAAAAAAATTAAAACTTTTTAAAAAAGTTACCGAAACATGTTCTTAAAAAAATTATAATGTTAGATTTACCATTTAATTATTTGATTTAAGTATATTAAAAATAAATATTTGATCAGGATATTATATTTTTGTTGTTGTGAGAATCACGATATTATATTAATTATACTTTATCTAGGATTCTCTATTCAATTAAGATTTATGTTGGATTTTAATTCGATTATATAACATTTGGGTTTAATTAGAACTAATATAAGATTTTAACAATCTTTGGGATGTAAATAATACTTTTAGACAAATTCTAATCGAATATAAAGTCCTAGAAGAAATCATAATTAAATATAATATCATAATAAAAAAATAATTTCTTAATATATGAAATTCTAATTAAACAATAAATTTTAATATGAGAGTGGTTTTCCAAAGAACTTATTTTTAAATTTTTAATTCTTAAATAACATAATAATCCAATAATTGTTTTCCATACAATATTAACACTTATGTCTTGAATTTTCATACTTTGTTGTAATCAATTCTTAAATTCCTGATAACATGGAACGGAATAATTTATTATAATAACAACAAGAATCCAAAGACTAGTTAATATAACATAAAAGTCGAAACTATTCATTTGCAAAAAATATTAGAGAATTTGGAGTAGTTATTTTCCTTCGTCTAATCTAAAATAAACTTTTCGTGGAGGATAATGCAGCATGCTACCTGTTAAGCTTGTGAAAAGCCTCAACTGTCCTTGGTGTTTCTTTTTTGTATGAATTTTAGAAAAGACTGAGAGAAAACAAAGCCACAGTCCCGAATGTTCGAGTTAGTCCCAATTCCAAAGCTTTCCCAACATTAAGGGTCTATTTTTAAAAAAAAAAAATATGAAAAAAAGTGAATAAAAATAAATATAATAAATAAAATAGAGTAAAAATAAGGTGTTTGGTTTTAAAAAAGTGACATAAAAGATATTAATAGGACAATAAAAATAAGTTAAAAGTAGAGTAAAAACAATTGATAATCCCACAACTTTTTATTTCTCTCCCTTCTAGTTTTTTTCCTACTAAACAGCACACACATTCGTTTTCTATTTCTTTCTTTTTTTTCCTATTTATATATTTTTTTTTTTATGAAAAGTGGTTTCATGTCGTATTTTTATTAGAAGAAAAACGTTGTAGTGAAATAAAATATGCCTTTTAAATTTCATTTTGTTATCTTTTAAAGAATTTTAATAATGAAATTTAGTACAATCGTTTTATTTTATTATATCTAACACACTTTTTATTATTTAAAATTATTTAAAAATATAAAATTAGGAGAAAAAG
>PYAF01002404.1:184370-200191 GCA_007407185.1 Glycine tomentella
CAATAGAATAAAATGTATTTAAAAGAATATATCATAAAACATATTTTTAACATTTCTCTTTATTGTATTTTATTTTTTTATTAATTTAAACACGACTTTGTGTATTCATATATTGTATAAATATTATCAGTTTATACATATATTATTGATTCAAGTGACATTGAATCAGATCTCTTAGATAAAAAAAAAATAATACTAAGAGAATCACTTCTTATTAAAATGACTAGTTTTTTAAGCGAAATTATTAGTAAAGTAGGTAGGTACTTTATATTATATTGATATCTTGTTAAAAAAATTTCATCAATTTAATTGAAATTTAAAAATAAATTATATTTTTAAATATTGAAAGTGAAAAGATGTTAGTGTACAATAGACAAGTCCGGGGAGATACTTCCTCATGCTCCTTTTGTTAATCTGTAAATAAGAGAAATCCGAATTTAAAATCAATTGAAGTCAAATTTTTTTTACCAAAGTTAGGGTTAGAGTCAAATTTAGTTATTCTAGTAACCGAATGAACTTCGCTGATATAAAAAATGTGTCTAGTTGTTTTTATGACAAATGTAATTATCATGTCTAAGTACAAGCATAATTGGTGTCAAAATGTATTTATGAGACTACATTTAATTATCATGCCTATATACATGCATAATTGGTGTCAAATTGTATTTATAATTTTAAAAATAGTTATTATTATGCCTAAATACATGCATAATTGGTGCTTTAGTTATTTTTGCTACAAACCAACCAATGAATCATATGTATCTATTATTTTAATTGTCATGCACATGCATAGTTGGTGTCAAATTCTATTAATGAATTTATTAATTATCATGTCTAAGTACTCTGTCAAAATTGTATTTGACTTTAAATTTAATTATCAGGTCAAAGTACATGCATAGTTGGTGTTTTAGTTATTTTTTGGTTTTTCTTAAAAAAATTATTTTTTGGTTTAGATTATTATTGTGTTCGATTTAAAGATGAAAATAAAATAAAAAAAATATTTAAATTAAGATAGAATGTATAAGGTCCAAGATTCACATAATTTTCTTTTCATTTTATTTTCTCTTCAACCAAACACAATCTACAAGAATCTCTTAAAAAGGAGATAATTCTATTTAAGTTGAGTTTATTATAATAAACAAACACAACCTACAAGAATCTTAAAAAGGAGATAATTCTATTTAAGTTGAGTTTATTATAATATTCACACTAATTTATCCTTGTATTTCATAAATATTATAGTTATTTAAAGTTAGACAACTTTTATGTGTATTATTCTTTATATGTACACGAACTATTGTATTAAATTGATATTTCCCTATCTTTAATTAGTTAACTAAAAAATATTTACTTTCTTATCATTTAGAAAATATTTATTTATTTTATTAATATTAAGTATAATAAATTATTTTCAAATTATAACTAAAATAATATTCAGTTAACTTTTCAAATTTTAAGATCAAAAGATTAAAAGTATGTGTTTATATCAATTTATATTTTTATTCGAATGAAATATTTATTAGATTTATTTATATATGAATAATAAATCATCATTTAAATTATTTTAAATATTTATATTAAAAAATTAATAAATTTATTATGTAGATTGTGATTAAATATCTGTGTACGTTACACTTTTTCTCTTATTTTTTAAAAAGCTTATTATATAACAACAGTTGTGTAATGTGGTTCACGAAAAGGTATGAAAAGTAGTGAATAAAAAGAAAGAAACAGAGCAAATCGCGACGGTGTTGGGTCCGGTAGCAGCGTAGCACCCTCGGCATTTATTCGCTGGCACACGCACAGAGGCCACCCCACCACTAGTTCACTATCATATTCATATCCCTTTTAAATCGCTCTTCCGCCTCCCTCTCTCCCACAATGGACCTCCTTCGCCGGCCGCCCCCCGCCGCCGCTGACGACGGAGCCACCCACCACCACCACCCCCACAAGAAGAGGAGGGACTCCGGCACTTCCTCTCCGAAGGCCTCCGACGCGCTCCCTGTCCCTCTGTACCTCACCAACGCCATCTTCTTCACGCTCTTCTTCTCCGTCGCCTACTTCCTCCTCCACCGCTGGCGCGACAAGATCCGCAGCCACACCCCTCTCCACGTCGTCACTCTCTCCGAGATCGCCGCCATTTTCTCCCTCATCGCCTCCTTCATCTACCTCCTCGGCTTCTTCGGCATCGACTTCGTCCAGTCGTTCATCTCACGCGCCTCCCACGACTCCTGGGACCTGGACGACGCCGTAACAGATCCCTCCCCCGCAATTACCAAATTGCCCTCACAGGATACCTCAATTATTTCCTCCGAGGACGACGAGGAGATTGTGAACTCCGTCGTCGAGGGCGTCACGCCCTCCTACGCACTGGAGTCCCGCCTCGGCGACTGTCGCCGTGCCGCGGCGATTCGGCGCGCAGCGTTGCAGCGCCTGACGGGGCGGTCGCTTGAGGGGCTGCCGCTGGAGGGGTTTGATTATGACTCCATTTTGGGGCAGTGCTGCGAAATGCCGGTGGGTTATGTTCAGATTCCGGTGGGGGTGGCGGGACCGTTGTTGTTGGATGCGTTTGAATACACTGTGCCGATGGCCACGACGGAAGGGTGCCTTGTGGCGAGTACCAATAGAGGGTGCAAGGCCATCTATGCGTCTGGTGGAGCCAGCAGTGTGGTTTTGCGGGATTGCATGTCGAGGGCACCTGTTGTTAGATTCTCCACTGCCAAGAGAGCTGCTCAGTTGAAGTTCTTCCTTGAGGATCCTCTCAATTTTGATACCTTGTCACTTGTTTTCAACAGGTTTGATTTTTTGAACTCTTTAGAGTGTGTTCATGAGAATTAATCATTGGTGATGCCATGAAAAATGTGGTTGTTTTACCTTGAAAAATAATTGATTATTTCTTGTCATGAAGCTAATCCAAACACACTATTAGTTAATCATTCAGGGGTCAGTACTTATGTATCTTAACTGCATCTTTGGATTCACGTTAAATCATGTTGAAATATCAGCTAACTTGATTTTAGGTAAGTGTTCATGTGTTTGTTTGGTTGCATATTGAAGAATCGATTTTGAGTTTGAAGCAATTTTAGATAGTTTTATGTGGTCGATAAACAAATTTGTAATGAGTACGTTCACTCAGACAAACTAAATGAATTTTCTGTAGTTTAAGGATTAATATTCGATGTTAATTTTTTTTAAAATGTTAGGGGAGAATTAAAGGTGTGGTTTTCCTTTGGAATTTTGATTTGTTTCTGATAATTGAGGAGAGGATGTGTGGAGCAAAAATGGAGTATAGAGGACTGGTATTTAGATGTTGTTTGTGGGGGAATTTTATTTATTTATAATGAGTTTTGGTGTTTGGTTTAATGGTGTTTCAGGTCGAGTAGATTTGCAAGGCTCCAAGGTATTCAGTGTGCTATGGCTGGGAAGAATGCTTATTTGAGATTCACTTGTAGCACGGGTGATGCCATGGGGATGAACATGGTTTCCAAAGGGGTGCAAAACGTTCTTGATTTTCTTCAGAATGATTTTCCTGACATGGATGTTATTGGCATTTCTGGTAATTTCTGTACCCTTTCCCATTATGATGGATGAGATTTATTAGATCTTTCCTTTTTTTTCTTATTTTTGTTTATTATGATTGTATCTTTGTTTTCTTAATCTGAATGATGTCACCAATGCCGTTTACTTTGTTATATGCTACTATACACATCGTCTATTTGTCTCCTTTCATTGACGTAATTGTTTCTTTCATGAAAGTGGTCCAATCATATTATCTTAATTCTTTCCGTATTGTCTTTGACGTTTTAGCTTCTCTCTCTCTCTCTCTCTCTTTTTTTTTTTTTATCTATATTGTATTGTACTAAGGTAAGCTTTCCATATCATATTGACGCGTTCGCCTATTTTTATATTTGTTGTATTGTATTATATTGTTATAGGTATTATCTGATTTTAACAGGAGACTTGTGTCGTATATTGGTGTTATTGTAGACGTTCATTATACAGGTGGTATTATCAAGTTGAATTCTTTTCAGAGATTGATTTGTTTCTTCTATCTGCTCTTTGCCAAAGGGGTTAATGTCAGTGATATGTACGCAATTTAATAATATTTGTTAAGAGTACTGAGTAGTCATATTTTATTACTTTGTTGCTTAATTATGATCTATGAACTATGAACCGTAAACATGATGCTAAAAATTGGGACTGTGCCAAACTCTTGCATTCCTCACCAATTTATTTATATTTCTCGTTTGATCAGATTTCTAGCTACTATTTATCTCGATCGTGTCAAATCCAGTTTGGTATTCTCAGTCTTTCAGTAACTTGCTTGTTGGTTTATTTGATTTGATGCCTATAGTCAGGGCATGTTGAAATTGTTTTATTGGGAGGATTAGACCGAAATGTGATGGTTGTGTACTGACTTGATCCTTTAGGAAATTATTGTTCGGACAAGAAACCTGCTGCAGTGAATTGGATCGAGGGACGTGGGAAATCAGTTGTTTGTGAAGCAATTATCAAAGAAGAAGTGGTACAGAAGGTATTGAAGACCAACGTGTCTGCCCTGGTGGAGCTTAACATGCTCAAAAACCTTGCTGGTTCTGCTGTCGCCGGTGCTCTTGGTGGGTTTAACGCCCATGCTAGTAACATTGTTTCTGCCATCTTTATAGCCACTGGCCAAGATCCAGCTCAAAATGTTGAGAGTTCCCATTGCATAACCATGATGGAAGCCGTCAATGATGGGAGGGACCTTCACATCTCAGTGACCATGCCTTCCATTGAGGTGACTTGACCCACCCCATCTTTTCTTAGACATTATTACTCTTGTATAGTTGGTTAGTTTTCCAATTCAATAGCTAAGGTTTATATGATTCATTATTGTGCTCTCAGGTGGGTACTGTTGGGGGTGGAACTCAACTTGCATCCCAATCTGCTTGCTTGAATTTACTTGGTGTGAAGGGTGCAAGCAAGGAGTCACCAGGATCAAACTCAAGACTCTTGGCCACCATTGTTGCTGGATCTGTTTTAGCAGGAGAGCTGTCTCTGATGTCTGCCATTGCAGCAGGGCAGCTAGTGAACAGCCACATGAAATACAACAGATCAAGCAGAGATGTAACCAAAATATTATCATCTTGAGGTCAAGGACGTGGTTGCAGTCATTAATTGTGGACTCTAGAATAAATAAAAAATTGAGGGTAAGCGGAAGTTGGGAAGGAAAATGGAGAAACATGAGATTAGATTGTTGTCATCCACGGTTGGCTCTGCATTGCTGTCTGTGTAGATCTTTTATTATTTGGAGAGAGGAAAGGAGAATTCTACTCTACACTTTCCCTGTCCCCTTCTGGATCCCTCCTTTCTTTCCTGTATACTTTTCGTTGCTTGTTCTGCCGAGCCATTGAGTGGGTGTTAACACACTTTTTTCTCCTCAACCAAGACATTTGACGTGTTGTATTGTAATTCTTTTCCCCTATATAATATCCTTAACATATCTATCATTGTCTTGTCTTGTAGCCGAATGGGTTGATGAATGTTCTCTTGTCCGCTAGTGCCCATCAATTTAACTTGACCGGTCTTTTTCATTCTTTACTAACTCTAGTCCTATTTATACGATTATCTTTCAATCACTTTATAAGAATTTAACTAATTTAGTTAATTTAATTAGTAGTAGTATAACCTTGTCAACTTTTTCAGTATTGAAATCCCATTGTTTCTAGTCCTTATATAATTAATGAATGTATTTCTATTTAAGGGCATTTTCGTAAGAATATTAACTAAAGCAATAGATAATTTGGGGAAGGTCTTATAAAAAAAGGATTTTTTAGAAAATTTTACAAGAGATTTTTATAAAAAAGCACTAGAGGCAGTATAGTACTATTTAGTTTATTTGCATGATAGAGACTTGAGATTTTTGCTATTATCTTTTGCTGTTTAAACTTAGTAAGATGTTTAACATTGTGTTGAGGTATTTCTTTAGCAAATGCTTCTTCAGTATTAAAGCACAAGAATCATCACTTAAGCAAATTATATTTGTTTACGAAAAAGATTAAACAAAATAAATGTATTTATTCTTACAAAATTAATTATTTTTTCTATACTTTAATTTCTATGTATTATTAGTGTAAAAAATTATATACTGCCAACCAATTAAAAATATAATTAGTATGACTTTTAGTGTAATTATTATAAAAAATAATAATTTTACCATATATAATAATTTCTTATTGGATTATAATATAAAAAAATCATTATACAACATTGTACATAAACTATTTAGCCTATGTTTGCAAAACTATTATTGCCCAGTGTCTAAAAATGCGTTGAATTCCATAGATAAAAAGACTTGTTTCTGTAGAGAGTATTTGAATCCTTTGCAAATAGACCCAAACATATTTCTTTTCATTAACCTTGCTGATTAAAAAAATACTTCTTTATTATTAAGCAAATTATCAGAAATTATTGTTGATATGTTTTTAATATAATTATTATAAAGATCAACATCTTTTTATATACTACAGTTTCTGATTATATAATAATGTAATTTTTTACAGGATTTAATACATAAACCATTTACTATCAGAGCAGGAGAAATCCCCTAAAAATTATTTAAACAAATTACAACAGCACTCCCTCCCTGAAGTTTTGTGTAATTATGCATAACTTCCCTCCTTTTGGTTTTTTTCTACTAATTTTTTTTGAGTTTGAAAATTTTACATTAACACTCTTATGTTTGAAAACATTACACTAACATTCCCTCAAATTTTACACTAATATCTGCTACAAGGAAAGTGAAAATAATAGATAAAAAGTAGGAGATATTTGTGTAATTAGTTGCTGTAATTTGTTTAAGTGCTTTACACCAAGTATATATATGGTGGTAATATTTTTGGGGGATAGTAGGTTGTAAATTATTTGCTGCTTTGGGCATAGGCCATAGAGGATGGGCTGAAGGCCCAAATGATGATAAAAATGCAATTTTTGTTCGAAATAGATAGCAGCTCTAGAGAAATCTCATTTTCACACTTGACACTCGCTTCGAGACAGTAGGAGCCAGAAAACTGCTGCTTCTCGACCCACTTTTGAACTTCAAAACTTAAACCCTAGTTCTCTCTCTTGTCTTTCTTCTGCATCTTCACCATGTCAGCGATGCTGGTAAGTTCATTCTCTCTCTCTCTCTCTGCTCTGTTACGCGTTTCCGTAACCTAACCTAACTTAACTCGTTGTTGTTGGAAATGGTGTGGGATCAAACAGCAACCTCAGATCATTCTGCTGAAGGAAGGCACGGACACTTCCCAAGGGAAGCCACAGGTGGTGAGCAACATCAATGCCTGCACCGCCGTCGCCGACGTCGTCCGCACCACCCTCGGCCCTCGCGGCATGGACAAGCTAATCCACGACGACAAGGGAACCGTCACCATCTCCAACGACGGCGCCACCATCATGAAGCTCCTCGACATCGTCCACCCCGCCGCCAAAATCCTCGTCGACATCGCCAAGTCTCAGGACTCCGAGGTAGTAACTTCCCTTCGATCTCATGCAATGCCACTGCTTCTTAAGATCTATTCACTTTCGCTTTATTCATATTCTTTAAATCATGGAATTGAAATTTTTGTTAGTAAATGAACTATTGTATTGTTCTGAATGTGAATAAAGGTTGGCGATGGAACCACCACTGTGGTATTGCTTGCAGCTGAGTTTTTAAGGGAGGCCAAGCCTTTCATTGAAGATGGTGTTCACTCACAAAACTTGATACGGAGCTATAGGACGGCCTGCTCCTTGGTACAGAGCTATCTCTCCAATTTTATTTATTTATTTATTTATGCCTTGTTTGAATAATCTTCTATATAAGCATTTATAGTAGACGACATTTGCAAGTTAAAAGGAATTGAGTTTCTTTCTTAAGTTAAAATTAACTTATGCACTTAACTTTTGTAAAAGTTCTCTTATCCATAACTTCTCCAGAAGTTGATGTGCATAAGTTTATTTTAGCTTATGGGAGAAGTTCAATTCATTTTATCTTTTTATTTTCTCTTATAAGTGCTTATGGAAAAGTTTATCTAAGCGGGGCTTTACCTATAATGTTGAATACTGTAAGTGGAAGTATGTTCTTGATTTGTCACATTATGTTTGTCTTTTTTAATTATTGGTGCAGGCTATTGAGAAGATTAAAGATCTAGCTGTTAGCATAGAGGGGAAAAGTCTGGAAGAAAAGAAAAGCTTGCTTGCAAAGTGTGCTTCTACCACTCTTTCTTCGAAGCTTATAGGTGGAGAAAAAGAATTCTTTGCACCCATGGTTGTGGATGCTGTAATTTCAATTGGGAATGAAGACAGGTTGAACATGATTGGAATAAAGAAGGTACATGTGTTGGTTCTTTTGCAATCTTGTATCTGTGTGCTGTATTCTCTCTTTTACGTTGGTGATTATATGATGTTTTTTTAATAGAGGAAAATTTAATGGCAAAAAAAAATGCTAAAAATGGAGGACCAAAGATACTCTTACACTAAGGTACTATAATAAATAATCCAAAGAAGCTCTTCAATCTGGTAGGCTATCCTATCACTTTGTATATGTGTGTGCATGGTTCTGTGGTTGGAGTTAGTGTTAGAAATTGTTGTCTGCTTCCTTTCCCAGGTCTGAAGTTACCAAAAGAGTTGAACATTGTCTTGAGAAAAGGGTAACTTAGTCCCATAATCACCCCTTGCCCGCCCCCTCCCCCGCGGTTAAAGTGACAATTATTTATATAAGAGTAAAAAGCATCATCATCATTTATATTAGTGCCCCCATCCCACCGAATAAAGCCTGCCTAGTTTTTATAGTATTGTAATTAGATTTTTTGGGTTTCCACTTCTCTTCAGATATGGTAAAGTAGATGCGTTTTATTTGTTTTCCATGTTCTATAATAATGTTTTTTGGAATTTTAAATGTGTGGATGAGTATTTGATAGCCCAAATGATGTGATAGAAAGTAGAAACAATCAACTAACCAAAATGGTTACATATGAAGATCAAGGAGTGTTACTGTCATGCAGGCTTTTGTTTTTATGGTTAATGTTTAATTACATGTTAATCAATTTTGTGTTAGTATTTAGAAATTTATTTTGAAAATCAATCCTGGAGACTCAGGTTTTCTTCTACAGGTTCCTGGTGGTACCATGCGGGACTCATTTCTAGTGAATGGTGTTGCCTTCAAAAAGACATTTTCATATGCTGGGTTTGAGCAACAGCCCAAGAAGTTTCTCAATCCAAAAATACTATTACTAAATGTTGAGTTGGAGCTAAAATCTGAGAAAGAAAATGCTGAAATAAGGTATTTTTAAAATATATTTCTGTTTCTTTGATGATGCTGAAATGGGATCTTAGTGGAGGATTGCTTATTAAATTGGAGTTCCTTCTTTTTCTCTTGTTCTCTACAGGTTAACAGATCCTGCGCAATATCAATCAATAGTTGATGCAGAATGGAACATTATTTATGATAAGTTGGATAAATGTGTCAGCAGTGGTGCCAAAGTTGTTCTTTCACGATTGGCTATTGGTGATCTAGCTACACAGGTTTTGATCATTTTATTAATAATGAAATCTAATTTTCTTCCATATTCTTGGATTTCTTTCAACTATCCATAAAATATTCATTTCTATTGATAATATGCAAAGTGTGCTGTGTGCCACCTCCTTCCCGGATGGTTTCCTGGTACATTTTGCTAGGCCTCTTATGTAATAATGAGCTTTTATTCATTTTTGCATTTTCTATTCTTTGTCAACTTTAATTTTTTTATGCATCAAGCGTAGATTGACACCCTTATTAATTGTTCATGATAATGGTCGAAAATTACTCCTACCGTGTTAAAAACTTTCAGGGATATCAACCATAATTAGTTTTTTTAAAATAATTTGCCTTTTAAACAGTATTTTGCAGATCGAGATATTTTCTGTGCTGGTCGTGTAGCTGAAGAAGATCTAAAAAGGGTTGCTGCTGCGACTGGTGGAACTGTACAAACATCTGTGAATAACGTTATTGATGAGGTTGCACATTACTTGTGTAACTATGTTGTGATTTGCTCTTTTTTTGTAATTTTATGCATTACAACTGAACTTCTTGTGATTTATTTGCTTGAAGGTCCTTGGAACTTGTGAAGTTTTTGAGGAAAGGCAGGTTGGAAATGAGAGGTTCAATATTTTCAATGGATGTCCATCTGGCCAAACAGCCACCATAGTTCTTCGTGGTGGAGCTGATCAGGTCTGTTAGATGCTTTGCTGTGCAATAACTATTTATGTAATTTGTAGTCGAACTCATATAATAGATCTGCTAATCTTGGGCTTATATTTGATATTTGCTATTTTCTTACAGTTCATAGAGGAAGCAGAGCGAAGTTTGCATGATGCAATCATGATTGTTAGGAGGGCTTTGAAGAATTCAACAGTGGTTGCTGGGGGAGGTGCAATAGATGTATGTGTCTGAAATTTGTAGGTAGATATCCCTGAATTATATTAGTCAATTTGTTGGAAGTTAACATGTGGTTCTTGTGGGTAGATGGAGATAAGCCGGTATCTGAGGCAGCATGCACGTACAATAGCTGGAAAGTCTCAGCTTTTCATTAACTCCTATGCAAAAGCTCTTGAGGTAACTGTTTTGGAATTTGAGCACAATCCATAGTTGTGGTGGTCTTGTTATTCTAGTATTTATCCATTAAACTTTGTTGGTAACACGAGGCAATGCCTGTTTGACACAACTGGTGGTTTGTTTTGGCACTAATGATGAATTGATGATCTCCATCAAGAACATCTCAGCTTAATGGTCTAAAGTTCAAACTAATAGGATACCTAGCCATCAGCAATGTGTTTCTTATAATTTTTTTCTTCCAAATCCAATGTTAATGCCATTAAAAATATTTCTTGTAGTCGATCCACATATAACAAAGCATAGCAATTCTGGAAAATCTTAAGGATGGTTCTCACTTAGACATTTTGTCCAAGGATCAGGAACTGTTCAATCATATGCGTCATTTCTGTATTGGGGAAGGGTTGGGAGAAATATCCTTTTGTGCATGTGTTTTACATGGTGCAATTCAACATGAAATTACCATGTTAATATGGTCCTTGATTTAACATTGTAAAACTAGAAGTGCTTATTGCATTTGACTATTTGAGGCATTAATTGCTGTACTGGATGTTGGAGGTCTGTGAGCATGGGATTATCAAATGAAGTCTTTTATAGGGCTATCGCCTATAACTGTTTCTCTCATTAGATGTCTTGAAACTGCATTCCTAAGTATTTGGTCTTGCATGAACACTTGGGTACTGTAAGAAATGAGACATGAAGGTGATGGGATAATGTTCTTCCACTCAGAGTATAGTTACTTGATTGTTTATTTATGCAAAAAGTTATGGTATTACTGCAGGTTATACCTAGACAATTATGTGACAATGCCGGATTTGATGCAACTGATGTGCTGAATAAACTAAGGCAGAAACATGCACTTCCTTCTGGTTGGTTGGCCATCTTTTTGTATGCATGTGGCATGCTTGCTTACATTTATGTTTTGTATGATTACTTGAATGCATGCTGACATATACTTATTTTTCTGCTTGTTACAGGTGAGGGGGCACCATATGGGGTGGACATAACCACTGGTGGAATTGCTGACTCGTTTGCAAACTTTGTCTGGGAGCCTGCAATTGTGAAGGTATCTGCCTGCATTTACTTGCACAATATTATATCCTGTTTCTGATGTTTTATGTGGATGGTGTTTAAGTTAGTTAATAATTTTACAGATCAATGCTATAAATGCTGCAACAGAGGCTGCTTGCCTTATCTTAAGTGTGGATGAAACAATTAAAAATCCTAAGGTAAGTCTAGTTCTGTTATTGTATATTACATGAGGATTGTGGTTCTGCTCTTAGCTTATTATCAGTATTATATCATGTATTTTTGAATTACACTTATTTTCTCTGTTTGGTCTCAAATCTTTTGTTCAAGGATTTTGTATTTTGAAAGGGTATGCTATATAAATTTGCCTTTGGATATGTGCAGCAACATATCTAGAATTCTCTGCTCAAATCCTCTTGCAATTCAATTGTTTTACACTTGTCTCTTAAGCAGTTGAGGAATGAGTACTAGTTTTCATGGTGCTTTTTCCATGCAAATTTGTTGTACTTGTTTTGAAAATGGTATCCTGGTCTCCGTTGATTAGCATATTGTGTGGGAATGGTCTCTGTTGATTAGCATATTATCGGGATCCTCAGTCCTTATGGTATTTGTCTTTACAATTTGGCCATATGGACTGGGCTCGATCCCCATAACATTCAATGCATCACTGGTATCTTCCTTCTACTCCATGTGAATGGGGTTTCCATGGTTTGCCAAGGAAAGAGACAGTAAGGACTTCATTTCTCACCTGAATTCTTTAAAGACAGGAATCAATATTTTCTTTATTCGAGATGTGGGAATGCCGTTATTGGTGGGCTTATGGGATGGGGATTTTTGCTTCTTTTCCTAACTAAAATCCTTTTGTTTTACAAAATGACAGAAAAAAAAGTTCTTTCACACAATGTGCCCAAAATTTAGTAGTTTTGCAAAAATTATGTGCCTTTGCCTTGTTTCCTTATCAATAATTATTTTTAAAGTTTGACCCACCTTGTTTGGATTTGAGTGCCATTGAGTTTTAGTGTAACTGCAGTCCATATACTTGAACTTGAGATACTGGTTAAGTTAGAAGTTGTCACCTATTTAAGGGACACACAGTGAGAGAGGGAGCTTGTGGACAATTTTGGTATTGTTGCAATTGTTCTACCTGGATTTCATCTTGTGACTTGCTGAATTTTACATTGATTTTCAGAAATATATTGTCTACTATAACTAGATCCTCTTTTATTCTGGCCACTTCCGTTATGTTGCTGATTTTGATTGTCTATTTAACATGTGTAGTCTGAGAGTGCACAAGGAGATGCTGCTGCAAGTGCCATGGGCAGAGGTCGTGGAGGTGCATTCCGAGGTCGTGGACGAGGAATGCGAAGATGATTAAAGTGCATTCTACGGGTTGAGTGTCTGTTCATTGTCTGTCTAATTCGCGAGGCCAATGCATGCTTGTTTCTGCTACTTGATGTTGCTAGAAGCATGCCGATTTTTGAACTTACAAATCATGAAATGAAAATGTAATGGAGATTCTGGGAACATCATCTGATCAACCTAAGATTTGCAGATAGCAATTTTCAAGCATTGTCTTTCTGACGATCATTTTATACATTGGGAGGGGTTCAAACTATCGCATGGCTGTGGAGGGAGGACTTGAGCTTCGTGTGAAATTTCGCATCTTGTTCTACAATTTTTAACTATATATTTATTGCTTAGTTTGCGTATAGTAAGCATGTCTACAATTTTCAACTATTTATTTATTGCTTCGTTTAAAAATTGAATCAGTTATTGAGCACGCAAAAATAGATTTATGGTTCATGCCGTGATGAAAATAGTAATAGCACAATATTATAAAAAGCACTTGTGCACATAAAAAGTATGGAAAGTTTATAAATGAAATGGACATATATTTAAGATTTGAGACTAAAATGATTGACAATTACTAATTTCAAGGACTAATTGTTTTTTTTTTCTTCATAATTTTAGAGGCCAAAATGACTAGTGATTATAATTTCATAAACTAATCTCGTGACTCCTGGTATACTCTAGTGCATGAAAGATTTCATGGTCGGATGCTTACTTGGGAAGCCCGCCACCAGTGAAAGACTGAATTAACATTCTTAATTTAGACAGTTAGAGCATAGCATTGACTATTTGGCAGTTTCTATTTGACTAAAACATATAGTGTAATGAAAAAAATTAAAAATTAAAGAAGTTACAAAAAAATTAAACTGATTTTATGCTATTGTATAGGGCCTATTAGACTTAATAGAAGAAAATTGTTTACTACACAATTTGGAGTGGTTCCAGTTGTACACACCGAAGAGTGGTAAGAAATTAATCCTTAGATAAAATTGTTATGAATTTTCTATTTGTATCATTTAACCCGGGGTGTGAAGAAATTACGCATCGTCAATTTTCTTCTTTTGAGTTTTATGTTGTAAGAAAACAAGAAAGAACTCAATTGTTAATTATCAGAATTGTGTTGTCAAAAATAAAAATTATAAAAGAAAAAAGATTTCATGATGACAATGAATTATCGCCCCACTACTTGCGAAAGAAACAAAAAGTTAGCAATCTTTTATGAATTGCAAACAACGGAGCTATTAGCACTTGGCAGACACAAGATATAATGCACATAAACCTGTGTCAACGATTCAGTCGGAAAGATAAAGGTTTTTATTGGGTCAAAGGTTTAGACTAAGAAAAAAAAAATATCAAGTTCTAGAGGATATATCAAGGCTCGACTTTATACTTCATGCTGCAAATGAAACAAAAAATACTAATAAGCATCAGACACCCTAAATGAGGAAATTTTTGTATGAATTTTCCTTCAGATTATGACACCTAGCAAGTATTTTTTTTTTTTTTGAGAAAACTAATAATTAAGGATTAAAAATACCAAAGGAGTATGTACTACATGAGCATTGAAAATTTGTTCCTAAATAGTGGTTTTGACTTTTGAAGCCTCGCTATTGCATAGTGTATGAGCTAGAAAATTGAACTCTGGTTTTCTAAAATGATTAATGAGACATTGGAGACAGTAAAGGAAGTAGCCAACAAAAATTGAACAGCAACATTAATACGGTCATCACAAGATGAAGATTTTGAAGAAACAAGAATCCTCAGAACTACAATCTTGAAATGATTACAAATATTCTGCAAAACACTGATTCAATAAATTAGCAATCAACTTCATAGTCAAAAGCATAGCAAGACAAATCCATATCTAATAAAAAGATATCACGAAAATTCCATTATGCTACAAATTCCAAATCTCAGAATCCTGTGAGCAGAGTGGTGACCTAATCAGTTGCTTTGGCTTCTACAGGAATGGGGGCAATATTACCCATCGACGAGGATACCTAGGTCTCCCTTCCTTTCCATCAAATAACTGCAGATTCATAAAAAAAAGAAAAAAAGATAAGACACATGATTCATATGATTATAAGATGCAAAAAGGGGAAGAGACTAGTAGTATGTTTGGGAACACGTTTTACAACAAACAAATCATGTCCTTAATGTGAAAAACATAAAAGCTAGAGCTAGTAGCATTCATTTTGATGTGAAAAACCACATCCCTGATCCGTCTCCAAATTCACGTTATACTATACGATATGGTTTCACCCCATACAAATAATAATTTTATTAAAAAAAATGCAAAATCCAAATCCAGTTGACCTTGGCATAACCAAGAAATAAACATTATATTCTTACAAGGAGCAGTGCTTTTTGAATCCATATGTTAAACTTTAACAAACAACATGATGGAGTCTAAAAATCAAGTTAGCCACAAACCTTTTGAAATATAAAAAGCTAAGGAGACATACCTTCTTTAAACGCCTGTGCTTGGCCAAAGCCCAATTGGTCATGATAAAAGTAGCAACCACAAGGAAAATGTAGCCTGCAACAGTTTGTGTTGCAATGTTGAATCCCAGCCACTGATAGATCTCAGTTGTATAATTTGCACAGGTAACAATATTGAAGAGAAAGCCCCTTGGGATTTGGTATCCACCTTCACCACCAGGACTACGAAGATTCTTCAGAATAATATGGCAATAGAAATTTGAAATTTGACAAAGTATCCCAAATCCAAACCCAATCTTCATTTGGAGGTCGTTTACAGGGGTATATAAAGGGTGGTTCACATAATAAGCAATATAGGAGCCAAAGGTCCAGTAATAAGCACAGTTACGAAACA
>PYAF01002404.1:200291-213563 GCA_007407185.1 Glycine tomentella
GGTTTCTGAATTTCCACTTGTATAGTCTTTCAGACTCTTCTTGTAATTAAGGACAACAGGCCTTTCCTTTGATCCAGGTTGGACAGGAAGTGTCAAGCGCTGCCTTGATGGGTACTTCTTGGCTGTAAGTGAAATATACAAATCATGTTAATGATCTATATAATCCAATGGTGCCTAGAGACACATACACTAACAGATAAGCATTATTTTCTTCCAAGAGAGGTACTATGATGGAAAAACAAAGCAATACAATAGTAGCAGGAGTTGCATGCAGGATCTGATAATCTAATAAACAATACTGAGACTCAATGCTACTAGGTTATCATGCTGCTATAATCATTAAAGGATCTTAATTTATGAAGCCCAAATACTCTAAAAGAAGAGAAAGTATCAGTGTCCAACATGTACCCGATACTGAAATGGCTAAGATACTGCTCAGAATACAGTTTCATTTCAAATAGACAGACATGTAGAGCATTTTTTTGTTAAGTTTCCTTTTCATTAAGTTGTTCCAAATCTTGAGTTGCAAAAAGGAGCCCCCATCACCACTAGGGCTAGCAAACAGCGAGCCCAAAACCAAATGCATCTTC
Source organism: Glycine tomentella (assembly GCA_007407185.1). Lineage (NCBI taxonomy): Eukaryota > Viridiplantae > Streptophyta > Magnoliopsida > Fabales > Fabaceae > Glycine > Glycine tomentella. The sequence goes on from PYAF01002404.1 coordinate 200,882, forward strand.
CTTCTCATGAACAATCTCCTGCAAGCAGCCATCTGCATTGCTGAAGTTGCTGGTGGTTCTAGCTCCTCTTTTGGTTCTCTCTCCTTCGCTGGGTGCTGGTCTGTGTTCTCCAAGTTGCTTTTGCTATGCATTTTTGGTAATGTATCATGGTTTTGTCCTAACTTGAATTTTTTAAAATGTCTGTATCTCTATCTGTAATTCTTTATCATAACCATAACATATTATGTCTGGGCTTCTTGGATCTTAATAAATACTACATAGTAAGAATGATAAGCATCAATGAACATCAGGAGCTGTCATCAATTATCATCACTCAGTGTAATAAGTTAAAAATCCATCACAAGTAAAAAATAAACAGAAAATTCATTTTAACTTATGGAGAAGCTTATTTCATTTTCTTCTTATTTTTTATATCCTACAAGTGCTTCTAGAGAAACTTATCCAAACAGGCATAACTGGATTTTAGTTATTTTACATCCCAGATATTACTTTTAAAAAAAGTAATTTATACATAAGAATAGTAGAGAAAAGGAACAAGTCACTTACTTCGCTTATGAATTGCCTCCTGCAGATCTGCTACAGTAGCCTACGCAAATAAATAAAGGGATAAAGCATAAATTATTACTCTTGAAAACAAAGTCCCCTTTTGCCAATTGAAAAGATAGACAAAATGGGGAAAATTTCAGCTATATAGATAAAACCTAACTCTCCAAAATTCAAAACTACCATGACAAAACAATAAAATTAACACAAAAAAAAAAACGAGTAAGAAATTTAGAGGAAAAAAAAAAGACATACAGAATCGCTGAGCTCAATGCCACCTTTAACCACTTCTCTTCCACTCCGAGAAACCACAGTGACCTTCATCTTTGCGAATCAATAAAGGGTTACTATATGCAAGATCCTACAGAACTTGAGGTCTGAAAAAAGAAAAAAACAACAACGACGATTCACATCAGCAGCCAAAAACACAATGCAAGGAGTGTGATTTTTTACACGAAGCTATTAAATTAACAATCACGTTAATATAGCAGAAACCCCCGCATTTAATTTCTATTAATTATGCCGAAATAATCGTCAAGTTCCAAGCTTTTTGGATTTAGTAACAGTGGGGAAGAATGAGCTAGCAAAAGATACGAACTTTGAAGAAGAAACTTGGGATTCAATGATAACAGAGTCTCTGAGTGACAGCAAAATTAGGCAAAGAAAAAAAAAAGCCTAAACAAAAACTCGTTGCTGTGAAATGAATGACCCAATTGGAGGAAAAGGAGTAAGGAGGAAGAAAGAGGAATAATCACCTGAATTGGACAGAGAGAGAGAGAGAGAGAGAGAGAGAGAGAGAAGGGGTGTTGGTGTGTTTGCCAGTTACTCACAAACACAAAGGAAATGTGAGTTTAGGAAAATTGAAATTCAATGTAATATATTATATATAAATTTTTAGATGGGAGAGGATAAATTAATGTGAAGTATGGTCAGTAGAAGATGAAGCCATGCATATGCATACATTAATGTGATGCAGTTGGGGTTGGACAGCTAACCGTTTTGGCTGATAATCTATAACTCACCACATATTGTAACAAAGTTCCAATTGGTGTGTTGATGAAATTGATGGTGAAAAAAATGATTTTGAATTATTAGTTTGAAAAAATATACTTGTATTTGTGAACAAGTGACTTTTTTATTATAAAAAAGTACTTTATTTTTAACTTTTATAATAGAAGTGTAAATATATAATAATATTTTATGTGCACAGAATAAATTATTATTAATGAAATAAGTTAAATATTAATCCTTATCGTAAACATGAAAAATATAATTTATCATCAAATGCATATACCAATTAATTTAAAGTTATTTTAACTTAATTAAAAATCTCAGATTTAAATTTTAAATATAATTTATTTAAATACTCAAAAAGAGAGTAGATTGCAAAAAATAAATATAAATTAACGTTTTCTCTTATCTTTATTGTCTAACTAACTTCAGAATGAATAACTAATAATATTTTGCCTTATGAGTAGGGTTTTTATGGTCGGTTTGAGACCTCGAAATGGGAAATGCATCCTTGGGCAATGTATAGTTTTTACAAGGTGGGGTGGTGGACACATGGTGTGAGTGCATTAATTTTTATTCCTTTTATCACGTTTTGCTCAAATTGTTGAAGAGAAATAGTGCATCAAGTTATTTGCAATGGTCACCTTTTTCCTCTTTTCTCGAATCTCAAATGATAAAAGCCTAAGAGAATGATTGACTCTAACTATACAACATGTAAAATTCATACTAGATCTTACTAATTATACATTCTACCTCTTTATGTTCTAGTTGGTATTTCACCCTTTTTTAGTTAGAATATTCCGATAATACATTTAACTGATGAACATATTAGTTTCTCTCACCATATATGATAACTAAGAGTTTAATCGATAAATTATATGTTGTGTACTTGGATCTCTTTCATCTACACAGCTTTGACATGCATCAACAAAACAATTTTTTTATTTTTATAATGTCATTGAAATAACTGTTAATTGTTGTTTTTGATACATTTTGATGTAATAATTTGTTAAGACACATGAAATCATCACTTTGTGTAATTTTATCTAAAAAATTTCGTACATAATGATACATTGCTCTTTAAAATTATTTCCACTTAATAAAAAACTAATTTTGATATACGCACACACGGAGTCAAGTTGAAACCAGCTATTAGCATCATATTACTTAAAAAATAAAATTTGCATTAATTGAATGACGAATTTGGCACTACATTTAAAAGCTGGCTAAGCTGCGCACACCTCAATATTTTTAGCGCAAGCATGTATTTGCTTGTAACTAACACAACCTACTATTCATCCAGATTTGATCCTTCCATCTTATTTTCTTTATATTTTGTTGCATTAGAAGAAGAAAAAGCATAAAATAAATTTAATAAAAATAATAATGAGTTTAGTATATTAATTTAATTTGATTATAACACGAAGAATAATTCGAGAGAATAGCATACAAAAATTAAGTGTATTATTTTTTCAAATTCAAATTTTTGTCCTTAAAAATTCTCAAAAACTAAACCTGTAAACCAAACAGCCACTTATGTATGGCTCATGGCAGCGCGTCTCAGAAGAGTAGTTGGATATGAAATGATTGTGCATTTAAATTATTACTAACTGCTACCTACTTTTCTGCTTACCAATCTCTCAATTTGATTATAGTTGACAGAAATGCTTCTGCCTAATTAACTTATTGTTTTTCTATGCATTTTGTTTACCTACAATTGCCTAATTAACCATTGACTTCATCACTTCTTTTCATTTGGCCAGCGGAGGAAGGGAATTGAGCAAAGATAAAAGGTCCAGTGAAAATTCGTAGGAAAATAGTTGGTACTCACTCCATATGCTGTGTTTATTTCAAGAAAGAAAAAAAAAGAACAAAGAAGGATCAAATTTATGTTTCTTCCATTGTTTAGGTTGTGTGTAAAACGGAGAGAAATAAACCCTTTACATTGGACGTAAAAAATAAAAGGCAAAAATAAATTTGCCCAAGATTAGATAGAAAAAGAGAGATGGAAAGAAAATTGAAGTCAAAGAGATATAAAAAATACTGTTCACAATACATAAATATCATTGTTGAAAATTGAATCAGTCTCTTAATTTTACTTTTTTTAAGCAAGTCTCTTAATTTTACTAAGCAATGCTATATACAACTGAAAATAACTCTCATCACAATTTACCATTGAGTTGTAACTGAAGGTGAGGTGATAGTCAGGTTATAAGATTTGTTTGATAGTAAAAGAAGAGAAGAAGAAAAGGTTAAAATTTCGAATTTTGAATCTTTTTTATCAATAAAAAAAGTGATGCCAAAAATGAAAAATGAGTTGTTAAGGTCGAAATTGAGGTGGAGTGCCTTGCTTCATCTTCTGGACCAAACTTGACCAGCCAATTAATTGTTGGCCGACCTCAAGCTTCTTAATTGTTGGCAGAGCTGCCATTCAAACCCTGTTTATCTAATATGACTTGTGCAAATGTTTGTTGTCTTGATTTTTTTTTTTCCATATTTGTTGTAGGAGGTGTGTAAGTGTTAACAACATACTCTTTAAAATATTTATTTTAACACTCTCTAAATCTTGTTAAAATTTATAGAAAACTATTAAATGATGAGTAAATCTTGTTAAATACGAAGTACTATATTTTTTTTTGTACTTTTTAATAAATTTTTGTTAATAATAAGAATATTTTTTAAAGAAATAATAAAGAATATATTAAAAAATGTATTACCTACATTCTTTAGTTCCTCCTTAATTCCAAAAAAAAAAAAAAAAATTCTCCTCTGTTGTGATCATTCTTTACTGTACAAGTATAGATTTCTAGTAACAGTGTAACACAAACTATTATCATGCATGCATTGAATGCATATGATCCAGTAATGTTAACAAACAAAAATGATGAAATTTAATTGAAGCGATAAACCTTACTAGTCTTTTTATAACAATTTCCTTTCCCCCTGTATCCAAGTTTGTTTGAGATTTGCTAATCGAAAAAGATTTGATTGAATTGAGATAGGTTTAATATTATATTCAAATCAAACTGAATCAAAATTTACTTTGATGCTTAGGTTGAATGATTTTTGTTTTGAAACAAATCTAAATCAATGTATGAATACCACTGACATACTCGTTATCTTGTTCCAAATCTCCCAATACCTTTTACAAATGGTAGGATCAGAAGGCACAAATCAACACAAATTTGTTTGAGAAAACATAATGTATAAGAAGCCTTCAAATAATCAGACGAAATTCTGGAAATGATCTTCAGACTGACACTGTCAAAGTATTATCTTAAAAGATTGGTGAGCAGTTCATGAAAAGTATGCTTACACAAGCAAACTTATTACATCATTCAAATTCCAAATTCTAAATGCAACAAATCACAGAGCCTTGGGTGATAAAATGGTTATAACAAGATCATCCGTTGCTCTCACGGAAGACCCTTTTTCTTTACCTTTCTCTGCTGTGGCCTCTCTTATGTGAGCTGCAATTTCATTTGCCTTATACTTCATCTCCTTTCCCTTCCCTTCATAATCCATAACTATTTCTATGGCCTTCTTAACCTTCTCCCTAGAAACAACACTTTCCATAGAACGAGTAAGTTCCACAGCCACACCCATTTCCTCCACCAACATCTTCACATTATATGGTTGATCTGCAACTATTGGCCACCCAATCAATGGCACCCCATAGCTGAGACTCTCCAACACAGAGTTCCATCCACAATGGCTTAGAAAAGCTCCTGTGGAACTGTGTGAAAGAATCTCCAACTGGGGTCCCCATTTGTGCACCAAAAGGCCACGTTTGGTATCTCTCATTCTCTCTCCAAACCCTTTTGGCAACCATTCTGCACTGAACTCTCCATTGATGTCAAAACCAAATGGTGGCCTTATAACCCAAATAAACGATTTCCCACTCTCTTCCAACCCTTCAGCCAAAGCCATCATTTGGGAGGCACTGATAGTGTTCTGTGACCCAAATGAAATGTAAAGAACAGAATTCTCATCTTTAGAATCCAGCCACTGCATGCATGCATCAAGAGCTATGCCAGATTCCTTTCCTGAACGATGTTTTGAACCCATGAGTGAAGCAGGTGGCAAAAGAGGACCCACAGCCCAAACGGGAAGTTGAAGATAGTTCCTCAGAAGCCGCAACCCCAAAGGCTCAATCTCCTCAACCGTGTTGCAAATCCACCCACCAGACTTGATAGAAAGTTGAATCTGTGGAACGAGGAATCTTGACCAGTCATCAGTGCCATCAGCTGCTTGAAGAAAGCTATGCAATTGAGTTCTGTGGAATTTGTAGTTTTGAGGGAACCCCGGAACTTGGAACTCGTCAGAGTCTGTTTTTCTATGTGGGAGGTTAGACCAGATAGAAATGTAGGCCAAGATTCCATAAGCACCACAAGTTGTGAAGGTTAGGTTCCTAATGCCTAAGCTTTTCGCAACATTGTTAACCCAGCCAAGGAACATGTCAGATATTATGCAAAGTGGTGGCTGACCCTCTTGTTCTGTGATCTGTGATATCAAGGAGCGAAGGGGAGGCTCAAGGGTGAGTGATGCATGACCGAGTTTGATTATGCCAGCCAAAGGAAGCTTCTCTGTGTTGTCCATGTTTGATGGCAAACCGTGTTGAGTGGAGTTGAAGGCTAACTCAGCAAGACGGATTTGATGATTAGGAGAAGTAGAAGAAGAAAGTGCAGATTGGAGGTGTTGAATGTTGAAGGGTGTGTTGGCTATGGTGATGGTGAAACTTGTTCTCTGTTGGATTTGTCTTGCTAGTGCCAAGAATGGGATGATGTGGCCTTGTGCCATGAGGGGTACCATCACGATGTGAACCTTCTTCTTTGGTGTCTCTGCCATTGGAGCGACCTCAAGGAATGGTAATGCTACACCGTGCGCTGGCTTTGGTACAAGAAAACTCTTCTGGTCTTGGTTTCTGATAGAAACTGGACAGAAAGTTATAAAGCAAAGAGGCAGAGATAATAAAGTAACGTAACATAGCACAATCTATAGTGTTAAGTAAAAATATCTGAACCACTGCACTCAACGTATCATGTGGTGTATGTTAAATCAAAGACCAATGATATATGAATATCTATATATTATAAACACTAACTTGATATTTTTTTTCTTCTTATATTACTTATTATATTTACACTTCTCACATATGATCTTCTCTCTTTTTTTCTCATATATAAGTGTCGATATGTCATTTCTCAAATCAAATTAGCTTTTGGTGCTAAAATGGGTTTTGAGACAAAAATGCATATCCTTGAAATAAAACATGTGCTTTTCTTTTCGGTTGAGTGCATCTTTTTTCTTTCTCCGGCCCATAATTACCATCTCTCGATGGCCCAAAGCAGCCACAAAAAGTAATTGGGGTTTTAACGTAGAATTGGGGTTTAAATATGCAGTCTCACTTTTGAGTCTTAGTTCCTGTCCTACCAATCAAATGGTGAAACGTATATTTTTCTTCCACGCACAAAATACCCCTGACCGAAATCCCTAACCGCTTCGTAACACACAATGAGGCACGACAAAAAATAATTGATGGACATTATCGGAGTTCAACTCATGTAGAGTTAAAGAAATTTCATTCGAATATGAGTAGTTATATACATATTACAAACACCTTGTTAACAATTCTTGTTTTCTCCCTATATCTCTTTTCTTATTAAATTATATTATTTTTCATTTTAAATTTTTCTCTTTTCTTTCTTTATCTTTGAGGATGTCTAGTAGCATATGGATGGATGCCTATTCATCTTTATCCTTCAAATATTTTCAAACTGGTGCCGAACAAAGACAAGATGTACTAGTCCACGAGGTTAAGGTTAGCTTGCTTTGGCCGTTGGCTACATAATTTTCTCTCTTGATGAGAACATTATTTCAACAAGTACAATATAATACTTGTTGCACATAAATTGTTTTTATTACAATTAAATTCATTGTTATAATCACTTATTCATACATTAATAAGTAATAGTAAAACTAATTATTTATCGCAGTAATACATTTTATAGTTGATAATATTATCTTATTTCTTATGAAAAGAAATAAAAGTAGTTTCTTTCTAATTATCTTGTTAAAGCAAATTATACATGCATGTATAATATTGTATAAACTCAAATCCAAACATAGACTAGATTTTCAAACATCTAAAAATTGATATGCTCTGCATATCAATATTGTACCGCACGTACTAATTTTTATTTCCTTTATTATATACAAGTATATCAACAATATATCTTAAAATAAAAAATGAAAAAGTAAAAGCTAAAAGAAAAGAACATTGCGTATTTGCGTTACACTTTCCTATGTTAGAAAGACACTTCCCGATCACGAAAGGCCTAACATATTCCTAAGCAGGTCCCATGACACCGAAAAGCTGGTGAGATATGCAACTATGCATAATACAATGTGTAATGTGTACGTGGAGTGTAGTAGTTCACATTTTTTGCCAAACAGGCCCATAGTAGACAGTGTTTGGCAAAAAACGGGAACTACTGCACTCCACATTCGCATTGTATTATGCATAGTTGCATATCAAACGTGGCCTTTTGGTGCACAAATAGGGACAGCAGTTGGAGATTCTGTCACACAGTTCCACAGTAGCATTTCTAAGCCATTGTGGATGGAACTCTGTTGGAGAGTCTCAGCTATATGGGGTGCCTATGATTGGGTGGCCACTAGCTGCAGAACAAGCATACAATGTGAAGAGGTTGGTGGAGGAAATGGGTGTGGCTGTTGAGCTCACTCGAACTGTGGAAACTGTGATCTCTGGGGAGCAGGTTAAGAAGGTTATAGAAGTTAAAGGGGTCTTCTGTGAGAGCAAGAAGGGAAGGGAAAGGAGATGAAGGAGAAGGCGAATGAGATTGCAGCTCACATGAGAGAGGCCATTACAGAGAAAGGTAAAGAAAAGGGGTCTTCTGTGAGAGCAATGGATGATTTTGTTACAACCATTTTATCACCCAACAAGGCTCTATGATTTGTTACATTTAGAATTTGGAATTTGAATAATAATAAAGTTGCTTGTGTAAGCATACTTTTGAAACTGCTAAGCAATCTTCAACACTAGACTTTGATCATGTCACTGTGGAGATCAAAAGTTTGCTTTTTTTAATTGATGATTTTAAAACAATATATATGGTCAATGGATATTATGTCCATATGTTAACATTTTAGGACTATATGTGCACTTGCAGAGACTGGGTTGGTCTTTATACACATATAAAAATGGTTTTCAATAGTTAATATATATTAAATTCATTCATATGTAATTTATGATTATTATGTATTAAAAAGTGTTTTTCATTGAAAAATGTAAAAAAAAATAAAATTCTAGCATTCAATCAAACAGGACTTGTGTCAATAACTAATTTGACCAAACTTTAACTGCTGGTAGTTTGACAATAATTTTGTATGAGTTTATTTTTTATGCACTATAATGTAAAATTTTAATTCTATTAATCAATCAAAATAATTTGTTATCAGTAATTAAAATTATATTAAGTATGAATTATAAGATAATAAAAATTACCAATCTTACTGCACATTAACAATTAGATAACAATGTAAAAATTACTTACACGTCCAATACATTTAAATTCATTTTGTACTGTAGCATCATTTATTCCAGTTTGTTATTTGAACTTAAAATTACCCTTCATATATCTTCCAGAGCTGCATGCTAACCGCCTCGAAGTAATGACTATCCTTTTTAGACTTTTACATCCAATATTTTTTAATATAAACTAAAAGTAGCTTTAATTGTGATTTTTTTTAATAATTACTATTCATAAGGTAATTTTGTCACCAAACTAAGATATGATTTCTAAAATTTCACTAAACAATACCTGCTTTTGTTTGCCTTTTCTTCCAAATTCCTGAACCCATTTCTACTCGTTATTCATTTGGAGAATGCTCCTCCACCCCGGTGAAGTGGAAATGATTTTCCAAACGGTTCCTATAAAGTAAATCTGTTGCCTATGATATATAATACATGTACACATAAATATTTTAGACAACAAACTTACACACACACACACACAAAAAAAAAAAAGACTTCACTACGTTTTCTAAGTCATTTGTGTATTCACTGGTCACCACATGGCCATCACAAAATCATCTTGGTAAAAAAAAAAAAAAAAAAAAAAAAAAAAAAAAAAAAACTACGTATCCTATTGAACAAAGACTCATTGCTTTGTGAAGAGTAAGGGAAAGAGATATTGTACGCAGTCTTACCCTTGCATATGCAAAGAGATTGTTTCTAGATTCGAACTCATAACCAACAAGTCATCAAGACACAGTTTTACCGCTGTGTCAGGGCTCGCTCTCACGAACTCATCTTGGTATGAAACAAAAATATTCTGCTTCACTTCCGAGGCCTTTTTGACAGAGGTTCTGTCTGTGCATCAACCTGCCAAATTTTAGCATATAAATAAACATTAACATATAAAAGAAAAACGCCCCAGTGTGATAAGAGGTTTTAGGTTAAACTAAAGTAAATTATAACGAGAAAATGAATATGTATGTAAATTGTTCTTAAATTGTAATTGTAATATACAACAAAGATACTGAAATAAACAGAGATTTTATCAGCATTATTACGGGTGTGCTTGATTGTGTTCTCTTTTTTTTTTTTTTTTCAAAATTATTTTACAAAGTAACATGCATGAAATATTTTTCAGAAGGAAATAGAGACATGAAAAACTATTTGAGAACACAAAAAAAAAAAAATAACACATTGATTCGCCTGGTGCCACTTATTTAGGTAACAGGAAACAACTTACAGGACCCAAGAGTTGCTCACGGATATAGGCCATTGATCGTAGTACAGCACCCAATGTGTCCTTGGACACCTGAAACTTAACTTCACTCGCACCAGAAGTTGTCCCGGCGACCGGTAGCTGACACAGTTTAAAGAATTTCAATAATCTAAAAGTTTGTCAAAGTACATAGACCGAAAATCAAAGATAACATTTTCAGGAGGTGGGATTTCCATATAATCACAATTAAAGCAAGTAACCAACATGCTTCAACCACTCAATCCCCCATATGAAAAATGCTAGACACATCCACATTGAACACAATGATTACTCCACATATGTGCTCCTTCCCATCAAAATATGGCCTCCAATTTAAAATGTCAATTCCTGTTCAGTCTTGAGATACAAAGGAATGAAGCTAAGTATTTGTCCCTATGAATGTTCTTTATATTTTAAACTGAATTTGGTTAAACCAATTTGAAGATTAAAGTAAAAAAACAAGTGCAATGTCATATCATGATATTACAAGTTATCTGCCTCAACAGCATTGTGTCATTTTATAAAGCTACATTTTCAACCGCATCATGTTTGATACATTCATTAATAGTCAATATGAATGTGCTCATACTTTACAATTTCCCCAATAACCAATCTCATTGACCTATACACCATCCTCTGAAAAACAACAGACAGACTAGTTCTATTCCCTTTTCATAAGTTGCCAATTTCAATAAAATTAAAATTCTCTTCCTTAGTAACCTAATCAATAGCATGTGCTCCTTACACAAAATCTTACCTAAAAACTAACTACGTACCCCATTGCCCAGAATCTCCTTGCTATGCGAAGGTAAGGGAGAGGGATATCGTACGCAGTCTTACCCTTGCATATGCAAAGAGACTATTTCCAGATTTAAACTCATGACCAACAAGTCACCAAGACACAACTTTACCGCTGTGTCAGGGCTTGCCCTCACACAAAATCTTACCTTATAAATATAAATCAATATAAATATCCTCCCACCCCCATTTACAGTCACTCAGTAAGAAGAGAAGTGCTTTAAGGAATTTTAATTATGAAAGTGCACAGCAGCATCAATCCCTGCTTTTCTAGTACTAGAATACCAAAGCAACAGCATACGGACAGGCCTATTTGAGAAAGATAAATCAATAAGGAACAAAATCACACACCTTGAGATTCAATACAGCAAACTTCCTAGTTGGTGTGGAAAGCTGATCACTGATGTTGACCATATGGTTAAACAATGGTTCCAAGCTAACTTTTGAGAGATTAAACTTAACCTCCGATTCTGTTGAAGGAATCCTGCTATAATCTTGCAACTGCATTGAAAATATGTTAGGATCCTCACATTGTTGTTATTTGCTAAAATGTTGCAAGAGGATAAAAGCAGGACACCCTGCCACAATTAAATGTTACAGAAGACATTTATACCCAAAAAGGGGCTAAGGTTATTTGAGTCTCAAAAACTTCTCATGCAAAAACATAGGTATATAAACCAACTCTAAACTAAATCATGACTCATGAGTACTACTACCAATTTTTCATCATTCATATTATTATCAGCACACCTTAAGACTGATAACAGCTACTCTATTCCCTGGTGTTGAGTTCTTGTTCTCCATCACCCATGTCAATGATTTCAGACATGGATATACCACCTACATGATAAAGCACAAGGACCAGTTTAATGTCACACGGTCCAATTCCAATCCTAAGAATATATCAAATAAAAGGAGAAAAGAGGTTCTCCTTCACATACCATGCTTTCTGGTGGACCATCATCTCGCTGGAGAGACACTGGGGTCATTTGCGGTAAATTTAGATCAGCAAGTGATTGAACAGGAGTACTAGCATCATTAAGATTAAACCTCTGTGTTGTTTCATCCTGCAATGGCCACAAAAGAGGGTTTGTATCTGCTGTTGAAGTCGGGGATTTTCTGTCATCATAAGCAGTCCCACTGGCTGGATGACTGGGAGGGGCAACTTTGGCAACACTTCTCCTCATGAAAGAAATCTTCTTTCCACTTTCTCTAAGAGCACTAATTGCAGTATCATAAATTTCCACAGTCAATGCCCCTTCTTCAGCATACTTGATGGCTTCCCAACAAAGATTGCTATATCGTGATGTCAAAGACTCGTGTCCATGTGATTCACCAGCAAGTTCAACTGATCCAGCACTGCTTTTTGCATTTCTTGTCCACCGTTTTAAAATGTAATGAGATGGTAATGTAAGTACATTAGTCACAGTAAAAACAGTTAGAACATGTCTACATAGAATGCCTGAATACTCAAACATTTGGCAACTACAGTTAGCTCTCAACTCAGAAAGGTTTAATGTGACAACATACGCCTT
>PYAF01002404.1:217381-242714 GCA_007407185.1 Glycine tomentella
CCATTTTGTACGTTCATTTGCTGTAATAGAATCTGCCTTAGTAGTGAGATGAGATGTGTAATCTTGTCCATCCAACCAAAGGCGCAGATCTGACGACCAAGAATCATAGTTTGACCCATCTAATTTTTCTACACTCAGCGGAGCAAGGATATAGTTTGAAAAAATAGTATTGTCTGACTTGGGAGTAGTCGAAGTTCCAAAAATGGAAGAGGTTGGGGAATCCATACTCACTTAGAGAATAAAAATCAGACAAAAAACAAACTAACCGGACCAGGGAACGTGTGCGGCAGCTTTTGTGGGTGCAACTGGCGCAGAAATGACCGCCTCTTCACGATAAGGACCGCAAGGGTGGATCGCCGGAAAAATGACCACCGGAATAGTGCCGTGAGGGTGGATTGCCGGAATAGTGCCCGTCGGAATAGCGCCCGCCGGAATAGTGTCTGTCGGAATAGTGCCCGTCGGAATAGTGCCGCCGGAATAGTGCCCGCCAGAATAGTGTCCGTCGGAATAGTGTCACCGGAATAGTGTCGCCGGTGATGGAACAGAATAGTGGCTAACGGAGGTTCCGATTAAGGATAATTCTTTTCTGATGTGATAGATCAGTCTAAGCTGCAATCACAGAGCATACTAAGAAAACCTTGTGCGGAAAGAAAAAGAAAAAAAATCCGAAGAACATTGAGTTCATCGGCAAAAGAAATTGATTACGTTTCTCTTGTTAGGCTCTAGATACCATGTTAAATATCAAGAGATACAAAAGAAATTTATTGTAATCTTTGTTGTGTTTTAACTACACAACCTTGGACCTATTATATAACAAGCTAAAGGACATATACAAAGAGATATAGATGATGTGAGACTTCTAAACATATTTCTAACATACTCATTGTCTTTGTAAAAGATATGTGAGATAACAAATTGAATGGAACAAGTATTTTTTTTTTTTTGAATAATGGAAGGAATGATGACACAACAATTAAAAGCATAAGAGTGAGAATAACTATTAAAAATGCTCTTATTCAAGAAATAACTCCTAAAAACACCTTCATTCAATAATTAACTCTTTAAAAGTGTCCTCTTTTGAGAAATAATTCTTAATAATACCCTCATAAGGGGGCGTTCAAGTAGTAGGTGCATTTTATTATCACGATGAGAGATGAACAAGTGATATTCACATGAATATACGAGAAGCTATCTTATTTTCTGTTCAAATTATTTTGAATTTCTAAAATTATTCCAAAGAATATTAAAATAAAAACCAAACACAATTTTAACAATACTAACAAATAACACTTCTCGTTATAATAGTTCTCAATACGTGATCTTACAAATATAGTATGATACCTTGATTGGAACAAATCCTCCTCAAAAACGAATTTGTTTCCTTTTTAAAAAGTTATAGTTTTTACCCTTTTAATTTTATTTTTTATTACCTTTTCTTTTTAGTTTTTCACTCCTAAATTTAATTAAAAAACATTTTTACACATAAAATAATGGCTATGTTCATTTAAGTGAAAACGTTAAGATGAGTTTTTTTTTTCCTAGATCAAGGATTACGTATGTTTCACACAACTCACTGTGTTAGAGTCTATTTTCTCTAATGAATTTCTCCAAATATAAACACAATTAGACCTTATCATTATATTGATCCTATGAATTATATGACATTTATTTTAAGATATAATATTACATTCTCAAAAATCATATTTACAAAATTATTATAATTAAGAATGTTATTGCCCTATTATATATGTAATAACATTATTTTCACTCTACCACCTAAATCTTATAATCTCACATTTCCCTTTTTTTATCTAGATTTTTATTATAAAAATTGTTAAAAAATAGAATTAGAGAATAATAATAATAATTACTATATATTATCATTATTAATATTTCCATCATCATTAAAGGAACAAGATGAAATATATATGATAAAATAACAAATAATTATATTCATACATCTATTCCCTCTTTGGTCTTAATTTTTCAGTTTGACCCTCATTTTCTTCCTAGATTTCTCTTACTTTTTGAAGATCTACTCTCTGTTCTACTACCTATGTCTTTCAATAATTAAGAAAAAAGTAAGGTAGCTTAAAGAGAAATAACATCAGTGAAGGGTAGCTCAGTGGGATCAACCTCGTTATTATTTTGCACAAGAGTTTTGGAAAGCCTCAAGAGACTCCTGATCGGTAAAATAGCCTTGGCGTTAACATCATGCATGCTCCTCGCAAACAAGCACCTGCATGCCTCACTCGCCGCGCCAAAAAGCTCCACGTCCCTGTTATTCGGCCCCAACAAACAGTGCCCCAGAATCCTCAAAACCGGTTCCAACAACTCCCATGGCAGCGGAACCCTAGATTCCACCTTCCCCTTCTCCTTCTCTTCAAGCTCCGCCGAAGCATCAACGAAAACAACACTTTCTTCTTCAATGCTTCCTTCTCCATTATCCTCTTCTTCGAAATTCGTGTACATATCACCGTCTTGCCCCGCCCAGAGCTTACAAAACTCGCAAAAATCGATCTTTGAGGACACCGGCATGTGGGGGATTTTCGCGTAGAAGAGCTCCAGCGCCACGCCCACGATGCGGGCCCTACGTGTGGACCGGACGGTGCCGTGTGGCTCAAGCGAAGGGGACACGACAGCGACGTTGAGTTCGGTGCTGGAGTTAATGTTCTTGTTGCTGTTAGGGGTTAACGCTTTTGGATCGTGGTAGAGGCTAGGCTGTGCCAGGTCGGGGATCCTGACGGACACGGCTTGCCCGGCGCGTGAGGTTGTTTCGTGCGCGTACAGGGCTAAGAGGACGGCTTCGAATCCGGCTTGGGGTTTCCGGTCGGCGACGCGGGAGAGGTAGACGCCGGCGATGACGGGGAGGAAGCGGAGGACGAGGAGCTGGAGGTCCGTGACTCCGGATTGGAAGGTGTCGTAGAGCCACCGGCAGAGGTTGTTGTCGCCGGCGCCAGAGTTGGGGCGCCGGAGGAGGGAGGAGATTTGGGAGTAGATTTCGGGGTTGGAAAGGAGGGATGTGGGGGTAGTGATGGAGAGAGAGGGGACGATGGAGGCTAGGGATTCGATCGCAGTTTGGACTTTTTCCGGGGAGTCTGCGGCGGAGACGGCGGTGGCTTCGTCGCCGGACATTGTGTGTGTTTGAGAGATTGAGAGAAGGTACGTTTTTTTTCTCTCTTTTCTTTAGCAGAGATGAGTTTTAATTTGTCTATGGAAGTTAGAGAAGCGTAAAAGATGGAGCCAAAATAGGATCTTATATTTCGCTGCTGCAAATGCTCATCATAATTCAGTGGGAGTTTTTGTTTTTTGTTAATATATATATATATATATATATATATATATATATATAGGCCAGAAGAAAACTCAAACCAAATAAAAATATGAGGAATAGGGAAAAAAATGTAAATTAAGATACATAATAATGCTATAAATAGAGTGAGATTAAACCTGTTATAAAATTTGATTGTATGAATACAATATTTCTAAATTATTGCACCATATCAAAATTCAGATCAACATGGGAAAATAATGTACATTATAATGCTTTTAATAATCGTAGGGGTGTTTATAACATGTTATTGAACTAATGAACCTGGGCCAAAGGAATCGTGCAGTCGGAGCAACAGCCCTTAATGACCGTAGTAGTGGATCACACAGGTATATCCTATTCATTGTCCTCTCATCCACTCTTGTTTATATACGTTTTTTTTAATGAAACAATTATCCATTGACTTCTTAAATTATCAATTTTGCAGTTGCTTGACTGTTCACGTTCAATGATTTATTGAATAATTGATAACATTATTTCTTTTCTTGGGCAAAAATATAATCTGAATCATATATGGTGTATGCCTATGCATATAGTTGCCATTGAATAACTTCTGTGTAATAGCATGCTCTTTTAACATAAATAGTATGGCATGCAGGTAGAATTTATACTTTTACCTTAGAAGTTTATTTGTTAGCATTAACGTTAACTTTAAACACGTTAAATATCATGTTTTTTTTTTTAAGTTTATCTACACATTAAATTTTCTCATAATTAGTACTGTAACCATAAAAATAACAAAACTCGTTTTACATTATTTCATTTTTACAATGAATGAAGACGGCAGCAAAATAAATAAATAAAATTATGACTTCTATTAATTTGAGGTTGTCTTAAACTTGGTGGAAACATTAGTTATTTCTATAAACTGAAAAAATTGTTTATATTTTTGTACAAAGATGAATCTTTTTAGAAATGTTTATTTTTTTAACAAAAAAAAGACCTTAAACTAAATTGATTATAAGAAAAACACATTAAACAAAGACGATTTTATGAAAAATTGTCTTAAAATATCTACATTCTAAATAATTTTTAAAAATCGTCTTAGATTAATTTTTTTAATTTTTTTTAAATGTAAATTAAGATAATTAAATATTCACATTCTAAGACGATTTTTAAAGAAAATCATCTTAAAAACACTTTTTTAATTTTTTTTTGAAAAATCATGTTTTAAAATGGTTTGAAGAATCGTCTTAGAATCATTTATTACAGACATTTTGGAAGCGTCTTAAAAAATGATAACTTTTGATGATGTTCATTACAAAAATGATGATCTTTGTATAGATAAAATATCTTTAATTTAAATATGCTTTTGTAGTAGTGTGTATTCATTCTTTCGTCTGTATCAACAATATTTCTAAGCTCATATCCGTTATGCGTCCTGTAGTGATTGCTTATTATAATCCATTAATACTAGATTAGACTGATGACTAACTATGAGAAAGAGGTGGAGTGCATTTTTCACTTTAAATACAAAATGAGATACGGGCACTATGCTCTTAAGATCATATTAATTATTGGGAAGATTCAATGTTCAGTTGTTCTTTGGTATAAAAAATAAGTCAAAGATACGAATTAATTAAAAAATTGTTATTATTGAGAATAATTAGATTGGTATATATGCACGACGTACTGAATAATATAAATTATAATTAATATACTATAAATAAAATTTAATTATTCCAAAACGTTTTTTTTTATGGTATAGTTAACTTAAACATTATTCTGGGTATTATTCTGATAAAAAAAATTCTAGAGATGGGTCAGGCTTAGGGATTCACGTTCTCTGTATGTAGGTTCTATGAATAATGACTCTGGTCTACCGGGTCGGTAAACCATCGGATGGCGGCGGCGACGACGGCAATCACGGGATGATACCAAAGATTTCCTTTTGGGATATGGTAATGCCAAATAGGGAAGTTGTAATACAAAGGCCACATGTAGATGTTTTCATGGAAATTTTTGCTCGAATTGAATATGAGAAAGCTAATCGTCTAAAACACAAAAGTAATAATTGTTGATTCAGTATTTGATGGTCTTTGTGCACCGTGGTGAAGCTGTTGGGAAAGAACCTTGGGTTTAATTTTATGAAGGAAAAACTTCAACGTCTTTGGAAACTCGTGGCTGGGTTCCAACTATTGGATTCATGGTGAAGTTTTACATTATGGAGGGAAATGTGCCCTAGATATTGTTTCATCATTATCTCATGGTACCAATTTGTTCATCATAATTCATCTCACCGACAGTGCAAATTGAGAAGACATCGGTATGACTTCGATTTTATAATCGAAGATTAATCTCATAATTAATCTCGATTAAAATTTGTAAGAATAGCTAAAAGTCACATTGAGAAATTAACAAAAATCTTAATTAGGAAAATTATAAAAAATCATATCTTATAAAAATGCATTTTGATCGACTCATATGTTTATTTTAAATTTCAAATTCATTCTTCACGTTTTAAAGTTATCTTTGTCATATTTGAAATTATGTTTTATTTATATTTATTGATCCTAGTGTTGTTATACTTAATAACAATAAATAAACTTTTAGGTTCAAGCTCTTTGGATGGAAAAAATATCATCTAAAGAAAACACACCAAACTTCCCAAAAAAAATCATAATTCATTTTTATACTTGTAATAGCCTTTTCAGTTTTCACAATGTTTTTTTTCCACACGTGTTTTAACATGCCTTAATACCTCAATAGTCTTGATTTCCAATATTTTTATAATTAAATTAAGGTGTTACATAATATTTTAAATAAAGAAGTAAAAAACAATTTCAATATAGTAATTTTAATCATCATTATATTAAGATTTTAAAGTTTTTGTTACCAATTTACTATTTTAAAATATAAAGTGTCACTATAATAATTCTTCCAAATCTAAAATGTCACTATGAAAACTACAATATGATGATTAAAAAAACTTATAAAAACTAATTTACTAATAAATTATTTTTTTTTATAATATTAATTTGATAATATTATTTTAGAAGATTAATGTAATAAAAAAAATTGTCCTGGAAAGCGAGCCAGAAGGGTCGTTGGCATATTCCTTTCTGAACCTGTGGATCTCAATCTCATACTTTGTCGTCGCAGACCTAACCACATAAACAAACCCTAATTACATTTTCTTATCCCAATCTCTCTGCTCCCGCTTCGCTTCATCACTCTTCTCAAGGTATTTTACATTCTCTCTCCCAATTCTTTCCCCTCTATTTTCCTCCTCATAATTAGATCTTTTAGGTCTTTTTTCCTTTTGATCAAATCAAACTTCAATCGTTGTTATTTTTCCCTAATTTTTCGCAAACTTAGGACTCCTCCACCCGTAATTTGGTCACCGATTGTTGCCCAGCTTAGGGTTCCCGATTCGTTATTTTTCTCGGCTTTGGTTTGCGAATTTTGAATTTGTTACGTTGTGGGGGTTTAAGCTTTCAATCATTTTGATTCATAGAGTAGGATCCACATTTTTTATGGCATTTAAGTGCCCAAATAATACTGAGGTTTCTCAAAATTTAGCACACTTTGTAGCAAATCCAGGTATAGGCAAAGTTGAACCTAATCAACTTAGTCCCAAATCCTTCACTGAAGGAGTAGCGACCTCAAAATTTGTGCCTGATACCAAACCTGAATCTGGGAAGGGTGTGAAGTTAAAGGGAGCATCCAAGATTAATTCCAAGAAAGGCATCAAAGCCCCGGTCAGTGCTTTGAACCAACCCTCAATTCCTGGTGATGTGGTTTTCAATTGTGGTTTGTCCATCACGGACCTTCCTCCGGCGTTGATATCCGAGATTCTCAATTGCCTTGACCCCAAGGATCTCGGCGTTGTTTCGTGTGTCTCCACGATTTTCCAAAGAGTTGCCTCCGAGCACCATGCTTGGAAGCAATTCTATTGTGAAAGGTGGGGGCTACCTACAGCTTCCTTGGCTGTGGATTCAGGTGTTGTGGATGATGATAAGTCATGGAGGGAACTTTTTGTGGAAAGGGAGTTTAGGACTAAGACTTTCATGGGACGTTATAGTATTGACGTGTTGTATGGCCACACTGAAGCAGTTCGGACTGTTTTCCTGTTGGCTTCTGCCAAGCTCATATTTACCTCTGGGTATGACTCTGTTGTGAGGATGTGGAACATGGAGAATGGGTTGTCAATTGCATCGTCACGGCCCCTTGGTTGCACCATTCGTGCCGTTGCTGCAGATAGAAAACTGTTGGTTGCGGGTGGTACTGATGGATTTATTCATTGTTGGAGGGCTGTTGAAGACCTGCCTCACTTGTTTGAGCTCAGAGCCACACAAAACCAGAATACTGAGGTTCGACTCTGGGGACATGAAGGTCCTATAACTTCGCTTGCTTTAGACTTGACAAGGATTTACAGTGGTTCATGGGACACAACTGTTCGAGTGTGGGACCGTCTTTCGATGAAGTGTACTGCAGTGTTGAGGCACAGTGACTGGGTCTGGGCACTTGTCCCTCATGACACTACTGTTGCCAGCACATCAGGTTCAGATGTGTATGTTTGGGAGACTAATAGTGGGACTTTGGTGACCATTGTTCATAATGCTCATGATGGTAATACTTATGCTTTGGCACGGAGCCATACAGGGGACTTCCTTTTTACTGGAGGTGAAGATGGTGCAATTCACATGTATGAGATTGTTAATGATGGCTATGAGTCTAAAACTTGGCATGTTGCTGCTTGGGTTCCTCACTCGGCCGCTGTGTATTCCCTTGCCTTTGAGTTTCCATGGCTTGTTTCTGCATCAAGTGATGGCAAGCTGGCACTAATTGATGTGAGAAAGCTGTTGAGGATTAGCAAGCGAGCTCTGGGGAAGAGAGTTTCAAGGTTAAAGCATTTGGGTGGAGACATGGTGGAGCCTCCACAGAGGATGTTGCATGGATTTAAGAGCAATCTTTTCTCTGTGGATATAGGAGCTGAACGAATTGTCTGTGGAGGTGAAGAAGGTGTTGTCAGGATCTGGAATTTCACGGAAGCTTTGGAAATTGAACGGAGAGCCCGTGCTTTAAGAGGAATACGATTAGAGCAGAGAATGAGGCGACGGAAGCTTCAAACAGAGCTGAGCAATAAAAGTGGTCGGAGTGATCAGTGTTCAGTTGCAGCCAAGAAAAATTCCGTCACTTGTATTTGGCCCAATAAACGTGGCATGAGCGGAAAGCTGAAAGCATAGTGACTGAGGCAGTCTAATGTTTGCTTATATCCACCAATTGTCAATCTTTTTTTTTTTTTTTTTTTTTTTTTACAAAATTGATGTATACGATATTTTAATTTCAAGCAGGTTAACTGACCAATTTTAAGTTCTCTTTACGTATATTGATATGAGAAGTTTCTGTAGGTAGTGATCAGATCAGATTACTCCTCTTCACATTTCAATTTGTACGATTCTGAAAATGATAGTGTTTTTTTTTTTTTTTTTTTTTCCGAGAATCGTTTTTACACAAGGTGTTTTTACTAGAATTCTATATGTGCGTTTGATAACTCGTATCGACATTCGACCATCAATTTAAACAGATTCATGATGCTTTTGTCAGAGTTTTATGAAACTAATAGACGAAAGCAGTTGCACGGGAAGTTATGGTAGTAATACGGGAAACTGGGGGTAGTGATAGATAGTCATTTGTGTTCGATGATGAGCTTATTCTCAGATATGCTCATTATTCTCCTTATCAATTTGTACAGTCTAATATTTTCAAAGTAGAACTATTTATTTGGTCTATATAGTTGTCTTGGTTCCTATTGCCAACACAAGAGAACATTGTGTGACTGTAAAATTTCTACAAAGCTTTTGTAGCAGTGATAAATTGTAAAAAAAATTGTACAGAGATTAAAACTTACAAAAATTTTGTATAGGGATTAAAATTTAAAATAGAAACAACTATAAATATCAAGTGAATAGTATAGCATGTTTTTAATCTCGTGGTTGTGTAACAAATCACTAATCATTTTATGAAAGAAATCGAAGGACGAAAGAAGCAATTGTCTCCAGATTTTGTTTTGCACAACGTAGTGTCTTATGATAAGCGTATCAAATTTACTAAAATGTCACCAAGTTACACACTAGTTTTGGGAGTGCTTATACACTTTTCATGAAAGAAATGCTCTAACCTCCGTTCTACAAACTATAAGCTGGTGTTTTTATCAATAACAGAAATCATTAAAATTTATTACCCTAATCAGATCAGATTCGGATTATTCGTATTTGAAAATATGATAGATGATGTTTTGTAAGGAAAATTAATAAATACTACACAAAAATCTGCAGTCATCAAGCACCAATTCGACCGTGTTCAGTTTACTTGGATATTAACCATGTTACTGGAAGCTTCTTAATTTGAGTTTTGGTAAAATTACAAAGGAGTTCAAAATGCCTATTTTTTATTTTTCATTTTTTTAAAGCACTACGGGTGATTATTCTTTGTTTGTTTTACCTTCCGTAAATAAAAAATAAGTATGAAAACATAAATTTTGCTTATGAAGGTTGTTGAGAAATGGGAAAAATGTGACAGGTTTTTCGAAAAGAAAAAATGAAAAAAAGAATACACAATTAGTCCAATGACAACACAAGTTATGAATGAAGTTGTTTTCCTTCTTCTATGATCAAATAGAAAATAGTAATACATAAAAAGTTTTGTGTAATTCTTGTTACAGCAGAAAATCCTATCAATGCTACATAGTACCCATTTTGGACCAAACAAGTGGGAGTACTCCTAGTACTCCTAGTTGAACGGTTTAACTGTAACCAAAGGTTTTAAATATTGGTCGTGGTCCTGGTAGTGTTGCAGTTAAAACCTTGATGTTACAACATCAACGTTATAGCATCAAATCAGTTCTTACACCGAAGGTCAAAGCAATTCGAGTGGACAAAACAAAAGGAAACAGTAAGAAAACAAAATGAGAAGGTTTATTGTTGTTCATTCTGTCCCTGCAGTTCTGCTAATAGGCATTCTCAGCATAGTTCATGGACAGTCCACAGACACACCAACTACCAATGCTAATGTGACGAATAACTCACATGTATCGGCATTGTATGTGTTAGGGGATTCCTCAGTTGATTGTGGAGACAACACTCTGTTCTACCCTCTGCTTCACGGTCGACTCTCTTTGTATCCATGTAACGGCTCTGATGCCACCCTTCTTCCTCAACTACTTGGTACTTCTCTTTATCTTTTTTCTTCATCATTCGTGATTCAAGCAAATTGGGCAGAACCACTGAAATCCCACATGCAGGACATGCAGGAAGTCATAATTTGGAACCATTGCATTCGTGTCAGGATAAAAGAAAACTTCTTTCAGTGATTCTTATTAGTTCTGTCAATATCATGGTGAATGGGAGCATATTTCCTTTTGTTTTTTCTGCACAATGTGATCAGAATTAATGTATTAAGATAGCTGTCCATTTATTTGAGCAATTTATCCCATAATCTCTTGTTTGAGTGATATCAGGCACACATGCACCATCTTTTTCTGTAAGTTCTTCACGGGTAAATTAGAGGGGTACAAATCAGCTGTTATTTCTGCAGAAACTTTTCAATATTGACTTATGATGAGCATAACTAATGTTAAAACGGGCTCACACAGATTTAACACTAATAGACGTTATGGGATGATTGTGTTGCAGCTGAGAAGATTGGATTGACCTCAATCAGGCCATTTTATGGACAAAATGGATCTCTGGAGGAGGTTCTTGGTGGTCTCAACTTTGGGTCAACACAAGCTACAATCATGAACCAGGGAAGCTACAGCCACCAGTCTCTTAACCAACAACTACGCCAAGTTTCTGAGACTATGCAGCTGTTGCAACTGCAACTGAATGAGGACACTGCTCTCCAATTTATAAAATCCTCCATCTTTTTCCTCTCCTTTGGCAAAGAAGATTATATTGAACTATTCCTCCATAACTCTTCCAGTTCCAGCCGAATGATGTTCCAGAACAGTTCCCAATATTTTGCTACCATTTTGGTCAACCAAGTCGCAAATGCTGCGAGGTATCTTTATAATGCAAATGCAAGGAAAATCATATGTTTGGGAATTATGCCTTTGGGATGCACACCTCGTATGGCCTGGAAGTTGAATCACACATCAGCTGGAGATTATAATGCAAGCAGTTGTGTGGAACATGTCAATGACTTGGTCTTTGAATACAATAGATTGCTGGATGAACAAATAGGCAAGCTTAATACGGAATTTTCTGATGCTCAGATGGTGTTCTGTGATGTTTACAATGGAATGATGGAGATTATCAACGAACCAAGGCTTTATGGTATGTTTTTTCTCCCTTGATAACTTCAAATTGAAAATTTATCTGTGCTGAATGTCGAGTGTCATCAAGCATTTGAAACCTCTTTGGGCTGATAGAATTTACAAAACCAATATATTGTAAGAAATTTACAAGCACTTATGTGAAACAATTATATCAAGTGTTCTTGATACAGGTTTTGAAGACGTGAAGAGTGCATGTTGCGGACTTGGTTTGAATGGTGCCATGATAGGGTGTGTCTCCATGGACATGGCCTGTGATCAAGCTTCAACTCATGTTTGGTGGGATTTGTTCAACCCTACTCAAGCAGTCAACAAAATCGTAGCTGATGCAGCCTGGTCTGGCCAACGGATACCTGATCTTTGCCGTCCTATCACCATCCATGAATTGGTTAACATGAAAGTCTAGCATTTCCACTACCTAAAACTCTCATTAACAAAAGTTTCAGAACAATTTGGGGTAGCAAATAATTGTAAAGACATACGCTAATCCCATGCAGTACAAAAAGGATAAAGAAATAGGGTTCTACTGCAGCACTGCTGGGTATGCTTTGGAAACCATTTCTTTATTAGAATCACACAGCACAAAATGGGTTTTGGTGCTGACAGCATTTGTCTTTGTCCTCTGAAATCGATTTAAACTATGCATTAACAATATTAAACAATAACTTGAAAAAGATACCCACAGTACAACTTTACTAAAGAAAATGTAAAATATTATACACGTGGAGGGAGCAAAGTAGTAAACCCTAAATGACAGATATTGATGCAAAATCCTAACTCACTCTTCATTCATCATTCTCCATGGCTGCGAAAATTCAATCTAGTTTTTGTTTACCTACATTTTCCATTCCAACCTCGAAATCTAAACCCTACTTAAAGTCGTTCACCATCAAAGCCTCCAAATCCATCTCCGGCCGCAAGCTCCGAGCGGCAGTGATCGGCGGCGGCCCCGCCGGATCCTCCGCGGCGGAGGCCCTAGCTTCTGGCGGCGTCGAGACCTTCCTCTTCGAGCGCAACTCGCCGTCCGTCGCGAAACCATGCGGCGGCGCCATCCCTCTCTGCATGCTCGAAGAGTTCGACATCCCTCACCACCTCATCGACCGCCACGTCACGCAAATGCGCATCTTCTCCCCTTCCAACATCGCCGTCGACTTCGGCAAAACCCTAAAACCCCACGAGTTCATCGCCATGCTCCGCCGTGAGGTCCTCGACTCCTTCCTCCGCTCCCGCGCGCACGCCGCCGGGGCCACCGCGGTCTCCGGCCTCGTCACCGCCCTCGACCTCCCCGCCTCAGCGGACGCGCCCTACACCGTCCACTACACCGCCAACGGCTCCTCGCGCCGCTCCCTCGCCGTGGACGTCGTGATCGGCGCCGACGGCGCCAACAGCCGCGTGGCCAAAGCCATCGGCGCCGGCGACTACGCCTGCGCCATCGCGTTCCAGGAGCGGATCAAGTTACCGGACGAGAAGATGGCGTACTACGAAAATCTGGCGGAGATGTACGTAGGCGACGACGTATCACCAGATTTCTACGCGTGGGTTTTTCCCAAGTGCGACCACGTCGCAGTGGGCACGGGTACAGTGCGGTCAAAGAAAGACATTAAGCTGTACCAGCACGGGATCAGGGAAAGAGTGAAACCTAAGATCAACGGTGGGAAAGTGATCAAAGTGGAGGCGCACCCTATTCCGGAACACCCGCGTCCAGTTCGGGTGAGGGGACGCGTGGCGCTCGTAGGAGACGCTGCTGGCTACGTCACCAAGTGTTCGGGTGAGGGTATTTATTTCGCGGCGAAATCGGGTCGCGTGTGCGGAAACGGTGTCGTAAAGGCCTCGGAGGGTGGGGAGAGGATGATTGACGAGTGTGATCTGAGGAGGGAGTACCTGAAGCCGTGGGACGCGGAGTATGCTAACACGTTTAGGGTTTTGGATCTTCTGCAGAGGGTTTTCTACGGTAGTAACGCGTGTAGGGAGGCTCTGGTGGAGTTGTGTGGGGATGAGTATGTTCAACGCATGACGTTTGAGAGCTATTTGTATAAGAAGTTGGCGCGTGGGAGAGTGTTGGACGATGCTAAGCTTTTCATGAATACCGTTTGGAGCTTGGTGAGGTCTAAAGTTGTTGAAACAAGCATGGAGAGTTTGATACTATAATTTTGGAAACACTACTGAATAATTTGTTTGTGTAATTTCTGTGTTCTGTAATCTGTATTATTTATGTGACCTTCTAACAGAGGCACTTTTGGATTTGAAGCAATGATGGATTGATCACCAATTGGCTTTTATTTACATTGAAAATGTTTTCATCAAATACAAAAGAAGAGCAGTATACAATATTTCACTTATTGATGTCATGATTCAAGGACTTAACAAGAATAGGTTCTTTTGTCCATCCAAATCACACATCGAAGACACTGTCCTTCAATCAATAAATCAAAAGCTTTGTTGATATCTTTGAACTCCACTTCATGTGTGACAAACCCATCCAAATTCAGTTCCTGTTGATAATTGGAGATCAAAGTTACTAAACACATGCATTCTGAAAACTTGGCATTATGTCAGTATTATTTATTTTACATAAAATTGGACACAGTACCTTGTCCAAGTAGCGTTTAATGAGAATAGGTACATGAGACTTGGGTTTGAGTCCTCCAAACATGCATCCCACGAGGCTCTTCCCACTAACGAGGAACTCACTACAGCTAAGGCTCAACTTGGAGCCTGGCTTGTCCGATCCCAAAACTATTGTTTTTCCCCAACCCTGTTGGAGAAACATTTAGTTTTAACAATTAATGCATCCAACAAGCATGCATCAGTTTAGAATTTACCATTTTCATGATGTACTGGAAATTTCAAATTACTTGGCACGAAAGAAAGCTATTAGTTTGGGCACACTTTGAGAGAGACCTTTCTACAAGAAGCATATGCCTCATGCATCAATGATGCCATACCAACACATTCAAAACAATAATCTGCTCCTCCATCAGTCATCTCTATGATAACCTGCTCCACAACCGTATATGAGAAGAAAATTTAAGTACTTGAGGCAATTAAATTAAGTAAATATTGGAGCCTAGAAGAGGGTAGACCTGGCTCACAGATTTGTTTTCACATTCTCCAGAATGGACAAAATCCGTGATTCCAAACTTCTTTCCTGAGTAAAGCAGAGGAACAATCCCATGAATTCAATTACATAATTTGAGGCTTTCAGCACAATAATAACATCAAAACAAATTTATTTGACTGAATGCTTGATGTGATATTATTAAACAAACAATGCATTACCGATTTCATATTTTTCTGAGTTGATATCCACACCTATAATCCTTGATGCTCCACAAAGTCTAGCTCCCTCAGCAACCTAGGAAACCAATCATTTGCAATGAGCGTTTGAGTATAATAAACCACAAAATACTGAAAGAAAACAAAGCCATACGTGGATTCCTTACAGCTAATCCAATGCTTCCCAGTCCGAAAATAGCTACTGTAGACCCTGGCTCCACACCTGCTGTTCTCCAAGCAGCACCTACCCCTAAATATTGAATTGGATGAATGTTGGGTAATGATTTAAAATGTAAAAACAACCTTTTTTAATTATTACTATAAGATATTCTGACCATATTTTATATTATGCAACTGATAGAGTTCTTCTCTATTCTTCTAATGTTTGCATTACCGGTTGATACACCACAACTGAGGAGGCATGCCTTGCTGGGAGGAACTGCCAGATTAATCTTGGTTAGATGGGCGATGTCGACCACAGTGTACTCGCTAAAACTAGAAACAGACAAGAAATGGTGTATGATCTCTCCTTTTAAATCCACAAATCTGGAAGTGGCATGTCTAGGCATCCAAGGAGACAGCTTGAAAGGAAACTTTGAACAAAGGTTGCTCTTGCTTGATTTGCAATCTATACACTCCC
The DNA here is from genome assembly GCA_007407185.1 of Glycine tomentella. Lineage (NCBI taxonomy): Eukaryota > Viridiplantae > Streptophyta > Magnoliopsida > Fabales > Fabaceae > Glycine > Glycine tomentella. Next base: position 232,907 of record PYAF01002404.1, read on the forward strand.
CACATTCAGCTAAGAAAATTGGGACAACCATATCTCCTTTTGCAACTTCAGTTACATCCTCTCCTACGCTCTCGACAACCCTGGATCACATAAAAATGGGTTGGAATGCATCATCAGCTCCTATAGTTTTAAATTAAATGTCTGAACAAGTAGAAGAGAGGCTTAGCGTGGCATATCATTGGCAAACCAACATGAGAAAATGGAAAGATAGCAGTAGAACTCTATTCTATTTATCCTTTTACTATATATTAAATCAACATTCTTTGATTACGAAAAAAAATGTTCTGTTTTTTGGTTGAATCTGAGATACCTCCTAACTAAGAAGTAAGAACAAAGGTTAGAAGTACTGAGATTCATTTAAAGAACCAACACTAGAGGTTGGAGACATTTTTGGTTGGAAACTGATTCCCTTTTTGCTTGTCCAAGCTTTCAAGGATAATTCCGTTGTTCCCTGGTATTTATATATTCACCTAACTTCTTCTTTTTGCTTTAGGATCGCTCATATTATTAGAGAGGCCAATGATTGTGCAGATAGATTAGCCTCTTTTGGTGCGCAGCATTTAGGTTATACTTGGTGGGATTACCCACCCCTTTTGATATCAAATATGCTTCTTAGGTTCAGACAGGAACTTCCTGCTTATAGGTTCTCTTAACCTTGTTTGCCTTGGGTTTCAGTTCGGTCCCCCGAAGTGTTTTGTCCTTTCCCGTTTTGATCAATAATATCAGGTGGGCAGCTGCTTGATCTCTTCAAAGGGGGGTGTCAACATAGTTGAGATTCCTCCTTTTAGATCTGCTGCTCCGCCAGTATATATATATAAAAAAAAAAACGAGAGATTCATTTAAAGAACCAAGATATATTTCTCCTTAACCCGGGGTTTCTCATTTTTTTAATTAGTATATAGTTATTCTAATCTCTTAAAGAAAACTAGTAATCATCATCTAGCTGAAACTAATTTTACACATGGGTATATGCATAAAGAGCAGCAATCCTTGAAACTTTATGCTTCAACCTTCTAGTTCTTAATAAATCAACGGTCAAGCTATTTTCATTGAATAGCAAAAGGCTTACATAGACTCTAGTTGTTGACCCTGGTGAGTAACTTGCACTCAACTCGCCTAAACTTTTTTCCTGAATCACAAACTATAGTGGTTCATTCCTCTCCCGAAAAACTGGACATAGAAATTAACTACTCTTGAGGTGGCTCTTCACAACTTTACATGTAGCAGAATACCCATACAATTAAACAAAAAAGGCCCCAAAACTTGGAATAGGAACCATATTTCATATTTGTAAGGAGTAAGGAGTAAGGACCACAATATATTTTTAGTAAACAAAAAAATTAAAGCACCAAAGTTTAATATACCAAAATAAAAAGGAACGTTTATGTTGATTCAGAAAATCCATGTAGATTTAGCATACAAACATGGTTATATTTTTGATAAATGAAACTGAGAAAAAAAGGAGCAAAGTGCATAAACTCACCCTATTGCCTCATGACCCAGAATTGTTGGGAAATTGGCAGGAGGCCCCTTCAAAACACAGAAAATATAATCTTATTAAAATAAATTAAAATTCTACATCAATTGAATGAAAATGAAAAGTTGGTATAGGGAAGACATTTTTCAAATCATAATAAATCATTTAGAGAGATAAAAAATGGTGGCAAGTGGCAACCTGCATGTTCCGGAAACTGATATCAGTTTGACAGAGAGAGGAGCATATAATACGAATTCGAGCTTCACCAGGCATTGGTGGCGCCACCATGATCTCCTCAATACCCAGTGCCTCACCCGCTTTGCGACAAACCGCCGCTATAGTTTCCAAATGAAACAAAACAAATGGTGTCATACATATGAAACATACAATGCAACCAAGAAAGCCATTAAAAAGTACAGAAAAAGAAAAAAAAAAAAAAAAAAAAAAGAAGAAGCTGGAGCAATGATGGCACACCTTTACATCTTATGGGTTGTCCTTCAGTTGTTGTTGCCAATTTATGTTCCATGGCGATCCAAATCAAAAGATGAGTCAATGCAACGTGTTACTGTGTGGAGACTAATGAAACAACGAAAAAGCAACTACACAGCGTGAAGCTAAACAAGCTAGAATGCTATCATTTCCTTCCTTTTTCGGCCACTGCTACTCTCAAGTCTCAACTCTCATCTCAGCCTCACGTAGCTCATCCTTTCCCTTTTTGCTATCATTTTTATGAGCTGATAAAAAGATTTTTAAATATTACTGCTCATTTACTCCTGTATTAACACAATATTTAGCTTTTAGTCTTATACCTAACAATTATTCGTTTTACTTATTACATGTATACTCTTTTTTTTTTAATTTTATTTAATCCAAGTCATCTAAAATAATATTTCCTCTCCTCTGTCTCAAATATAAAAATATATATTATTTTTTTCTCATATGTGTATATATATATATATAACTAATTTTATTTTATTTAATATTACTATCTAAAATGTTCTTCATTTAATTGAAATTTTAGTTTTAATGATTCTTTATTCCTAATATCAAGTTCTAATATAAATTAAATTAAAAAATTAAAATTTAATTTTTAATTGAGATTGCAATTTCCTCTAGACAGAATGATGGTCTCTCTTTAGAGACCTATTAGTGATTGGACAACCCCTACTAGTCCTATCGAACCAGCTAACTCCCTCTAACTCTCTCACTCAGAACATCCTTTAAAAGATTACGCAGTACTGCTTGTCAACCTTGTCAACCTTCTGGTACTGCCTTATTCAATGTTTAGAAAGCCTTGCCGACACACTCATTGACGAAATTCAACTAATAATTTTAACCCGTGTGAATCAAATTTTTTTTCCTATATGAACTTAAATAGAAAAAAAAATTATATGTGCAAGGACTAAAATAGTTAAAAAAAGTGTATGTATAAGTATAATGATTAAAATGAACAGTTTTTACTTAGAGACACATCTAGAATCTGCAGATATCTTCCACTTTTGAGTGGACATTGAAGAAATTATTTTCTCTTATGAAGAATGATGAAGACATTGTCTTGAACTTTCTGGTTAATGTCATAAAGTGAACCAAGATAAAACTAATATTTTGTACTTTTTTTTCTTGCAATATTCTTTTATTTATAAGAATAATTATGATATAACAATAAAATTATGTTTTAGTGATCGATTGATGATAATTTTAAAATTGAAAATAATCTCTTTACATATCTTAAATATAAGTTTAGATACAATTATCTTTCCTCATACCTTTTCTTAACGAGAGGAACTTCCTAACACTGAACTGAGATGAGATGAGGTATGCTGGTTTTATTCATTTATTCAGGAAGAAGGGAAATAAATTTAGTCAGACCTTCTGCTTACAAAGCACCCAAATATGAAGGAGTTCCCTGATTACCAAACAAAATGTGTCACAATGTAAATATTATAGGTTTATAATAACCTTTAGGAGTATGTGGAATCCACCATACTCGGGTTCCGATCCAAAACATGTAATGTATTATGTGATTTCACCTTATAACGGAGGCACATTTGATGAAGCATCCCCGTCAAGGGTAATGGAAGACATGTCATTCATGATTATAGCTTAAGCTTGCTTTGAAAATGGAAATTAGTAATGATAAAAAAAATGGAAATTAGCTATCAGAGAATATACATACTAAAATACTTTGAAGCATTGATGGTCACCATCAATTTATTTGACATAATTACTTTGCGGCATCAACTGCTTTTACATTGAATATGTTTTCCCCAAAATACAAAAAAAAAAAAAAGAAAAAGAAAAAAGAGCATCCAATATTTTACTTATTTATATCATAATCCAAGGGCTTAAAGCAACAGTTACTTGTACAAGAATGGGTTCATTTGTCCATCCAAATCACACATCGAAGACACTGTCCTTCAATCAATAAATCAAAAGCTTTATTGATATCCTTGAACTCCATCTCATGTGTGACAAACTCGTCCAAATTCAGTTCCTGTTGATAATTGCATATGAAATTTACTAAAAAGAAGCATCGGGTATTGCTATATGTCAATATTATTTTTACATAGTCATTACTAATAACTAGTTTCAAACACACACACACACATATTAATTGAGGGGACAAAGAGCATAGACTAAACAAGGTTAATAGAAATTGCAAACAGTACCTTGTCCATGTAGCGTTTAAGGAGAATGGGTACATGAGACTTAGGTTTGAGTCCTCCAAATAAACATCCCCTGAGGCTCTTCCCACTAACGAGGACCTCACTACAGCTAAGGTTCAACTTGGATCCTGGCTTGTCCACTCCCAAAACTATTGTTTTCCCCCAACCCTGTACGCAAAGCATTAGTTTTAACAATTGCTGCATTCATCAAGTATTCATCAGTTAAGAATTTAGTATTGGAAATTGCAATCAAGCCTACCTCAAATATGAATGGAAACTTCATTTTCATGAAGTACTAGGAAGTTGAAATTAGTTAGCACAAAAGAAAACTAGTAATACTTTAAGTGGATTTTCAAGCTTTGTGCTAGGGTGATTGTAGAAAATCATGTTGTAGTTATTGTTACAATATAATCACATTATTTTGTCTGCCTATAAACCTTAGTGCAGGGCATGTTGGAGTACACTTTGAGAGAGAGAGACAGAGACAGAGAGATACCTTTCTACAAGAAGCATATGCCTCATGCATCAATGATGCCATACCAACACATTCAAAGCAATAATCTGCTCCCCCACCAGTCATCTCTATGATAACCTGCTTCACAACCCCATATGAGAAGAAAATCTAAGGACATGAGACAATTAGTTAAATTAAATAAAGATTGGAGCCTAGAGGATGGTAGACCTGGCTCACAGATCTATTTTCACATTCTCCAGAATGGACAAAGTCCGTGAGTCCAAACCTTTTTCCTGAGTGAAGCCGAGGAACAAACCAATAAAATCAATTAGTACATGATTTGAGCACAATAATAACATGGAAACAAATTTATTTAAATATTACTTTTTAAGGAAATGCTTGATGTGATATTATTAAACAAAAAAAGTATTACCGATTTCATATCTTTCTGGGTTGACATCCACACCTATAATCTTAGTTGCTCCACAAAGTCTAGCTCCCTCAGCAACCTATGATACCAATTGCTTGCAATGTGCATTTCAATATAATCAATCACAAAATACTGAAAAAAAAAAAAGAGCTAAATGGGCACCATACTGCTAATCCAATACTCCCCAGCCCAAAAATAGCTACTGTAGACCCTGGCTCCACACCTGCTGCTCTCCAAGCAGCACCTATCCCTAAAAGTGGTAGTTTAATCAAAATATTGAATTTCATGAATGTTGTTGAGTAGTGATTTAAAATGTAAAAACAACCTTGTATTTATTATGACCATAATGTAAATTATGTAACTAATATAGTTCTTCTCTATATTAATGTTTTCATGGTTTAGGAAAATTACCTGCTGATATACCACAGCTGATGAGGCATGCCCTGTTGGGTGGAATTGCCGGATTAATCTTGATTAGATGGGCAATGTCGACCACAGTGTACTCGCTAAAACTAGAAACAGACAAGAAATGGTGTATGATCTCTCCTTTTAAATCTGTGAATCTAGAAGTGGCATATCTAGGCATCCAGGGAGACACCTCAAATGGAAACTTTGAACAAAGGTTGCTCTTGCTTGATTTGCAATCGATACACTCCCCACAATCAGGTAAGAAAATTGGAACAACCACATCTCCTTTTGTAACTTCAGTTACATCCTCTCCTACACTTTCCACAACCCTGGATCACATAAAAATGGGACTGGAATTCATCAACGGCTCCTATAGTATCAAATTAAATGTCTGAACAAGTAGATCCAATGGGGCTTAAGGTGGAAAATCATTGGCAACCAACATGAGACAAAAAGGGAAAACATATTGAGTTTTAGAATTTCTTAATAAATCAATGGTCAAATTATTGTCATTGAATAATCAACAGGCTTACAGATCAGATGCTTTTCTCTTAATCAAATCCATGCTCCCAAAATTAAAATTTGAAACACTACGATTTGTCTCAACGACCATATGTAACACAGAATACACATGTAATTAAACAAAAAGGCACCGAAACTTATGATATAGAGAAACCAATTTTGTGAGGAGTAAAGACCACAATAAATTTTCATTAAACATAAACCAAAGCACCAAAGTTTACTCTACCAAAAAAATGAAAAAGAAGAAAAGTTTATGTTGATGCAGAAAAAGCATACAAATTTAGCATACCAACAAGGTGGTGGAATCCTTAATTATGAGAAAAGTGGGAGCAAAATAAAATGCATAAACTCACCCTATTGCCTCGTGACCCAGAATTCTTGGATAAATGGCAGGATGGTCCTTCGAAACACAGAAAATATATCTTAATTATAAAAAAAAAGCATTCAGAAGTTTCCACAGAACAAAAAAAAAAGTAATCTAAATTCTACATCAAATGAATGAAAATGAAAAGGTGGTATAGGGAAGGCATTGGCTGAGAAAAATGTTCCAAATCATAGTAAATCATTTAGAGAGACCAAAAATGGTGGCAAGTGGCAACCTGCATGTTCCGAAAACTGATATCAGTTTGACAGAGAGAGGAGCATATAATACGAATGCGAGCTTCACCAGGCATTGGTGGCGCCACAATGATCTCCTCAATACTCAGTGGCTCACCTGCTTTGCGACAAATTGCCGCTACAGTTTACAAATGAAACAGAACAAATGGTGTTCATATATATGAAACATACATACAATGCAACTAAGAAAGCCATTAAAAATACAAAAAATAAAAAAGATTGTTTTCAGGAATGATGGCATACCTTTACATCTTATGGATTGTCCTTCAGCTGTTGTGGCTACTTTGTGTTCCATGGCTATCCAAAACACAAGATGAGGTAATGCAACAGTGTTAGGGTAATTGTATGAATGAAATATATACTAAGTGAAAACTAACTTGATGAAAGATATGGATAAAGTTCAGAGGAAGTGAATATAGAAACTTCAAAACTCAGATGGAGAGTTATGAAATGGGGACAATTATATTGGACAAACCAAGCACACCGACATTTTTGCTTCCCTTAAAGCTACCAAGCTAGAATGGTTTCATTTTTGTGGGTCACTCTCAACCTCAGCCTTACGTACCTCATTATCTTTTACACCAATTTTTAGTCTCATTTTTTTTGTTGATTATGAGAGTAAAAAATTTGAATGCAACCACAAATTTCTGAAGAAAAAAAGGGTCACGTTTTAGTTCAATGTTTTTGTTATCCTTTCTCATCTAGTTTTTGAGCAATTAATCTACTTTAGTGACTTTACTATTATTATACAAGATTCTAATTCTTTTTAATAAATTTTATATATGTTATGTATTTCTATTTTAAAGTTGAAATTTTTAGAAAATAAACAATTAGGTCTTGTTTCTGCATTACAGATATGTGACAACTGGAAAATTAAATGGGAACTTTGAATTTCCATAATATAGAGAGAGACAGGTATTACTGTCATTGTGGTCCATTTTTTTTTTTTTTAATCTAAACGCTTATCTACTGCCCTTCTTATATCCGGTGTAACATGATTCCAACTCTATACCTTTAATGCTCTAAAAAAAATAAAGGTTTAATTGATATTTTTCTCTCTAATCTCACTTTACGGTTTTTTTTATAAAAAATTATAAGCTTTAGCACTTGTATATTCATATCAATTAGTTTTGATTTCTACTGATAATATCATCACTAATGTGACTGCAAATATGTACAAGATACTTCTGAGCTCTGACAGTGTATAAAATTGTTAAAATTTCTTTCACAACAGAAAAATATGAGAAATTGCGATGTGTTCAAACTTATTGTATTCTCAGTTACTTCTGATATGTCTTGATATATAGATAGTTTAACAGATTTACCGAAGGAGACTGATCTTTTCATTTTTTGTTTTAATGATTTTGATCCACTTTTCATATTCTAGGTTGATGATTTGCATTATTACCAGTATCCCTTGATCCAGATTCAACTAATACAATCATTGACATTATTTCAGTTAAACTATGTGTGTATCAATATATATATATATATATATATATATATATATATATATATATATATTGATACACAAATTGGAACAACCACATCTCCTTTTATAACTTCAGTTACATCCTCTCCTATGCTTTCAACAACCCTGGATCATATAAAATTTGGCTGGAACATCAGCAGCAGCTTCTATAATTTTAAATGTAACATGCAGAAGAAATAAAGGGGCTCGAGCCTCTTGGTGGCAAATCGTTGGCAACCAACACAAAACATTAGGTGGCAAAGATATATATAATTAGTCGTAGAATTTATTCTTAAATCAATGTTCAGATTACAATTTTAGCAGGTGTAACACAGAATATCTTTTTTTAAATAAAAAAAAAAAGAAGACAAAAGTAGTTTATTGAGTAAAAGAGCAAAGGTTTGAGCACAAGCTGTGTCAAAACCAAGCCATAACCGTTATATATATAAGATATAGCGATAGAGACCAAAAAGAAAAGCCACCTAACTTGATACAATTAATGTATGTAGAAACCACATATGTAAGGACTAGGGAGTAAGAACCACAATAAAGTTTGACCAAACATTTATATATGAAAGCACAAAAGTTTACTCTACCTACTTAAAAAGCAAAGCGCAAAAGTTTATGTTGATACGAAAATATACAATACAAACAGGGTATTACTAATAAATAGTGGATTCATTTTTTCGTAAGCAATGAGTATATTATCCAGTGAATAAAATTATAAAATTAAAAAGAGTAAAAGGCATGCACTCACTCAGCCAGCAGCCTCATGACCCAAGATTCTTGGACAAATTGCAGAAGGGACCTTCAAACACACAAAAAAAGATTTTAAAAAAATCATTAAAAAGTTCCACTAAGGCTTTTAAAAAAGAAAGAAATCTAGATCAAAAGAAAGAGTGTGAAAATAAATAAAAAGTGGTAAAGAAAAAACATTGACTAAGAAAAATGTTTTAAATCATTCAGAGGAAAGAAAATGATGGTAACCTCCATCTTCCAAAAGTTAACATCGCTGTGACAAAGGGAAGTGCATATAACACGAATCCGAGCTTTAAGGCATTGGCGGTGCCACAGTGATCTCCTCAATACTCAATGGAGAACTTGGCTTGCGACAAATCGCAGCTACAACTTGCAAATAAAGCAGAACAAATAGTATTTAGACATATGAAACATAAATATCAACTGCAAATAATGAAGAAAGAATAGTATTCATACATGTGAAACAGAAATATCAACTTCAAATAACTAAGAAAGGTATTTGAAATAATAAAATAAAAGAAGTTTTTGAAGTTTTTCACGAATCATGGCATGGCACACCTTTACAGGCAAAAATTTAAAAATAATACAATTAAATTATTTAATTGGAAAAAGGGGGTAACTGAAAAAATATTTAGCAAAATGGGGTAGTGAAACACGCCCATCTGGGGCATGTTTAAACACGCCCAGATGGGGCGTGTTTCACCAGATGGCGCCACATGGCAGGCTGAAACAGTGTCCTAGGGTTTTCGCGGTGTTTTTGTAAATTACGGAAGGTCGTAACTTTTGACTGGGACGTCCGATTTTCGCGAAACCGGTGGCCACACGCTCGAAATTGAGAGGAGAAGGCCTGGGCAAGTTCCCGAAGGGTTTATGTTTTAGGGTTTCAGATTTTGGATTTTGGGTATCGAATTTAGGGTTTGGGATCTAGGGTTTAGGGTTTAGGGTTTCAGATTTAGGTTGATGGGTTTCAGATTAGGTTAGGGGTTTACGTTGTGATTAGGGT
>PYAF01002404.1:250937-268314 GCA_007407185.1 Glycine tomentella
AATTAAAATACACACAAACACAAACATTATAATTAATATAGACAATTAAAATAAACATTAATATTTTTAAATGTTAAGAATTATATTAATGAGAAAGACACTTAAAATAAACTTACACACACTTATTAGTCAAAATATTATTCATTTATATAATTAATATTTTTAAATGTTAAAAGTTATATTAATGAGAAAGACAATTAAAATAATTTTGTTAAAAATAAAAAAAAAATTGTATTGATTGTAACATAATTCATAATTGATAGCAATACCAAACACAAATAAAAATTACATTTAAGTTTTTTGTCTATATAATAATAATAATAATAATAATTAATAGAGTGATTTAATATTACTATAGGTATGGTTTAATTTAATATAAGTAATTAATAATTACATAACTAATAATTTTTTATTTGGTTCAAGTCAATATTTGACTTGATATATTAATTATAATAATTCAATTAAATATTTTAAAATAAAAATAAAAATAATTAGGATGGAAAATGAATAAATTTAATGTTTTCCACATGATATTTGCCTATTAATAAAACTTTTATTTGTTTATAATAAGTAATAATCTAATCTTTATGCAAAACTATTGAATTGAATGACAAGGCTTGATTTAGGATCTAAAAGTTCAGTAAGGTTCCTTTCCTAATATCATGAAATTCATGTTTTTTTCAGTGAAATAAAAATGAAAAAAAAAACATCACTTGGAAGAAAAAAATTCAACCAGTATTAATTATCTAGTCATTTTAACTTTAAATTCCTTTTATATATGCCTTGAAACAATATCCTTAATATAAATAGGGGATAAAAACGCAAATTATTTTTCATAGTGAAATAATCCTTTCTAGGTTTTTCTCCAAGCTTTTCTAAGAGTCTTATTTTTCACATCCATTATATATGCATCATTTATTGTCTCCAAACAGAGAAATGGTTCAAAAGAATGGCAGCATTCGTAAGGGTGATGGTTACACTGAAATGCTCAATAGGTATCAATCACCTAGGATCCACTCAATGCCACCTCGAGGTATGCAAAGGCCTCAAAATTATCCACATCCTATCAATTTCATGCAAGGTACCAACTTACTGTGTCTAATGGCAAGGAATAATTGATTATAAATTCATTAACTATTGAATTCATTTTTTCATATGTTAAATGTAGGAAAGCACCAAGACTCAATCGATGGAGCCTTATGCATCATCCTCCAACAACAACATTAATGCATCACTGACAACACCAACTAGATACCATCAGATTTTGCCTTTAGTTTTTCCAAGGGCTCCTCAAGAGCAAACTGGTCATCGTAGTATTGATCTTTTGATACCTCCATCGCAAATAGACTCAATTAAAATTTTCTCACTCAATGATGTCAGTTTAAAAGGTCACACAAGTGGTTTTCCAAATCCTTCAATAGGAACTATGTTTCATAACCCAAAAAACCTTCCAAGCTATCCCAATGGAGCAAATTCCCTATACCCAAATCATCAAAGGAATAAATCCTCAGTTTTTAATTATTTGAAACCTCATCCAAGGGTTAACATATATAACTTTCATGGTGTAAAGGATGTTGCTAAGCCAAGTCTCTTGCCTCCAAATCAAATTCAAAAATTGAACCTGCTTTCTTATAAAGGTGTAGCTCGTGAGAGAGCAATGAAGCGTCCCTTACGTGAATTTCAAGAATTTGACATCATGACAAGTGCTTCAAAAAGGCCAAGGATGAACTTTACCCCACTTGATTATTATGAAGGAGTGCAATCTAGGATGGAAAAGATATTTCCTTTCAAGGATGAGAATAATCAAGTTTCTACCTTTAAGATTAAAACTGATGCAAAAGATAATATTGATAAGGACAACCTGGATCTCTCACTACACCTCTGAATGATATGTAATACCTTTTTTTTTTAGCTTAATAATGGTCTTTATTAATGCTCTACAATAAAATAATTGTGGTATCTCTTTATATAATTAATGGATGTGTTGTGATTTTCAATTTAAAGTGCTCTTATAATGAATAATAGTTAGCTTTAAATTTCAAAATCATCATTCAACTCGCTTATCTTTCCTAGAAGACACCCAACAATTGCCACTATCAATACAATTTTTTTGTTTTATATAATAATAGTCTATCAAACTTTAATATCAGCATTTTTTAATTATTTAAAATAAACATTTCAACTATTTATAATTTTCCATATAATTGAAAATTCTTGCTTTTGTAAAACTTATTTTAAAATTCATATTCATTGGCGGTTTTCAATTGGTTACCAGAGTAAAAAATTTATATTGACAATGTATTAAAATTAAACTCCATCCAAAGAATTTAATTAAAATACAATTATATATATCGTAATGTAAAACTTTGTATATTGTTATTCAAACTTAAATTCTCATGTAATTAAAAACTATTTTATTTTATAATAATTACTTAAAATTCATATTTAAGATTATTAACTTATGGTATAAATTCTTTTTATCAACAATTTATAAAACTAAACCCATTTTTCAGTTTTATATTACAACATCATTCAATGAATTTAATATTACACAAGTTGTCAAACTCATTAAATTATGTAGGAATATACCACTTGTTGAATAAAATATTTTTCATATAACAGTAATGTATAAAAAATTTTCAAACAAAAAATTACACTCATTTAATTATATAAAAAAAGATTCATTAAACAATTTCTAGATTTATACCTCTTTACTAAGAAAACCACATTTTAAATCAAAGATACAAACATTAATTAACTTTATAAATTTTTCATAAAAAAAATGTCAATGTTTACTAGTATTGATATATTGCTTGTATCAATTTACATCTATTATGTACTTTCATAATTTATAATATAAATATTTTAAATTTAATTTGTTAATTTTTTTGTCACATGTTACTTTCTGAATGGATGATGCACTCACATATGCATCTTTGATTTTAATGATTAAATTTGTAATTACACATCATTTTTATTATTTAATATTAAACACTTGACTTTCATATTTGTTCTTAATTCTTAATTGATTTGAAATATTTTATGATTAAATTTTTATTCAAGTTTAGTGATTTTACAAAATTGATATTGTCATTAAGAAGTGCATTTTTCCTTTGCATTATCTTTTATCTTATTTCCATTGTTGAAGTTGAATATTCATACATTAATGTTTGAATTTTTCCTTTACATTATTTTCTAAATATTCAAGTGGTCTAAGTACACTGTCTTTTATATATAAAATGTAATGGGGATACATTAATAATGTAAAGTTATATATATATATATATATATATATATATATATATATATATTACTCTAATTAGTGTGATTGAATTGATAGGGAGACTTTTGTTGTTGTTATTGCATATATATTTTTTTTGTGAGAGATGATGATATTGCTTGAGTTGGGTGACATCATTGAAAATAACAAAATTCTTCATTTAAATATTTAATATAATTATATATTTAAGACTTAAAATTGAGATCATTGAAATAATTTCATGTTAATTGACTCACACATTGATAGATTAGGTTGGTTAGTTATGTTATCATATTAATTATATAAAAAAATTCATCATCAATATTTTTTAAAGATACAAATTAATTATTAATTTATATTATATATTATCACTAATTCATAGAATTGATTTAATGGTGCATATATTTATATGTGAAAGAATTTGTGTTTAATTTTTTCATGTGTAAACATTTTTGTATAAAATGATATCAAGCTCTAATCCTATAAATTAAGAAATATTTGTGATATGTAACCACAATTTTTTTTTTATACATTATCACTTTTAGTTATCAGTAAAGAATATGCTGACACTATGCTTGAAGAATATAGTGACATTTACCTTTGGCCCCGCCATATTTAAAAGACGACTTTAGAATTAGCGATGTAGAAAAAGTAAAGCATCGATTAAAGGCATGACCAAAAAAAGGTCATCAAGCCAAGAAACTAATCACATGTCCACAGCAAGGAGGCTACTGTCCACATTTCCTACACTACTCTTCTGATTATGTTCCACTTTACGTGCAAGTTGAATATCTTATAACTTAATATATGATATCATTTTAATATTACTAAATTATAGTATTATTATTTTTATAAATTACACATTTACCTTTTTTATAGCTTTATATATATATGAAAATAGTGTGTGCACTTTTTTTAAGGTAAAATAGTGTATGAAATTAGAAGCGTCAAAAATCTTTATATTGTGCCATTCAATCACACACATACAAGGATTTTGATGTTTAAATAGTTCAACTACGAGGTATGTGTGGTTGGGATAGAATCTCTAATGATTTTAGATTTAATTGCATGTTTTATCATTAAATTTTTATAACTTTGCAAATTTTATTACTGAAATTTTAATTTTGTGAATTTTATTATCGTACTACTTAATTTTTTCAAATTTTACCACTTCGTTAAGACTTTTCTTCTTCCATGTCAAATTTTATTTCTTCTCCATTTTTTTCTTGCGGGGTTAGTGGAGTTCTTTCCCATTTGTTGTGAAGCATCATGTTCTTCCCCATTATTATTAGTGTTCGTCGTCCCTGTCAAAGACATTGGTTTTAAATCCCAAAATCATTTTTTCTCATAGAACTTGTTTTAAAAAATGTTTTTACAAATTTCTTAATTATAAAATATCGTTGCCTCAATAAAATTTTACTAATTCTAACATAATTTTCCGGAAATCGAATTTATTGTAACATCAAACACGAACAAAAGATAAGGTGACAAGCAATTTTCATATAGTTGCGGCAACAAAAAATTTTAACTATTATCTTCAACTATTCGTGCGTGTATGAAAAAAAAATCAATTTTTGTAAAGTTGAAGGAAAAAAAAAAGGTATAAAATTGACTCAACATTTCTACGAAATAACGAGTCTGAAATCATTTCATGACTTAGTACTTAATTACCTTCAATTTTGGACGAAAACTTAATAGAGTGGTAAAATTCGAGAAAATTAAATAATACGATGGTAATTTACAAAATTGAAACTTCGGCAGTAAAATTGGCAAAATTATAAAAGTTCAATGGTAAAATGTGTATTTAAGCCATGATTTTAATGTGTAACTCATCTTTGAAAGTTGGATTAAGAGAAAATTAAAAATTAAAATATTTTTTTGTAAAAAAAATATTCTAGAGTAACTTGATTCTTCCTTTATTTATTATATATATATATATATATATATATATATATATAAATTTAATTTTTTTTTTAGATATGTGGCACATAAAAAAAGTCTGACATAATTTAAGAATTGAAATTCAAAATACAACTTTATAAATACCTCTCTTTAACCTATTGAGATTGTCTTCTAAGGATAAAGTTATAAGACTAACTAATTTGAGTTAAAAGAAATAACTAGTTGAATGCGTTAAGCCTAACAATATAAAGAACTTGAGGTCCACACATTGATGCCAGAAAGTTGTCCTAAGCCACACACATAAGCCTTGGCAGGCCCTCTAGCCTTGGTACATAAAAAAAAGTCTCATTCCACTTAAGAATAACACCAATGGTAATTTATATCTATCCTTCACCTTTAACTTACCCAAGAGTTTTGTAAAGATAAAATTGTGAAGCTCAATGTTAATGTGCACTTTCTTTTTTAGAAGAATCACTCAACTTAAAAGAAAGGTCGCCAATAATTATTTGTTTATGTACCAAACTAAAATACATTAAATTTATGACTTTTGCTTTTTTTATTTGTAATATTATTTTTTATTTCTATTCTTTAATCCTCATATTTGTGTGTGTGTGAGAAAGAAGTTTTCTCTGCATAATTTACTTTATTGAGAATATTAAACTTCGTCGAACACATTTATAAGTTTATAGAGATTATTAATCTTCAAGTAACACATTTTTCACTTTGTTTTCAACTAAAGCTTTGCATGTTTTTGTTCTATCTTTTAAACGAGTAAATACATAAACCTGTATGAGTTTAGACACTCACACTTTCACACACACATTTTACTTTTATAAGAGAATATTAAACTTCAACCAACCCATGTGTAACTTCATTTTTAATTAAAGCTTCGCCATTTTTTTTTTCCTCTTCAATATTTTAAACGAATAAATAAATAAACCTGTAGGAATTTAGACACTTTTTTATAATTTAGATGGAAAATGAACGATGGAAAATTAGATGCCTTTGAAAAGAAAGCTAGTACAATTTGCTTTCTTGTGCATTGGTATACTGAATGTTCCAAGCGCGTGTTTCTCACACGCTTCACTTTCGGCAGCAGTGGGACCCACGTGGAGGTGGGCATCACTGATTCACCGTGTCCTCCTATGTTTCTTTCATTTGCATGGAACCAGCCATGAGTGATAATAACCATTAAAATATTTTTTCTCTCTTTCTCTGAAAATTCCCAAATCCCATTTCTGTCAATGATTCTCTTACATGGGTCTACGCTGAAATCCAAGTTCATGTTGTGCAGCTTTGCTTCACTGCAGCTTTGGTTGGTACCCACCAAATTTTCCATCTTTTTTCCAAATTCCAAATTTTCTTTTTTAGCGGTTCACTGTGATTTTTTGCTTTTTGGGTACCCCATTTGTTCCGGCTACCTAAACTGTATATTGGGTTTGATCCCACTATTTTTTTGGCTAATTACTCAAAAAAATTCCCACTTTCTATTTTGGAGCTGGGTTATCTATCCCTTCCTTGAAATTTGCCTCCTTTGTGGTAAATTTCATTGCTTTCTGCATCTCCACGCACTCACTCATTCACTGTGCCTCTCATTGGGTTTTGAACACTGTCTTTTGGCTTTCAACTATTGCTATCTTTTTTGGATAGTGGATGCTTTATTTTTCTTTCTCTTTGATTGTTTTGGAGTTTGAGCTGGTTTCCCCTCTTCAATTGTTGCTGCTTTTTGCGGTGGTTTCACTAGCATTGTTTTCCTCATCATATTCCTCAGATCAGATGCAATTTTTGTTTGCTTGTGTCCAGATGAAAATTGATGGTGACATTCCACCAGTTCTTTAGATGCTACAAATATAATCATGTTTCTGTGTACCTAAAAAATGACACTAGTGATCTGCATTTTTCTTGTGGAAATTGTTGTTAAGTTTGTTATGTTAATTCATTTATTGTTTATTTAACACATTTGGTGTTTGATGAATTTACAGTTAGAACTTTAGTGAAGAATTTCCATAAAGGGAAAGCCAATTTGAGCTAGATTTGGGACAATGGGGGCCTCAAGCTCCAAAATGGAGGATGATAAGGCACTGCAGCTATGTCGCGAAAGGAAGAAATTTGTGAGGCAAGCACTTGATGGGCGTTGCTCACTAGCAGCTGCTCATGTTTCATATATTCAATCACTGAAAAATACAGGAACAGCTCTGAGAAAATTCACAGAACCTGAGGGTCCAATTGAGACTTCTTTGTACACTAATGCAACACCAGATCAACCACTTGCTATAACTGAAAGGACCCTCTCATTTCCTTCACCATCTGTGTCACATCACATAGATGCAGCTGAACATGAAAATTTCTCTCCAACTCCCTCCCCTCCTAGTTCTTCTAGCAAGTTCCGAGCAAATCATATGAAACATAGCACTATTACTTCTAAGAAAGTTGAAGAAAAACCACCTGTGCCTGTTATAGGAATAGTAACATCATCAGGTACTACTACACAGAATGCCAGTGTAATGTTTGGAACAGCAGCATTTGAAGATTCCTCTCTTCCTGCTGGAACTCCACATTGGGATTTCTTTGGTCTCTTTCACCCCATTGACCATCAATTTTCTTTTCAAGATGGGAAGGGTATGCATCAAGATATGGGGAATGCTGATGATATACAAAGACTAAGGGAGGAGGAAGGAATTCCTGAATTGGAAGACGATGAAGAGAAAGCTTCATCTCATGGAAAGGAACACTCTAGAGACTCTGAAGATGAATTTGATGAAGAGCCTGCTACAGAAACTCTAGTCCAAAGATTTGAAAATCTAAATAGATCTAAGAGTCATGTTCAAGCAAATGTTGAACCTGCCACAACTAAGCCTCTCACAACTAAGCCTCTCAGAGGACATTCAGCTTCTGAAGTTGAATTGGTAAATGGAGAGAAGGGGAACTCTGCTAGTTTATCTCCATTAAAGACAGCACATATGCCAGCTTTGCCTCCACCTGAAACAAATAAACCAATGGAGAAGGAGAGTCGTAATGAAAATAAAGTCACCCCTAAGAATTTCTTTTCAAGCGTGAGAGATATTGAACTGCTCTTTATTAAAGCTTCAGAATCTGGCAAAGAGGTTCCAAGGATGCTTGAAGCAAACAAATTTCACTTTCGTCCGATATTCCAAGGAAAAGAAAGTAATCTTACTGGCTCTCTTCTTTGCTTTCCTGTGAATCAGTAATCATCTTGGAATATTAAATATTAGCAGTTCTTAACTTTTTAGTGTAAGTAAAATATAATTATGAGATTTTGAATGAAATTCCCCATAATCATGCTACTTAAGATACACTCTATAGACACCCTATAGGCTACAGACACTCCCTGCATGGATATCCATTAAATAGAATTATGGTACACTTTGTTGATATCCTTGGGGTTTGAAAGAAAAATTCAGTTTCTGTTTCAAAGAAGCTTTTGGAAGTTTCTTTTCATTACTGTGAAATTAATTTCAAAATGAAATGCTTTAAAATTTTAACCAGAGATTTTTTTATTTGTAACAGATGGTTCTGTGGTGTCCTCGTTTTTGAAGGTATGTTTCTCATGTGGGGAAGACCCAAGCCAAGTTCCAGAAGGTAATTTGAGTCATATCAACTGTTTATCTTTCATTTTTCCTAGACATTGCTGACCTTTTTGGGTTGAACCAATCTTCTTGTTAATTCTGAAAGACTGAAATTGAAAGTATTCTCTAAGTGTACACATTTTCCCTCAGTAGGAGTGATGCAAATTGCAAATCCTATTATTAAATATAACTATTGTTAGTGTTGGTCAAGAAATTGTTGAATGTTTTGGACTATTTGGTGTTGTTCGTTTCCTACTTATTTTCAAATTCATTGAGTTACTACCACATAGTAGTAAGCATTCTCTAGTCTGCCTATAAAAGTGAAACTCATTTCAGAAGATAAGATTAATATTAGACCATCTGATTAAATTTCCTGTCTAATATTTTGGTAATTTAGATGTCCATTCCTGTGTTTTGGATAGCTGTTTTTTGAATTCAATGTCTAACTATTGCATTCATCTTCTTAGAACCTGCTCAAAACTCGGTTAAGTACTTAACTTGGCATAGGACGGCGTCATCTCGATCCTCCTCATCCAGAAACCCTTTAGGAGCAAACTCAATTGACAATGCTGAGGACCATACAAATAATCTCTTTGATAATTCTTGTATGATCTCCGGAAGTCATGCATCAACCTTGGATAGGCTATATGCTTGGGAAAGGAAACTCTATGATGAAGTGAAGGTACAATATATTTCTTATCAACAATTTTGACAACCTGTATTTTCTGTATGTTACATTTTGATAATATGTTGCAGAAGTCTTGTATCGGATTCGAATCTTAGACTTAACCCTTGAAGTTTTTATGTTGAAAATTAATTTTTTAATAAATTGGTACATGTAATAGAATATCGCCATTTCTCTGTCTGTTTGCTAATATCGTTGTTTACTTCTGCGAGTAGGCTAGTGAGATTGTCAGAAAGGAATTTGACATGAAGTGTAAATTCTTAAGGCAACTGGAATCAAAAGGAGAAAAGACCTCCACAGTTGATAAAACTCGTGCTAAAGTCAAGGATCTGCACTCAAGAATCAGAGTTGCAATTCATAGGATAAACTCTATATCAAAGAGGATTGCAGAGTTACGGGACAAAGAGCTTCAGCCACAACTTGAGGAGTTGATTGAAGGGTATGCGCCTGTTAGTTTTGCTATTTTTATTAAGTAATTATTTCATGCCAATGTATATCGCCTTGATAATAGTACATAATATACAAGAATGCAATAAAAGATGCATCAAGAAGGGCAATCAGAAAATTCCGTAAGAAGAAAGTTTGTTGGGAAGTTTATTTTTCGTACAACTTGCTAAAATTTGATTAAGTTCTTTATTTGGTAAAAGTTTTTCTACTCAAGGATATAAATTTATTATACAACAAGGAAATAGTCAATAATAAAAAAGATCCGTTGATGAAATTTATTGTTTTGCTTTTGTGAAAGTCGTTCTATACCAACCTTGCTGAAATGTATTATTTCTGCATGTGAAGCCTTATAGAGTTTTCTACCAGAAGAGTCCAGGCATCAAAAACCTTTTGTCTAAATTAGGAGTAACATTATCATCATGCAATTGACAGTTTTCCAAATTATAGTGTTAAAAGTTAACTTTTAGTAATTGATTATGCAAGATTGTTGGCTTTCTGTTGGGACTCACTGATGTTGTGCAATCAACCTTTGAATGCTAGTTCTTTTTTATCTTGCATTAGTAAGCAGCATATGTTTTCATAGTCAGAGAGATGGATGGTTCACACATGTCAACTTATGTTGATTGATATGAGCTTCTTGCTTTTGTATTTCATCTGTTTCTGTTATGCTTTGATGTCAGGTTGAATCGGATGTGGGAAGTGATGCATGAATGCCACAAACTTCAGTTTCAGATCATGTCAGCAGCATATAACAACAGCCATGCTAGAATCACCATGCATTCAGAACTACGTAGACAGATTACTTCCTATCTTGAAAATGAACTCCAATTTCTATCATCAAGCTTTACCAAGTGGATTGGAGCTCAGAAATTCTATCTGGAGGCTATAAATGGATGGCTTCACAAATGTGTTCGTCATGAAGAAAAATCATCCAAGAGAAAAAGGAGGCATCAATCTGACCTTAGCTATTATGATCCTCCAATATATGTCACCTGTGCAGTCTGGTTGAATAAACTGAGTGCCTTACCTGTAAAGGATGTTGCCGATTCGATTAAGAGTTTGGCGACAGATACTGCCCAGTTCTTGCCACACCAAGACAAGAACCAAGGAAAAGGTGCTCCTCCTCATATGTCAACATGGAAGGCTGATATTGGTGGCGAATCAGCAGATGGTTTATTGAGAGATGACACATCAGAGGACTGGGTTACAGGTCTTGATCAATTTCGACGAAGCTTGATTCGATTTCTTAGTCAATTAAATAATTTGTCTGGTTGTTCTGTCAAAATGTACACAGAACTTCGACAAGCCATTCAGGAGGTCAAAAATTACCAGCGTTCGAACTCTCAGTCTCAAAATGGTCATTTGAATTCTCAGTCTCAAGATGGTCATCAGAATTCCGAATCTCAAAGTTGATCCATCAGAGCTACAACTCAAGTGGTTTAGGCTGAAGACAAACATCCACACGATAAGAGAATTGCGATGAAACATTGTGGAATTGCAGAACTATAACTTTGTGTTGAGCATACAAGTCCACGAGATGGAGCATTTGTACATGATAGGATGTAATAAAGTCATTACAGATTGCCACACTTATTTGTTCATTTAGTCCTTTTAAGAATAGAAGGGAGCTGATAGATTGCACTAGAGAGATTATGAGTGTATGATTAAGGATTCAGCAAGAGCTGCAAGTACTAGAATCTGATGGTGAAGAAATTTGGGTGCAATTTTTTTTGCTAATAAAGGGTTTGTACCAGGAGTTGTACTCCCCTCCTTGATTTTCTTTGCTTGTGTCATTTTTTCATTTATGTTATGTGTATATAATTATTGATTAATTATATTATTTGAATTTTATAAAGGAACACTCAAATGGCTGAGAGCTCTTTTAGTTGGGAAGAGTGAATGGCTAATTTTTAGTATCATTGGACCAATTTTTATAGTTTTAAAAAGAAGTGATTTTGATTTAAAATCATCTAATGGTTATTTTTTTAGAGATTTTTTTTTTTAAAAAAAAAAAGCAAAAACAGTTGATTTTATGAGAAGCCATTTATGTTAAACTCACTCAAACACACAACACACACTTGTATGAAAAACTGTATTGATAGCATAACATAGAAAAAATCATAGTATACAGCTTATGAACCTTGCTTATATAGCAGGTTATAAACATGGGTAATGAGTCTAAAGCTCAGCTTAACTGAAATTAGTTATCTAATTAACTTTCAAACTTTGAATTATTTCTAATAATTTAAAATAGCTTCTGACTATTTTAAAAAAAATTAAATAATTATTTTTTTTTAAAGAAAAATCTGTAACCAAATTAATACTTGGGTTGGGGAAGTAACCACTTTACTTATTACCAGACCAGGGCAGCCATCAGATAAAAGGCTTCAAGGTAAAAACTAAAAAGGGTTTGTCTTAAGGGATAACATGACAAGAAATCATTAAAACAAGTTCAATACCGATGATAATGTCTTAAAAAGTGTTTGTTGTGTTTTACTCCCCTGGCCGTGGCTGCTTTTAAGACCTTTAAATCTTCTTTTTAGGCACAAAAATATTAAAATAATTATTAAAAGAATAGCAGCCTCTATCACTGCATTGTATTCTATACAACAATTTTCGGTAACAAAATGTTTGCAGCTTCCATGATATTAATATCACAGCTCGCAATAATAATTTATAATTTTTTTTATGATTATAAGAAATGAAATTATGAAAGTATATATAGTGCTTGGGACGGGAATTACGTTACGCCCCAACCTAGAATCTAACACCGCTTTTATAAAAGAGAGAAAATTCCAAA
Source organism: Glycine tomentella (assembly GCA_007407185.1). Taxonomy (NCBI): domain Eukaryota; kingdom Viridiplantae; phylum Streptophyta; class Magnoliopsida; order Fabales; family Fabaceae; genus Glycine; species Glycine tomentella. Next base: position 263,618 of record PYAF01002404.1, read on the forward strand.
CTCAAATTCAATTGTCATGTTTGTTAACCTTGATAACTAAAATAAATTATAAATACCAAAACAGGAAAACAAATCTTAATAAAACTAAAACAAAAACAAATATATATTTTAAATATAAAAAAAAATTATACTCTAGCTATATATGAAAAGAAGAAGCCTCTTGCACCTAATATTTGGAATTAGCTTTGACTTATGCAAATATGTAATTAATTATACACGCCGTTGTGGAAGGAAAAAACTTTACAATGACTTCTAATTCTCAGCTTGCTACAATGACAGCATGGAAACAGTAAATGCTGAAATGTGAAATGTTAGATGGATGCACCGGAAATTATGGTGATTACATTAATAATATGTTGTAAAAAAATACTATTTTCTAATAAAAACTCATTTTTCTTTGTAGACAAAGAATTTCATTTTTAATGTCATTAACAATATTTGTTCGTTAAAAAATATTTTAAATTTTTTAACTATATTTATTAAAACATTAATTATTATTTGCCCAAAATATATAAGTGTACTATTTACATTTACACGGGGCATCGAATTAGGAGTATGTAGGTTTGGTACAAGAGCTTCCTTCTAACTATACTCCATCATCGCCACCAAGAAAACCAAAAAGAATATACCCAACCCTCTCTTTGTGCAACATATATAAATACCACTAATTGATTAGGCAAAGAGTAGATCTTTTCCCCACTCATAGATTTTGACCGATTAGTAAAAGGAAATAAGAGTAGTTAGTAATTAAATGTAGTTATTCTAAAGTGAATAAAGGTAAAGTAAATGATTTTAGTTAGAGTGTAACAATCACACAATTTAAGGATACTACTAATATAGAGAGGGTGTTGGACATTAGTTAAAATTTATTATATATAAAACTCTAATCTAACTAATATTGTATAAAAATAAATAAATATTACTATTTTATTTCAAAACAGTTATTAAATCCAATTTGATTTTTGTTAAAATCATTATTCTTTTTATGATTAAATTAGTGTATATTTACTTTTGTAGAGATTTAAAAATTATATAATTTATAAAATTAAAATGATATAATTTAAAAATGAAATTAATTAAAAGATTAAAATTTATTATATTTAAAATTAAAATTTATAATTTATAATAATACTAGTATAATTTAAAAAATGTTAAGTGGCTTTTCAAAATTAAATAAAGTTAAAAAAAATTATAGTCTAGCTATGTATAAAAAGAAGAACTTTAGCCTCTTGCACCTAATTCTTGAAATTAGCTTTGACTTATGCAAATATGTAATTAATTATACACGCCGTTGTGGAAGGAAAGAACTTTGCAATGACTTCTAATTCCCAGCTTGCTACAATGACAGCATGGAAACACTAAATGCTGGAACTTTTTATGGATAAAGATGCACCGGAAATTATGGTGGGATACATTAATAATATGCTGTAAAAATAATAATACTATTTTTAATAAAAAAATCTTTTTTTTTGTACATAGAAACTTTAATTTTAATTTTAATGTCATTAATAATATTAGTTCTTAAAAAATATTTTTTAATTTCTAACTTTAGTTTTGAAAATATTAATTAATATTTGCCAAAAATATATAAGTGTACTATTTACATTTACATAGGACATTGAACTATAAGAGCCTGTCGGTTTGGTATAAAAGCTTCCTTCTAAGTATACTCCACCATCGCCCCCAAGAAAAAGAAAAAAAGAAAAAAAAAAAAAAAACCCAACCCTCTCTTTGTGCAACATATAGCAACCCCATTATTTAATTAAACAAAGAATAGACCTTTTCTCCACTCATAGATTTTGACCGATTAATAGAAACAAATAAGAGTGAATGAGTGATTAGTAATTACATGTAGAAATCAGAAAAGGAAAAAAAAAAAAAGTAATTACATGTAGTTCTTCTAAAGTGAATAAAGGTTTTGTTTTTATAAGAAAGTGAACAAAAGTTGGAGAAGGAACTTAGTCCAATAAAGGTAAAGTAAATGATTCTAGTTATTGATGAAAAAATTAATAGTTGATATTTTAATATAAATATGACTTGTTATTATACATATATGTGTCAACTATTAATTTTCCCATCAATAATTAACACTTTATTTTTCTTTAAAGTTAACTATTCACTTAAAAAGAATAAATCCTAGTAATTTATAAATCTATGACATTTTGGCTATGGTTGTACAGTCACATTAACTAAAATTAATTAGAAATACAAATTACCTTTATTTTTTTAATTTGAAAGGAATTACCTTGATTTTCTAGAGCACCCTTGATAATAAAAATAATTCATTAATGTCGTTTTTTTTTATGTAAAGCTATATAAATAATATAGGGAAACTCATATCAGAACAAAAGAGAAAATAATAATCATCTCTTTTACTCAAACGTGAAAGAAACTAGATAACTAGTTAAATGCAATACAAGAAAGAAAGAAAATTTCGAGAGAGAACAAAAATCAAGGTATTTGAATTTAATCGAATAGAATTACGTTTTTGAAAAGAAAAAAACGAATGGATTGAACTTATGAATAGAAAATACTTCAATCTTTCATTATAATAAATGTATTTCTGCCATTTTTTGTTCTTTTTTAATCATAAATAATTGTTATTAGCAAGTAGCGTGGTTGATAAATTAATAGAACATGTTACCTACTCTAAAAATAGGTTAAGAAATAAATAAAAAAATATTTGTTACACAAATATAAGAAAGAAAACAAACAAAATATTTGATGTCTATATTGAATAAACAGATTACTAGTATTTAACACATTCTTACTATCACAATATTTGCTACGTAGTGTTGATTAAACTTTTATAGAAATTACAAAATTATAAATAAGACTCACAGAATTATATTATTTTTAATAAATTTTATTCAATAATAAAGAGTTTGTTGATAGTAAAATACACTATTTAATAAATTTTATTCATAATTTTATAATTTACAGTATAATGTTTGGGTAAACTTTAGTAAATATATTAAAAATGTAAAGGCTCATCTTGCTCAAAACAATGTTTCGGAGTTCAGACAGTAGTTGTTTCATTTGGTGGGTACAAGCAAGCTGCGGTTTCTTATTTAGAGACCACCATACCAATAAAAAAGAATGAAAAATGAAATTGCTTTATTGAATAAAAAATCACATGGCTTATGCACAAAACCAAATCAAATCCTAAGATACAGGGGGTACGCGTATCAATAAATGTGCTACCATGAAACATTAATGTATACGAAAATTTGTATAATCTCGAATGCTTCGGTGCTCTATATAACGAAAAAAAGAAAACCCTCTTTTGTCCGCGTTTTCATCACCAAAGATCCACGTCATAATTACAACGTTTAGAAACAATCTTGGCCCGCGCCGTTAACTCATTCACCGTCATATCACAGTTCACCTTAACGGTAATCTTCCACGTCTTAACGGACCCCACTTTTATTTTCACCGGCGCCCTAATCCTAACGATCAACGGCACCCTCCGTTTGGTCTGCGCCTCCAGCAACGCTCTTCGGTCCTCGCTCCTCAGTTCGATTCCGTTACCCCTTAACGCCGTCCCAAACAAAGTCACGTTGTTTGACGGCTGGTAAAACGCCGGCAGAGCGCCGTTACACAGCCTCGCGTCCTTATAAAACACTTCGGCGGAGCTATCCTTCAAGTAATGGATTCCGATCTTGTCGTTAGGGTTATCCGCCTTGACGGTAACGTTGAACACCGGCGACATCGCAGCCGCGGATGACGGCGAGGTGAAGTTAATTCCTCTGACGGCGATGTTTTCGACGGAGTATTTCGGTGCCTCGGGACGGAAAACGAGGTAGAGGACGCCGGCGGCGATGGCGAGGAGCACGACGAGAATGAAGAGGATTCCGATGAGCCAGCAGAAGCAGCAGCAGCATCTGCTCCGGCGGTGTTTACGGCGAGTGTATTGGTCGTAGCGGCGAACGTTCTCCGGCGGAGGGATGCGGTAGACTTGGTCCTTGGGGATCTTGATGACGTAGGTTCCAGGCGGAGGCACTGGCTTCTCCGACGACGGTGGCAACGGCGGTTTTGGAACGACGGAGGAGTCTTGAGGCGACGTCGGTTGTGAATCGGGGGAAACGGAAGGCGAGTGGCTGGGGTGAACTCGGTCGGCCATGGAGTGAGCCAGTAACGAGTGAAGAAGCTATCTGCAAATTAAAATGAAATGAAAATGAAGCGTTGTTCTGTTCTGTTCTGTTCCATGGATATGACTATATAAGAAGCAAACGGTTTACGCGTTGTATTGTTGTAATGCAGTAGTCACGCGGTTTAAGGATATCACTAATATATCTAGTTAGTATTTATTCTATATATATATATATATATATATATATATATATATATAAACAGTTAGCATTTGTCACACATGAAAATCTAATCTAATTAATATCGGATAAAAAAAGAAAGAATAGGCATTAGTATTTTATTTCACAATAAATCCAATTTGATTTTTTTATTAAAAAAATTGATGCTTTTATGATTAAATTAGTGTATATTTATTTGTTTAGAGATTAATTATAAATTATAAATAAATTTATTAAAAGATTAAAATATATTGTATTTATTGTTTGATGGTTTAAAAAAAAAAACACTTGATGTTCAGACCTAGAAGTTACCATGTAGTTTATGTAACTTTTTTTTGAAAGAAGTAATTATTCTTGAAAGTTAGAATAAAGATTTAATTATTGTTT